>OY728132.1:1814539089-1815149089 GCA_963277665.1 Viscum album
TTATAATTTATTTTTCAATATTATGTTTGTATAGTAATAAAACAAAAAATAAATAGTAATAAAGAATTTATTAATTAGATAATATTATGAAGTTCATATATTTTAAAAAATAATTGTTAATATTTTTATATTAATAGGTTAAAATTCAAGAATTCTGGGATGTGAACCCTTCATAATCATCATTGGTTTCCCAAAATGATGTAGTTGGAATTGTTTTGGGGAAGGAGAATCTCAGACATGTATGGGGAATGGGTTTTGGTCCTACTCCATCAGATTTATTTGATATGTAGTTGTCATCTGTTACTACTACACCTAGTGGGGGATTGATTAGTGTCCTTAATCATAAATCACAAAGAGAAATTGAAATGTTGAAATAAAAAGTTCAAGAAAAATACTATTATAGGAAAACACAGGATCAAGGGTGGTCAAAAATGGAAAATGATTTAGTTTTTTTATTCCAATGGATGACCAGTATGATTCTTTTAGAAATTACTGGTCTTATAGCTCATCCTATTGAGGTAAATTCTAAATTTCATAAATCATTAACACATTTGCAAATAACACATGCAACTTCCATAAATAAAACTAAAATGACACTTTTATATGGAAACACACACTTCAAATCATATTAACCACATATTTTTTCACATTGATGTGGGGTTGATTATTATATATAAAAAATGAATTATAGAGCATTATCCATAATTTTGATAACAATATGAGTTCATTTTCTTGGAATTGACTCATTAAACAGTTTGTAAAGCTACCAAAGCCTTTAAAAACATGTGTTGGGGAGTCAAAACTAGGTAAATGATGTCAGATTACACTGAAATAAGAGGAAAATGACTGTATATTTATTTTTGAAATTTAGGAACTAATGGAACCTCATTCCAAGTTTTAGCTTTCTTGGGATGACTGTAAATGCATTTTTAGTATTTTAAAACACTAAAATGTGTGTGTAATGGTCAAAACCCTATAAAATGACCTTAGATAAATTTGAAATCATGGGTAAAACACATTTGAGTTATTTTTGAAATATAAACACATACAAAACATCAATCTGATATGTGGTGTGGTCATAATAACTTGTTAAACACTTTTTAAAGGTACCAAAGTCTTTAAAAACATGTTTCAGGGTGGTCAAAACTGGGAAAATGATGTCATATTACCCTAAAATCATAGAAAAATGATTGTATATTTATTTTTTAAATGTAGGAACCTAAAGCATGTCATTTTGAGTTACAGTTTTCCGTAGATGTCCATAAACAAGTTTTTAGTGTTTCAAAACACTAAAATGTGTGTGTAATGGTCAAAATCATAGAAAACGACCTCATATTGATGTGAAATCATGGGAAACCCATTTTTTTGATATTTTTAAAGTGTATGCATAGACAAAATGTCTAACCGATGTGCGGTGTAGTCAGGATGACTCAGTAAACACTTTTAGAAGGTACCAAAGCCTTTAAAAACATGTGTCAGAGGGTCAAAACTAGGAAAAAGACATTGGATTTCCCTGAAATCATAAGAAAATGACTATAGATTTATTTTTTGAAATATAATAACTAAAGGAACATCATTTTGAGTTACTATTTTCCAAGGATGGTCATAAACTCGTTTATAGTGCTTTAAAACACTAAAATATGCATGTAATGGTCAAAAACATAGCCAAAAACCTTATATTGACATGAAATCATGGGATAGCTACCTTAGGGTTATTTTTGAAATGTACGCATAGAAAACGTATCAATCCAAAATTTGATGTGGTCAAAATCACTAGATAAAAACTTTTTAAAGGTACCAAATCCTTTAAAAACATGTGTTGGGGCATCAAAACTAGTAAAACGATGTCATATTACCTTGATATTAGAGGAAAATGACAGTAAATGGATTTTTGGAATGTAAGAACTGACTTCTTATCGTTCTAAGTTATTATTTACCCGAGATTCTCGTAAACACTTTTTTAGTGTTTTAAAACACTAAACATATGTTTGATAGTCAAAAACATATAAAATGACCTTATTTTAACATGAAATAATGGGAAAATAACCTTTTGGTTATTTTTAACATGTATGCATAGACAACATGTCAATCTGACGTGTGGTGAGGTCAAAATAACTCAGTAAACACTTTTTAAAGGTACCAAAGCCTTTAAAAACATGTGTCGGGGGTCAAAACCAAGAAAATGACATCATATTGAACTAAAATCAGAGGAAAACAACCGTAGATTTATTTTTAAAATGTAGGGGCTAACAAAATAACACTTTGAGTTGAGTTTTTTCTGGGATGGTTGTAAACATGTTTTTAGTATTTTAAAACACTAAAACATGCGTTTGATGGTAAAATCCATAGAAAACAACCTCATATTGACAATAAATCATGTGAAAACCACCATTGAGTTATTTTTGACATGTGTGTGCATACAACACATCAATATGTTGTGTGGTGTGGTCAGAATGACTCACCAAACACTTTTTAAAGTTACCAAAGTCTTTAAAAACATGTGTCGGGGGTCAAAACCGGTAAAATGATGTCAGCTTTCCCTGAAATCAGAAAAAAATGACCATAGTTTTATTTTTGAAATATTGGAACTGATGAAGTCATTCTGAGTTATAGTTTTCATAGGATACCCATAAATTTTTTTTTAGTATTTTAAAACACTAAAATGTGTGTGTAACAATCAAAATCATAGAAAATGATCTTAGGTTGATGTGTTATCATGGTAAAACTATTTTTTTTGTTATTTTTTATGTGTACACATATAAAAACGTCATTATTACATGAATTGAAGTCGTAATGACTTGGAAAACACTTTATAAATGTGTCAAAGCCTTTAAAAACTTTTGTTAAGGGGGTCGAACTAGTCAAACAACATTGGATCACCCTAAAATCAAAGGAAAATGACTACAGATTTATTTTTGAAACTTAGGAACTGATGGAATGTCATTACAAGTTATGGTTGGGCTGATATGGACATAAACATGTTTTTAGTGTTTTAAAACACTAAAACATACATGTAACGGTCAAAACCATAGAAAACAACCACATATTGACATAAAATCGTGGTGAAACTATAATTGAATTATTTTTGACATGAATGTGTAGAAAAAACATCAATCTGACATGCGGTGTGGTTGTAATGACTCGGTAAACACTTTTTAAAAGTACTAAAGCCTTTAAAAACATGTGTTCATTGGTAAAAACTAGGAAAACGACATCATATTTCCCTAAAATCATAAGAAAACGAATGTATATTTATTTTTTAAGTATAATAATTGATGAAATATCATTCTAAGTTACGGTTTTCCTGGGATATCTGTAAATATGTTTTTAGTGTTTTAAAACAAAAAATCATGTGTGTTATAGTCAAATCCATATAAAACAACCTCATATTGATGTTAAATAATGGGGAAAGTACCATTGAGTTATTTTTTATGTGTATCTATATACAACACATCAATATGACATGTGGTGTGGTTGAAATGACTTGATAAACACTTTTTAAAGGTACCAAAGCCTTTAAAACATGTTTCGGGGTCAAAACTAGGAAAATAATTTCGAATTGTCATGAAATCAAAGATAATGACTGTAGATTGATTTTTGAAATGTAGGATTTGATGACATGTCATTCTGAGTTATGATTTTCTCAAGATTCCCATAAACATGTTTTTAGTGTTTTAAAACACTAGAACATTCATCTAATGCTCAAAACCATAGAAAATAATCTCAGATTGATGTGAAATCATATCAAAGTCTTTAAAAAATTATTAAGTAAATTTAAATCACGCCGCACTTTGATTTAAAAATTAAATAGAATATTTACTTATCCTTTTTTAGTTTCAAGTTCTGAATCATATATTAAATAGGTAATTTTATGTTTTCAAAGTGTTTTTTATGATATATTATTTGTTTTATGTTAAAAATGTCTTTTGTATGATTAATAAAATAAAATAAATATTTATAACATTCTGAATATATTTTGTGTCTTTTCTTTTTTTCATTTCTTTTCTTAAATGTACTGGTTTTTATTATAGGTGACAGATGTCAGCAGTAGGAAAGAGGTTGACCATTATGATCCATGAAATTATTCATAAGATAGTCATGATTTTTCTTAATTTATATGGTATGTTTAAATTTTATTAATGATTCTACTTTAATTCTGATTTATTATGTTTAGTTTTCATTTCTTTTTCTTTTTGTTATAGTTGATGAGATAATGAGGTCGGTTTCAGTTTATGAGATGATGTAAAGACATAAGGAGGCATTGTAGGTCATGGGGTGGATGTATATTGGGTATGGGTCATTATTGAACATATTTTATATGTATATGTTGATGACTGAGGTATGGGATTGAGGCTATCAATTGATTGGGGTCTATATTGACTAAAGTTATACTGACTATGGATGTTTGTATATATGATTTTGGATGTATGATGTATTCATGATGGGTTTATCATACATTTATGTTTTAGTTTATTACATGTCATGTTTTTTATATTTAAAACTTTTATTAAATATTTAAAATAAATAAATTGTAATAGTATTATTTAGCAGTGGTTATTAAAAACCACCACTATAAAATTAATGAAAATTCTAATTAGCGATAGTTATTATGAACCTCTTCTAAACATAACCATCTCTACATATATTAGTTGTAGCTAGGTTCATCTTATCTATTTTTTTTGGGGGGGGTTTAAGAAAACCACTAAATAAAACTTAAACCGCCGCTACATGCACCAAAAACTACACATACTGAAACCTTCGTGAAATTAAAGAAACTGCTGTGAAATGAAAAGAAACTGTGAAATACGAAGAGGTTTTAAACACCGCCACTATATTATTAGGAAATTATTTAAATTGATACTAGTTTAATAAAAAAACTTCTTCTAATGGCATCTTTTTTTAGTGATTCCACATTATACATTATTATCCATCAAGCCAAGTTCATCCCCTCTCAGCATAATACAAACCAATTCCATGTCCTCTCTACATAATCAAAACCAAATCTAGGTTCCTTAAGAGTAACATCTCGTTTCATCCCAACAAAAACCAACCCTATGGGTTTATTCATTTATTAACATTATTAACATCATCCATAATTCCATTTACTCTAGGAAATTATCCTAATCTACAATTAAGAAATGAAACTGAGAACATCCAGTTGCCACAAGCAGTGGGGAAAGAAATATAGATAAACAAGCAACCTAACCATCAACCATTAAATAGATTCATTCACATTAAGAGTTCATATTTATCTCATCAATGAGTAAGTCTAGATTCAACCCATTCTATCATCTCCAGAATCATCCTCAACACCCACATGCATATCCCGATGCATCTCACTATCATAGGCATCAATTGTTTCCACATCATCTAGTCCTCCCCACCCCATATATTATCATCATCCCAGGCTCAGTCATCCCAGGATCATATCACATAGAAAGGATCATATCCAAATCACATCAAAATGTGTTAATAAAACAAGCATAATCAATAGGGAAACAAGCCCCTAAAACAATTCATTCATTTGTTGCACACAAACGAGCTCTCACAACTCCCAAAAACAAGGCATCCAACCTTTATAATAAAACAAGCACCCATGGACCCCAAGATTTATCTTTAAAAACAACTTATTCTTATTCCATCTAGAATTAACTGATTCATTATTCATAGGTTCCAACTACAGGCAACATTAGGCATCAATCTATAACAAGCTATCAAAAGTTTATACATGATATCTAGTATAAGTTACTGGTTTTATCAAACTTAAAGAAGAAAAAATATCATTTAGCATGCCTTATTATTCATTTCATCAATCGGAATTAACATGCTCTACATTTTTTATCAATTCTATTAACACATGGAAGATCATATTTAATTAAACATGCACATTTCATTAATTTTATTAACATAAAATTATAAGAACATCATATTCCTATAACATGTGTCTTATTTAATTCTTAATAAAATTAATCAATTAATCCCTAATTTAAATTATTTTCCAAATTTATCAATTTCTCCATTATAATACATAATATCAAAAACATTCTCAAAAAGCATAGCATAGATAGTACGCTACTTAGAAAATAAAGATTCAAACCGTTATCATGGTAGAAAGAAACAATATATATTTTCTACAACCAATTTCATTAATCTAATTCAACATTTATTAGGTTAATACCATTTTCATGTAAAGGGATAAACTATTCTAACTTTATGATTTCACATAAATAAATATTATAATCAACAAATACCCTACCTCAAAAGTTTCAACGTTCTTCACATGAGAACAGACCAACATCACAGATCTCCAATCACATATCTCATGAGTAACTATAATATCCAAAAGGAATAATGATATGATTCACCAAAAAACCCAAATAATACCTCATAAGAATAGAAAAGATTAAGTTTCATAGCATAGAAAGAATAAATGGTAGGAAAAGAAACCAAACGGAGAGAAACCTATAGAGAGAAGAGATATAACTCACCTTGGATCACTATAGAATGATCTCTAGGATCTGAGGATCAATCCCTATCAAAAGGGGGTTCAAATACCTTAAAAAATATCTCTTGGTCACCTAGGGTTCATGGGAGAGAAGTGGGAAAGAATCTGGGCTTGGTGGTCTTAGGGTATTTATAGTCCCACTAAAAAACTAAAGACCATGACGCAACTAGAGGGACCACACTATATCCTCCCTCGGTCAATAGTGGTTCCAAATTCTATAACCAAAACCTATTTAAGTAAATCTGGGGGCTATAGAGTAGTCCAAAGAAGCACTCCATAGGACCCCGACCACTATCAGGGAGTTTATGTCTTAGCCTATCACCATAGTATAGGTACCCCCATAAAATGGTAGAGTTGTCTGAAATCCCTACGTCGCAGCCTCCTCCTCCACACTGTAGTGGTCATCCCCAAAAAAGGGCTTACGCCATTGCCCAAATCCATGGTGTATCTATGTTGGAGAAGTAATTAACCTTTTTTTCTTCCCCAATACCTCTTATACCATAGATGGGTCCTCTACACCACAACCACCAGCACCATGGCATATCAAATGCCTCAATGTCATAGTCATGCCATTTTTTGGAAGTGGCTCTCCTCATTTCCTCAGATACCCTCTAAACTCCCTAAAACCTCCTCTGGGTACCTTCAACACCCAAGATAAAAAAATTAAATGGTCTACTAGGATCCTAGACCTTAAATCATATACCTCTCAAAAAATTCTCAAGATTGATAATCCAAAACCAAATATAGAGAGAAAGAAATAAAAAAGGGGGCATTTGAATAGTCACCCTATAAGATACCTCCCAATGATCTCACTATCATAGGATCTCAACTACCACATCATACAAACAAAAGAAAAACTATAAAACTGAAACAACCATCTCCTAAAACACTCATTTATGGGAGATACCTCCCAAATGAGAGAAAGTATACCAACAAAAAGGCAATAAGAGAAAATCATCTCCTAAACTAGAAATGGTTCAACAAATACAACTAGTGTTACAACAAGATAAGTGATAAAAATAAAATAGATCGGGGTACTAAGAATATATTTGTGACTCAAATTCTCTATTACTCTCTTCCATGCTACTATTACACCATAATACACAAACCAATGGAATACATTGCCCATAAAACACCATCTCTTAGCGGTCCTAGATCTCCATAGGCCACTCTTTGAAGTTCGTATCATCTTCAACATTGATCTCACCCCAATAGATGATGTGATAGTCATCATGAATATAACAATGAAGATTTGACATGTGAAAGCATCATGTATTTGGATTATCTTTATGGGAAGTTTTATCTAGTATTCCATGACTCTAACATGATCTAACACCTTGAAAGGTCCAACAAACTGGGGAAAAAGCTACTCCCATGACCAAACCTTCACTACCCATGATGAGGAGTCACCTTTAGGAACACATGATCACCAACATAAACCTCCAAATTTATCCTCCTATGATCAACATAGGATTTATGATGATCTTACACTACCTTCATCCTTTCACAAATTACCTGAACCATTTTCTGTTTTATTCTATACTAGTTCTTTCCCTAGAATTGCTTCCTCTCTAGCCCCAATCCATCACAATAAATAATGGGAAGGTAGGATGTAAAAAGATTAAAATGGAACCATACCAATGGAAGAGTAAAATTTATTTTTGTAAGAAAAAATTACTAAAGGAAGGTGCCTCATCCACAAACCACCAAAATTCAGGATATAAGAGTGGAACGGGTCTTCAAGAGTCTGGATGGTCCGATCTATCTGACCATCTATTTGTTGATGAAAAGTAGTTCAAAGGTATAACTAAGAGCCAAAATAATATTGGAGACCAATCCATACCATGAAAGTAAAATGAGAGTCATGATTATAGATGATCATCCTTGAGACTTTAGGGAGTCTCTTCATTTCCTCTAGATACTTCCTCGACAAAACCTTCACTAAGATCAACTCTCTAATCGCTAAAAGGTGGGATGATTTCATCAAACGATCCAATATCACTCATATAGAATCATATGATCCCAAATCTCAAGTTAAACTAGTAATTAAGTCCATCAAAATTTCCTCCCACTCCCACTGGGGAACATCTAATGGATGGAGAAAACCATCAGGAACACAATTCTTGGCCTTCGCCTTCTGGAAGACCAAACATCAAGACAAAAACTCTACAACTTTACACTTCAACCTAGACTACTAAAACTGGCCTCTTAAAGCTCAATACATCTTCATCATGTTTGTATGTACTGCCAAATGTGATATATAGAACTCATATAGAACCATATCACACATCTCCAAAGTAATGAAAAGAGTTCCCTTGAATAATACTTAGTATTTTTTATCCTTGAACCAACTATAAGGGGAATCACCAAAAACAAATCGGTATCTCCAGACCTCTACCTCAGAATCCTCCAACTAGGATTCCTTCACTTGGTGTACCAAAGATGATTGCACTATCATCTGGAAAAGACAACCTCTACCTCCAAACTCTCCCATATCCAGATGCATCACCAAGAGTTATTCCATCACTCTCCAGGAATCCCTAGATTTACACATGGAATCACTATGTGAATTCCTACTCATCAAATCACCTACAACATTCCCTATTCTAGTGTATACTAAATCTTGAATTCATAATCCTATAATAATTCCATCCACCTTCACTGTCTCAAGTTCAAGTCATGTTGGGATAAGACATACCTTGGTCTCTTATTATCAGTAAAAACAACAAAGCACTCACTGATGAGGTAATGTCGCCACAACTTAAAGGAATACATTACTACTTACAACTAAAGATCATGGGTGGAATAGTTAGGATCATGGGGATGTAACTACCAAGAACCATAAGAAACAACCAATATCTTCTTCATCAACACATAGCCCAAGCCAAGATGTGAAGGATCATAGAAAACTATAAAATGAACTCCCTATGCTGGAAAACAAAGGACTGGAGCAATAAAAAACCTCTCTTTTAGGTAATCAAAATATGTTTTACACTGTTCAATATATATTAATGACTGATCCTTTCTAGTTAAGGATATTATAGAAATCTCAAACCAAGATAAATTGTCTATGACCCTCCTATAATAGCCTACAAGACTAAGGAAACTTCGCACCTCTACAACTTTTATGGGGGTTTTCCAAGAAACCACTACCTCAATATTCAAATGATCCACAACTAATCCTTGTTGGGATAATACATTCCCCAAGAAATAAACTTCATGATCCCAAAACTCACACTTTAACAACTTTCCAAATAGTTTCTCATGATGAAGAACTATAAAAATATCACACAAATGGTATATAGTCTCCTCCTCAGACATGAAGTACACAAGGATATCCTTGATGAAAACCACCATGAACTTATCCAAGAAATCATGGAACACAGAATTAATCAAACCCATGAACATGGTTTGACTGTTATTTACCCTGAACAGCATTACAATTAACTCATAATGCCTATTATGACAATATAAAGTTGTCATATAAATATACTCATCCTTCACACACATATAATGATATCGTGACAGTAGGTCATTCTTTGAGAACCAAATTTATCCCTTCAACTGATTGAATAAGTCATCAATCCATGGAAGAGGGTAGTTTTTCTTCATTGTCTCCCAGTTCAAGTGAAAATAGTCAATAAAAATCCGCAAACTTTTATCATCCTTCTTCACAAACAAAATTGATTCACCCCATGGTGACACACTCAGATGAACAAAAACATTATGCAATGGATCATCAAGATATACCCGCAACTCTCAAAACTCATAAGTATCTATCCTATATAGAGACATTGATATAGGATACATTCTAGATTTTAGATTTATACCAAACTCGATCTCCTGTCAAGGGGTTAATGCTACAACCTGCTCAGTAAAGACATCAAGGTACTCTTTGATAACCCTGGGAAACACCATCAATTGAACCTCCAAATAACTCAACATCATCTCATCCATAAAAGGAGACAAGGATGGAACACACCACTAACCCATCTGATGTTCTTTCTTTTCAATGAACACGGCTAGCTCTCCATTAGAATCATAGAACACAACCTATCTACTGGATAAATACATGATATTTTTTACTGAATAGAGGTGATCCATGCTAATGATGATGTTTTAAGGATATATCTTCAAACATATAAATTCTCACCGGGATCATTGTTTCCCCAGAACTATCTTTCAATCTTTACATACTTTATACAATTCATCTCAACCTATAATTAGTTTAGTCAATGTGAAGGTCAATCAAAGCCTCTCTACCTCAAGTAATAAGGCATGCATAAGGGTAGGTTATATGAAGGAGTATGTAGCCCTCAAATCAAAAAAATCATGCACCTAACTAGAAAACAAGAAAAGGGTAACTCGAATGATATTTGGCTCACCTGGCGTTAGAAATTCTAGAGCATAAAGTAGACCATGACCTACTTCACAACCTCTCTAACCTAGATGATGAACACCTCCATGGATACACTCTACTATCTGAGTATAAGGATCATATCAAGTATATCCTCTTCTATTCCCATCTCATCTCTAAAAATATTAAATTGGAACACCCTAGTTCTACTACCTTTGTTGAAACTGCCTCAATGGAGGAACCTAAAGCAGAACACCTACCGCACGCTAATTTCTCAGAAAGGTCAGGAACTATCTACACTAATGACCTCAACCTACATAATAAAAACATGCATATAATAACTTTTCATAAGTTTTAGATTCGCTACCCCCATAGAAATAAGATTATGAGGGATGAGACCTACCCTCAGCTGACTGAAATCTCTTATGTCCAAGAAACTAGGAACCTCAGACTATTACTTTACTTTGTAAGGAATATTGATGAATCTTCTCTCATGATGATCTATTTTGGGAAAATAGCCTATAAATTACCTATTCTCTTCCTAGAACCTCAATATATGTCAAGAACATGAACAGGTTGACCTAGAAATGGATATCTAGATATAAATCCTCCTTAAAATTCCTTTCTCAACCTCTTCATTCAGTAACAAGCCTGAATCATATTGAATAATGGTCCTAAAATGGATCCAAAACTCTTGCATGCTATAAATCCCCTATCAAAGAGATTATCTAGAGACTGGCCACTTTCACAGTTGAATAAAGAAACTATGCTCAGAACTAGTTTTATAACTTCTCCCATGAGAATATCAACTCCTCACGATCCTGAAGGACCAAGATCCATCAATGCCTTACTGCTCCATGTAGCATCATCACATCCAAAAAAACCAGTGCTCATTTTGATCACAGGTCAAAATAAAAGTGATCTCAACCTCTTTCAACCTGTCTTCTATGACTGAATCTAAAATAGATCCCTCACACTTTTGAAATCTCTAGAGCCGAAACTCTCAAAGTTTCTCCTCCAAGTTCCATCATCATTGACCTCCACTCTATGAAAATCTACCAGAACATCCTACTAAAAATATTCAGTGCAAACCTGACGAGGACATCAACCTAGATCTATACCTACAATAATAAAAACAAGTTAGTAACTCATAAACTTGGAATATGGAATACTTAACATTATTTATTTATTTATTTATTTTATTTCATTTAATGTTTAACATATCCCAAGTTATATCCATTTCAAATACATGCATAAATATGAATGATGCATGATTAGTTCCTAGGTCTCTACCCTTCAACTAGTATTACTTCATTTACTAGGATCATTAAATTTTAAGTTTCATGCATCATATCACAGGGTGCCCTAAATACCCATTTCTCATCCAGTCTCTTGTGTTTACATTTCTTACTAAACTTATCTCACATTGTTTCACTCCATGAAATCTTGCATGTTTCTAACTCCAAACCCCATCCTATACCTCAAACTAAACCTTTAATACCAATCTATCATGACTCTCACCCCCCAAGGAGTTCCCCATATGGTCCAGAAATGAGAGAAGGGGGATGGTGACTACCTGAGTCCCGCCTCTAGTTGTCATTAAGTTGGAAACTAGTACTGAGGGTATAATAAGAATACATATGGGAGGCATTATCCTTTAAGAGAACATGAATAAGAGAGATATGAGATAAATATACCAATAAACACCTACTCATAAATATATAAAATAAATCCCAAGTGCATACATGAAATTTCATAAATTGTGAAAACAACTAAAAGGAAACTTATAAATACTAAAAAGGTAAATACAGTAGTGACCACAAAGACCAAATAGCTCCTGCAAAACTACAAGCTAGTAATATCTAGCCTGATATCCAACCTGATCCTACTGACCTGAAAACATTTTATATATACATGGGATGAGAATAATATTATACTCAATAGAATCCTCCTTGAATCCTATCATGAAAAAGATAAAGAAATAATACTAAAGCATAGTGAACAATAGTGAAACTAATTCATAACCTAAACAAGTATACTAAGTTCTCATCCACACCATGGATAACTCACACCAATTATTGAAAACAATAGATAATATAATATAATAATGGACCATCAAGGTTACCCCACTACCACTTCCTCATTGGTTTGTTGTTCTACCACAACGTCGTATGTCCTGAGCTACCTCTCTCCAAAAGTATGCCAGACTATAGACACCTAGGCTAAGTATCACAACATGCACCTTGTGAGTCACATCATCAAATCATCCCATATCACATATCCATATAGTAACCAAGTATTTTTTTGGGAGACACCACAACCCAATGTCATGTATCATACATTGGGTACTATACCTCAAGCCACCATATCCCATACACTGAGTATATACCTCGAGCCATCATATCCCACACACAACATACCTGTAATAATACCTTAGATAATATATCTAGATATACATGTGTGTTAAATAACCACAATCCATCACATCCCTATACACACATATATGGGGAAACTAACCATCATGCATACTGTCATATAATACTACCAAGAGAAGAGAGTGGGGATAGAGGGGGTAGTCATCCATCCATCCTCCCATCGAGATGTTGGAGAAAAAAACCACCCATATTCCACTGGGTTTTATTCATCCTAACCAAGATGGGTGGGTTAGAATATGAAGTCATATAATATATATCATATAATATTGATTAGAACCACACTATGGGAATAACCTAATCTTAAACTCAACTACATCTAACGTCGCTCAGACTCCCAACTACCACTACTAAGAACTAGATATCCTATAATCACACAATCATTTTAAGGTGCTATGTTAAATTAATTATTTTATTTTCAACATTTGCTTTATGTTAATTAATTCATTAACCATTAATTAACCATTAATATTATTCCACATTAAACATTATTATCCATCAAGCTAAGTCCATGCCCTCCATGTATAATCCAAACTGAGTCCACAATTCCTTGAGAGTAACATCTCATTTTATCCCATCAAAAACTAACACCATGGGTTAAGTCATTTATTAACATTATTAACATCAGCCATAATTACATGTAATCTATGAAAACATCTTAATATTCTATTAATAACTACAACCAATCATATCTAGCTACCTTAAGCAGTGGGGAAAGGAATACAGATAAACAAAAAACCCATATATCATCCATTAAATAAATTCATTCACAAAAATAATCCAACATTATCACATCAATGGGTAACCTAGAATTCAAATCATTCTATCATCTCTAGAATCATCCTTGAAAACCAAATGCATATCTTGATGCATCCCACCATCATAGGCATCAACTGCAGCCACATCATATGGGCCTCCTTGCCCCATATATCATTAGTCATCCTAGAATCATATCATATAGAAAGGCTCATATCTAGATCACAACACAATAAATCAATCAAAAAATCATAATAACCAAGGAAACTTGGCCCTAAAAAAGGGTATTCATCCTTTTCACACAAATGAGCTCTCATGGCTCCCAAACACAAGGCATCCATTATTTATAAGAAAATGGGCACTAATGACCCCAAATATTTATATTTAACAACATTTGGTTCTTATTATATCTTAAATTAAATTATTTATTATTCATAGGTTCTAACTAAAAGAAACCTAAGGCATCAAAATATAATAATATTTTATTACTTTATACATACTCTCTAGTATAAGCTTCCAGTTTCATCAAACTTAATAAAGAAAAAATATCATTTAACATGCCATATTATTCTTTTCATCAACTATAATTATTATGATCCATGTTATTTATAAATTCCATTAACATGTGAGAGATCATATTCAATTAAACATGCACATTTCATTAATTTTATTAACATCAAATTACAATAACACTGGATTTCTATAACATGCCTCTTCTTTAATTTTTAAGATAATTAATCAATTAATTCTAGATTTATGTTCTTTACCAATTTTTTAAATTTCAACATGCTAATTCATATCATCACAAAAATTCTCAACAAGAATAGAATAAATTGCACACTACCTATAAAATCAAGAGGAAAACCATTATCATGGTAGAAAGTAACAACATGGGTTCGCTATAACCAACTTCATTAATATGTTTAAATATTTATTAGGTTAATTAAAATTCCATAAAAAGGGATAAACCATCCTAATTTTATGATTTCACATAAAGAAATAGGATAAAAAATGAACCCCCTACCGAGGAAGCTCCAATGTTCTTCACATGAGAACGGACCAATGTCGTAGATCTCTGATCACCTCTCCAGTGAGGAACTACGATCTACAGAAGGCGTTATGCTACAACACATCAAAAAATCACAAATAAAATATCATAATAATAGTTTAGATCAAGTTTTATATCATTTAATGAATAAATTATATGAAAATGAAACCAAATAGAGAGAAAACACTAGAGAGAAGAGGTAGAACTCACCTTGGATCCCCACGGGTTGATCTCTAGGAGCCGAGGATCAATCCCTATCAAAATGGGATTCAAATACCTTTGTAAACCTATCTTGTTATCCTGGGATTCAAGGGATAAAAGTGGTAAATAATATGGGTTTGATGGGTCTCAGTTTATTAATAGTCCCACTAAAAAACTATAGACCACAGCGCAGCCTGAGGGTCTACGCCAAATCCACCCTCGATCAAAGGTGGTTCTAAGTTCCACAGCTAGTTCTAGAGGCTATGGAATATCCCAAAGCACCACACTATAGGACCCCCTCTTTCAATAGGTAGGTTATATCATAGCCTATCACCACAACTTATCTACCCCCTAAAATGGTAGAGTTTTACAAAACCCCTAAGTTGCAGCCTCCTGCTCCACACTGCAGCGATCGTACACTAAAAAATGGCTTATGCCACAACACACCTCCATTATGATTCTATGCCTGAAATGGAAGTGTATTTTTTTCTTACCTGATCCATCCTATGTCGTAGTTGGATCCACCACGTCATATCCACCAACACCATGGTGCATCCATGCTATTTTTTGGTAGTGGCTCTCCGCCTTTCCTCCAAACACCCTCCAAACTCCTCAGAACTTCTTCTGAGTGCCTCCAACACCCAATATACACAAAAGAAAGGGGTACTAAGATCCAAGACTTCAAATTTTATTTAAAATTGATTTATTTTTTCCTAGGAATTTATTATTCAATTATTATTAAGAAAAACTATTATACATATATTTCATTACGTGGTTACTCATGTTCATACCCGAAAATCCAACGACTAGGTTATAATGGTCATAATTTAATATTATTATTTTAATATAATATCATAGTTTTTTTTAAGATCAGAATTTCTTATGGTGAATGAAATTGAACATAATATTCTTTTTAAACTAAAATCTCAGGGTTTTGCAAATTAAAACTACACAAATTGAATATAAAATTTACTCTAATAATCATTAGTGATATTTGAAGTTTAAATTTTTAGGAAATGTATTCCTTTGAATATCACCATAAAAGATAGTTATGAGATTTGGTAAAAAGGTAAATTTGATCCCAAGATACATTAGTCCCTTAAAAATACTTTATCATGTGGGGATGGTATATTATCACCTTTCACTTCCACCGAGGATCTCACAAGTTCATGATATGTTCCATATATCACTTTTGAGGTAGTACATATCCAATCCATCACATGTACTAAACTCAAAGGTTATACAAATAGAATATGATCCCTCTTATGAGGAAAAATCGGTATAAATATTGGATCATAGAGATGGAGTACTATGAAATAAGACCAATCACCTAGTTAAAGTTCTCTCGTAGAATTATAAGCTTGATAAAGTGATGTGGGAACCTAAATATGTAATTATAAAAAACTACCCTCACTTTTTTCATCATAGTAATGAAATTTTTAGGGATAAATTCTTTGAAGGGGTATAATTTAATACCCCCATGATTTTAGTATATATTTCCATTTAAATAATTCTTTTGTGTTCGATAACCTGTGATACACGCAACTCCAAACTAAAATGAAAAATACATTATTTTATTTTGGTAGAATATTATAATAAAAAATGAAAAAAATATAAGATAACTAAATGAAAAGTAAATTACTAAATTAATGAAATCATAAGTAAATAAAAATTCTACAAGGTTTAGATTCTCATCATCACAACCTTCCATGAAGATCATACCACTAATGACAACTATACAAAGAATACAAAAAATTTGAAATATGATAAAAATATTGATAAATAAACTAGATAATATGATGAATGATTTCAGATATTTATATAAGGATAGATATCATAATTTAATACGACCATTATATATATGGTCATTGGTTATATAGTCATTGGACATATGGTAGTTGGATATATGGTTTTTGGATATATGGTCATTGGATATACTTGTATCCAATCAGTACATTTAATGTGTGTAATTAATAGTAAAAAATTAAAAATAATATAATTCACATATAATAAATAATTCCATAATGAAATAAAATGATAATAATTAATTAAAATTATTTATTAAAAAATAAGTATTTTTATTTATTGCATTTTTTTAAATAATGATTTTATGCATTTGTAAAATTCAAATAAATATTCTAATACCAATGTATTGATAAAATTGAATAGTTAAAATACAAATAATTGATTTTATTGAGATGTAATTAAAATCATTTAATGTTAAAAAGGGGTATTCTTCAAAGAATTTCTTTTTCTAAGTGTTGTGTATTTTTATATTAATAAATTAAATTTATCACTTTTAAATGATGAATATAATAAAATTTATTGTTTCTATGTATAAAAAATATATTTAAACGCCCATTTAATTAATAATTGATATGAAATAATATTAAGAGCACCTAATTTTTAAAAAGTTCATTTTTTTATAAAAATAATTTTTTATATATGTTATGTTTTTAATTAAAAGTAAAATTTATAATATTTATAAATTGAGTTTGATTAAATGGATTCAAAATTTATAATCATCATATCAAAATTAGTTAAGAGTTTTAATTTCATTGTTTGGTACAAAATAATTTACCATGGTAAAAATTGACTTGTCACGGTAAAGGTAAAATGGGGTTAAAGTGTTAAATTAAGGGGTAAAAGCCTAAAATATCTATAAATTTATCTATAAATTTTTTTAATGATTGTATTCACAACCAATATCTATTATTTTTATACTTTGGATACACTTTCCATGTAAAATGACAATCTTACACCTTAGGTAATGAGTATTTATAGAAAGGCCACTCAAAACTTATCTATAGAAGGACGCCTCTTATAAACCTCTTAAAACACTCTTTGTTTTCAGTTATCTCTTGATTAAATAAGCTAATTCCATATCCTAAATCCTTATTGTACATTTTGTAGGCTCTGGTTTCAATAAAGAGGCTTAAATCCTCCATTCTGAAGGAACCTATTTTGAAAAGGAGTGAATTCATCAAAGTATCTTGTTATTCATCATTTTCTCAATAACCTTCTCATATAAAACCATTATAAATATCATTATAAAATATAATTATATTATATTAACATAATTATTCTTTTTTGAAAATTATATTATCATTATATAAGTCTATACTCCTTCCCATTCATTGGTATGGCATGTTGTTGTTTGGATCGGTTCAACTACCTACTTGAACAATGCTATACCAACACCACGATATTCATCATGGATGAGTATCAACACACTAATATTTTTAATATATGATATTATATTTTAATTTATGTTATTAAAATGGTTTTTGTAATGGTGACACAAAAATTAATGGTCATTATAAAGTAACTCGTTGTTATCAATAAATTACCTCTCACTCGTCATAAATTCTATTATCAGAAACCATACCCATACCTTCAATAAAATGAACATGAAACTAAATAAATAATTTAAAAAAAATTATTCCACTAATTTTATTAATATTATAATAATTAAATTTTTATCAAATAATGAGGATCGACATCAGTATTGCAAAACTTGCATGAAAAAATCAAAATTACTAACATATGATGATGAAAATAAACAATAAATAACTAATATATGTGTAATAAATGATTATAATTGAAGGGTTTAAAAGGTAATATATTTGAATAATGTTCTAAAATAAGTTATTAATATTTTTATATTTATTATACAATAGTTTAAAGTTTCTTCATGAAAATCGGGAATAAAGGTTAGAGTTTCTTTTCCAACCTCGCTTTGAAATCAAGATTATCTATGTCTAAATTAACATTGAGAGAAATTTTATTTAATTTATATTTAAAACATAATACATTTTATTAACCTATGTTTATTCTTGTGGGTTACATTTCTTCTTTCTATTTTCCCTTCCATTGGTTTATAATTCACCCATAATGATGCCTGTAAGTGGAACTGACCTTATCTCTTCTTTTTAGTCAAGAATATTTTCCTTCAATGTCTATGTTTTTTTCATATTTTTTCTTATATTTCCTAATCCATACTTTCATGATTTATTAAGGTCATTTTATATTGATTTTGAATTTCTTTTATAAAGTAATGTAAGGAATCTTTTTTAACATTTTTCGCATGGTCACTTTCTCCCTTCGTTTTCTTTTATTTTCTTTATGAAGCTTCCTTTTCAAGTTTCCAGAATTATTTAAAGTAATTTTTATTTAATTTCTCGTTATTTTATAAAACTATTTAACTCTATCTGAAAATTTTAATCCTTATTGACCCACCATGGCTATATATCTATCAATCGAATGAATTTCTCATGATTCCAACTCCTAACATAAAAGTTGGCACCTAAAACAAGGAGAGTCAGGCCTGATTATTTTATTATCATAGATATGGTAAAATTTTCATTGGGATCATGAATTTTTGGTTGTTTTATTACTATTTAGTTACATTGGTTGGTCAAGTCCAAAGTCACATATACCATACTAACCCTACCAAGTGAACTATAATAAATATTTATTTTTAAAATAAAAGTTATCAAAAAGTAAAATATGTTTATTGGAATGAAGAGTGAACCCTATAATGAATTGGGTAATGATTTATATATCATGAGATTTAATGTATGGGTATAGGGAGTGAACCCAATCCACCAAGTTTATGGGAATGGGGAGTGAACCCAATATACTTTATTATGGGACTCTATCCACTATGTGATAATGGTTTTGGTAGTTAGCCTTGGCATAATAAGTGATTACTATGATTATGTTTTTGTTACATTATTATGTTATGTTTTCATATATTATGATAATTGTCTCATGATTCAACATTATTATGCCTCATTTTACATGTTATATTGAAATAATGATGTCATAATTCATGATTTATGGTCCATATGTTTTATGCGGTATGATTTCCTTATGTTAAGTTCATGTACCTTGATTATGTTCTCAAGAACACATGTTCATCTTATGATCACTTATGATATATGATTGATATATCTTATTTTCACCCCTATTAATAATTTGAGCTTACATTTTATTATGTTTTCATTCCTCATGTAATGAAGAAGAGTGATATGTATGATATGTTTATAAGGGTATCATGTGTGAATATTTTTTATGGGGGATGTTGAATAATATTTATAAAATAAGTTGGTTATGTATATAATCTTCAAAGACACTAAACCTATATATTTTAGGGTGTGATTTTTTATGATATGTAATGAATATTCATGTAAAATGATGTAATATATTGTTATGATATGGTTGGGTCATATCAATCTACATCCTATTATTATATTCATAATATCTTAGATACCCAAAGTAACCATTGAGGATAGGTTTCCCCTATGGATCCCTTGTGTGGTGTTATCGCTACACTACTTGAATCACATTACTCTAGTGGATGTTTTTTCATTTCCATAACCTAATAACCCATGAATTATTCCCTAAAAATATAGGTATTTAGAGTGTAGAAAAAATTATTACATTTTTCTTCTTGGTATCCTTATGTGACAATGTTTTTGAAGAATATGAAAATTATGCAGTCCTAGTAAAAGGGTTGTTCAGAAAAACTGAAAAACCAACCCAACCTAATCTAAACCACCCGTAAAACTACAAAATCCTAAAACCACCTTATAAAAGATTGGTTTTTTTTCTTTGATTCATGTTAGTTTTATTGTATGGGTTGATATTTTTTTAGTTGGGTTGACCTAACCTACCCACCCTAGGTGTAAAATTATTTTATACTCAAAATCGTAACCTTATTTATAAAATTTAATTAGGAATAAATAATTTGGGAATGATAAATATAATTTTTTTTTTGAATTGTTATAGTTAAACATAGGGTTGTTAAAAAGGATTAATTTTTCAGTATATTATTTGAATGAATTGTTGATGTTGAAATATTATTTATTTTCATGAATTAAAAATTTTATATGTTTTTATGAATATTTATCACTTTTTTCAACCCAAACCAATCCAACCTTTAAACAACCTCAACCCACCATGTTGAGTTTTATGGAAATTTTTTATTAGGATGTTGAATGTGGGTTGAAATTTTTTTAACCCACTTAATATGGTTTGGGTGATATTTATATTTAAATAAAACCAACCCCTCACCCCACCCCACCCCCCCCACCCCCGACACATTTATACTTAGTAGGGAAACTGTATTAGTTTGGTCATACCCCATAATTTAATTTATAAATTTTCAGACACCCAAGAAACCTGTTTGGGTCCCCTGTGTTTGTTACTGACCCCACTCACACATGAACATTTTTATAACATGATAACCCCAACATAAAGATAGGGTTTTCTACCTTGAATTTCTATCATATCCTACATGAAGAATTATTTTTTTTAATCATTTCATATGATTTAGTTATAAAAAATCATCATAAACACCTAAAGAGGATGGTTTAAACACTATATAGAGAAATGGTGTGATCTGATTAACTAAGCAATGTGTATTTTCATTATCTCAACACTATGAACACATAAGAATCATTCACTTGTTATTTAAGTTATTGATAAGAATTTTTTGAAGGGGATAGGTGGAGAGGGAGGAGTGAAATGGGAGATATATTAACATACCCAAAGCCTATAAAAAATAAAACTAGAAACTAGAAGTGGTATCCCACAATCCAGTATATAAAAGTAAAAAATAATATATATAATTCATATAATTCATATATATAATAATGAAAAAGTCCAAAAACACGTAAAAATAATCATAAATTAAATAAAAGGGTTTTCCCCTTGACCTATATATATGCAGTGAAGTAAAATAAATAAAGTACAGTGGCCTACATCCCAACTTACTAGAAAATATTTTTCCAAATCATTGGCATCCACAAAACATCATGTCTTGATCCATACATCCTGATCCAAGTTGATACTTGATCCTGAAATTAAACATGAATTCTTCCCACATACATTGAAACTCATGTCATGTACATAAGTATGAAGTCAGTTAATAAACCCAATAGGATTACCCCACCCACATTGACTCATTGAGTGCTAGTGATCAAGTGGAGTCATGTTCAATTATATGGTGAGTGTCACTGAACCCATGAAATTCCATCATAACTAAGTGTCATTATGGTGAATAAAACACCCCCACTCCCTTCTAGACACACACACACCAAGGATGAAAACCAGTACTACCCACCCAGTCCAGGTCCAACAATCCTATAATTGAAGATATTTATACATTTCATAATAAGTTAAATATAAGAACACTCTAATTTCATCATATGCTATCATTGATAAGTATTCTATCATATCCTAAATGAATCACTTACAATATTCCAAACTAAACCATTGATAATATCACTACTCATCAAAGAATGAAAACCCAAAACATAATGGGAAATAACATTATGCCAAGAAAGACAATAAAAAGCAATCAAATAGGTCCCAACTGTAAATATCAATCATCAAATGACAATGAAAATAAGAGGGAATTCAAAAGGGTCCAATGAAAAAAAATAAACTAAAAAACAATCCCAAGATAAAATATATGGGTAAAAAACTAATAGGGTCTAATCCTATCAAATAATAATCCCATTTATTATATCATCCCCATATCACCTCTCATTTCCTCATTGGATCTATACACTATACAAATCATAGATCACCTCATGATCTATCTCATATATTTCAAGTCATCATAAGAGTTGTATTCCACTAAAAAATCATGTATCACTATAAATACACATTTATCCCTCAAATAAATCAACCCCACATAAATATTATCATCATTTCATGTTTTATGGATATTATCTTACCATAGTGAAGCCTGATGGAAGGAAACTTTCTTTAAGGTAGGTGTTATCACTTGTATTAGTAAATTCACCCTTCCCTCATAAATCCAAATCCTTAGTCTCACTAAATCAAGTCACCTATATGTAATTTCACTACTAGAAGAGGTACCATAATTAGTTGGGTGTATCTTCCTCCATGTGCATAACTTCATAAATAAAATTATTCATTTTATATGGCTTGATCATAATCCATGAGGTCATCTTAGACATCACCTCCCCAAATAGGTCATATCATGATTACTGAGGTCACTCTAGATATATCCTCCAACCCTAAGGTCCACTTCATAAACACCCCTTCCTTACAAGCTACATGCTCAACTACTCTATCACACACTGGAAAAATCTAAACACAACACTAGGTCTAAACCATGATCTAGAAATCACTTCCCTTAGAGTTGATGGTGATGTCACTCACCATCAATCAGTTATTAAAATGTGTCTCGCTCTATATTAAGTTCATCCCATGACCTGATCATAAACAAAATCCCTCAACTTAGTTCAAATAAATCCAGGATACTAAGATTCATAGACTTTATCACAACTCAGTGAGTACCTCTCAAGGTCTCAATAGAAGGCAGCCAACTATAACTCATTAAATGTATCATCCTACTCTAAATATCCCATTAAATAAGGGATAATTTACATATTGACCCCTAAATTATCCTGGATTAATAAAATCTATATAAGTAATCCATTAAAAAGAGATAATACACAATCACACATACTTTAAAAAAAAAGAAGCATCCCCTACATGAGGTAATATGGAATAAAACATTTCTAAAAATCCACTATATTAACATTAATTTAAAATATGGGATAATAACCTTATTTAAAAATAATTTAAAATGACCTCACATGCCTATTTTACTCATTGAAGGGTAATCTAGTAGATATCCTCTTTAAATTTCCCAATTTTTCCTTTATCCTTATAAAATTTCGCTTTAAAAATATTACCCCTTTAAAATATAATTTTAAATGTTGAATGATTTTATTTATGGGAAAACCAAGTCAAGAATCTACTCACACTACCATATAGTCCATAAGATGGGCCACCAAAACTTTTTTGACCAAGGACCACCAAATGTACCATTTATAAAGTTTTACAGTCCTTTGGTAACTATTCGGTCAATGTGAGTCTGTCCCATTTATGGAGTGATAACATGTCACAAAATTATTCCCAAGATAATAATAATAATAATCTAAAAAACATGATAAAACCAGTAAGCAAGACAAAAACAATTTAGATGATCAATATTCTCAACAAGTAAAGTCCAATTTCCTCATTTTGTTATCCCAAATAATTCATCCAAGTTCGTACTAGAAATCCTCTACTCCAAGAGTACCAATATCACCCAAATTATAATTTATTAATAAATAAGCAATTTATAACAAAATTCAATTATCATCATAAATTGTAAAAAACACACTAAATGGCATACTAATGTCAAAATCCCAAGCAATGAGGTGTATATACACCACAACATCCTAACAGATTAATATTTTACATGCTAGTTTGAATATATAAAAATATTTTTGATTCATTTTAAATTATTAAACTTGATGGTATTGAATTATTTTATGGTTTTATGGAAGGATACAACAAAATTTTAGAAACAATAATAGAGGAAATGATTTGATTAAGAAAAATAAGACTGGTGAAAAAGGACAAGTCAAGGACCAAGTCCAAGGCTCGAGACCAAAGATCCAAGAGAAAATGGAGAATACTGAAAGTAAAACAACATTACATATCTTGTAAATCATTCATTATGTGAAACATGAAATATTATAAGACATGAAACCATGAAGTGAATAAAAATAAGTACTCTGGGCCAAAGAAACATGTGTCACGGTGTGACACATATTGTCACACCTTGACACAACCTCAATACACCCAGAAAATATTTCAAAGCATGAAAAAATTTCATGGCCTCACACATTACACATCATCAATACTATTCATGACATGAAATTCCTTGACAGAAATAGAATCGATAGTTTTTTATGTAAATAATGGTGGATGGTCTATTTTTTCAATCCAGACCCACCAAACATCCCCTGGATAGACCCGAAAATCATTTATTAGTAAATATTCATGATTTAAGGCTACTATATATCTCTATAAAAATAATTTATATGGGTATGTAAAGATATCACTCATCAAGGGGAAGCTCTGGATGATAGATATATAGATATTTATTTCCCTTATTTCATTTTCTTTTCTTTCCCTCTTGTAATGTCTCCCCTCTCCTAAATCAACTTGACTTCCCTATCCATGGAGGGGTGGTTTCTATGAGTGATCGAGAAAGGGGTAGGATGGACCTTTTTTTGTTATTCTTGAGTTTATAGGCTAAATTGAATAAAAACCCACTATTTATTCTTCTTTCTAGTTTCAATTCTTATTTATAATTTTATACCTTGAATATGGTTGTGTTAAGTTTTGATTATGTTAATTTTAATTTCCTGGGTTGATGATCCATTTCTCCCTCCACCCAATTCTTTTCTATATATAGTAAAACATATTAGGGTTGGGTGGTAATTTATCAATGATATTTAGCATGTGTGCAATATTGTGATGGGAACCATTAGTAATTAGGGAATCCCAATACCTAGTTGGGGATTTCCCTAATTAATAAAGGGGAACTGAAACAACACCAGCACACATAGGAAGGAGATTAGACCAACCTGAGTTTTTCAGATAGGGATATTCTCACCATCACCATCTGGACAATAGGGATAGATTAATCATTATGAATCACTCTCTTACAGGTCGGTAGAAGAAAAATTGGTAAATAATGGAAACTGTGATAAAATTTCATAGGTCTATCCAAGCCTGACTTGATCATCGTCTCTTATTAATTGTTTTCAAACCAATCATTTAATCTAATTTTTAAGTTCTAAATTTCTCAAATTAAACCCAAAATCAATTTTCCTAAAATCAATATAAAAAAGTGACAAACTATTTTTTGTGAACTCCTCTTCGGGAGACTATCTAGTTTTAACAGCTAGATCATACCTAGTAAATAAAAAATTTGTTTTTTCATGCCCTATGAAAGGAATTCATTAAACTTGGAACAATTTACTATGAGGAATTTCCACTTAACAGCCATAAAAACAACATTAAATAACCCATAGTTTAAATAAAAAATTAATTTATTTTGATCTTGAAATTGAAATATCACTAACTCACATGAAGAAAATAAATTTTCAAATAGAATTTGAAGAAATATTTCTTTCAAATTCAAGTGAAACACTTAGTGTTCAATTTGAACCTGATGTAATGGATGGAAATCCCAACCAAACATTGCGAGATCTCTACACACCATAGTTTACAAATCAACAGAACCAACTTGTTATACCATCTTTAAAGAATTATTGTGAGTTTAAAATTAACATGAGTCAAATTCTACCTAAATTACATGGACTTGTAGGAGAAGACCTAAACATACATATCTAGGAATTCAAGCATTATACTCCAGTTTCAGGCCCCAAGGAGTCATGGAAGAATAGGTAAAATTGAGAAAATTCCCCTTCTCACTTGAGAAAGATGCAATGGAATGGCTGTGCAGTCTGAAACCAAGTGAAGTCCATGATTGGGAATATCTCCAAAGACGATTTATACAAAGATTTTTTCCTGCATCTAGGAGCACAGCTATCGAAATAGAGAACTAAGTTATTCTCCGATCAAACAGAGAGACACTTTATAGGTACTAAGAGATATTCAAGAAGCTCAGCATCAACTTTTATTATAATTATGTAGAGGAACACAACTTATTTATTTTATTCTATCAAGGATTTCTTGACAATGATCGCAACCTTCTCATCACCTAATCTTGAGGATCCCTAATTGACAAGTCTCCAATAGAATACAAAGTTCTGATTGAGTAGATTGTGTAGAAATCACATTAATTTGGAACTATAGGTATGGGCATGATAGGCATCCATGAGGTAAAAAAATCTAACTCTTCAACTCTTTTTGAAACCAAGGTTGATGACCTCACCAAGTTAGTGTAACAAATGTTTTTGATGCAATAAAGTGTTAAAAAACCTCCATCTCATGTATGTGGTTTTTGTGCTTCATCAACTCATTTTACTGGTCATTGTATAGAAGTGAAGGGGATAGTAAGCTATGATGCATCCATTTAGCCATAGAAATTCTAGTAGAATCAGTCATGTCAACCCCAAGACCAACCAAGATAAATTCGGAATCTAATGAAGCCCTTCTATCAAAACCAATATCCCAAATAGCCTCCCTTCCAGTAGTAGCAATGCCAAAACCTAACACTATATAAATAAAATTTTCAATAACTACCTTTATTGTATAATAACTATGTGTATCCATAAATTAGTGTTCCATAAACTAAGAAACTATATTCTAAGGTTGAAGGATTGAAAGAAACTGTAAGATATTTATCCATAAAACTCATAACTCTATTGTACTTTTTTACCAAGAACCTAGGAAAGCTAATGGGGAAAATAGTTCTGAACCCCAAGGAGAGTGTAAGTGTGATAAAAACTTGAAGAAAAATAAAAGATCTTTGGCCTCCAGAACAATATAAGGATGATGAATCTAAGTAGAAGGATAAAAATAAACTCATCCATACAAGAGATGATGATATGAAGAAAAAAATTTAAGGTTTGGGTTTATAAAGTAAAGGCCAAATATACCCTTACAGAAGCAGCAAAGGGAAAAGTAGGATATCCATACACTATTAACATCTTAATTAGTTGAGTTGAAGAGGGATGAAGAGGATAAAGTTTAAAAAGATATTCAAGATACATTTTTTAAGTTTTAAATAATATACCACTCTTAGAAGAAATCCAAAAAATCCCAAAGTATGCAAAATTTATGAAGCGACTATGCACCAAGAGAATATGGCTAGATTGAAATAAGCACATCATCTTATGGAGAAGAATCTCAGAATGAATCCCATAGCTAATACCACAAAAATTTCAAGATCTAAGGATATTATCTATTAACTACGCTATTGGTTCATTAAATTTTTCTAATGCTTTATGTGATCTCGATTATTCCATAAATGTTATGCCTCACTCAGTTCTTTATTCTTTATAGGTTAAAGAATTAAATCCAACATGAGTGGTGGTCCAATTGGAAAATAAATCCACTTTATTCCCAGTTGAAGTTATAGAATATGAACTCATAGGATTAAGAGGACTTATTTTTCTAGTGGAATTCTATGTCCTTAACATAGAATATAGAAGAGAACTAGGTCACTCACCCATCATTTTAGGGAGGCCTTTCTTGAAGTCCAAAAACCATCATTGGTGTACATGAAAGTACACTTATAATAGAACTTGTAGATAGTACAGTACACTTAAACATACTTGACACAATGAAGCATCTGTAAAGTAGTAATTCACTCAATATGATCTTTCATAAAGAAGGTACAAAGACAATTAAATATTCAGGCATGATTCACAAATTCTTAGCATTAGGAGATCATTTTTCATTTGAAAATAACAATACCCAAAACCTGAAAATCCCAATTTCAAGACCGAAGAAGAGTTTACTAATTGTTTTTTCAATAATTTACTAAAATACACTAACATGATATAATATATCCAAGACTTATAAGTAATAAACTTCAACCCAATATCATCCCTTGAACAACCTCCAAGTCTTGAGTTAGAACCACTTACAAGTGATTTAAAGTATGTTTACCTTATAAAAGGAGAGAAACTATCAGTAATCATTTTCAATAATCTATCTGATACCAAATAACAAAATCTAACTAACCTTATCAAAAGAAATGCCCATGCCATAGGATGGATTTTAAGAGATATCCCAGGGCTTAACCCCAATGCCTGCTCATATAGAATCTTTTTAGAAGGTGATTCTTGACCATTGATATAGCCATAGAGAAGACTCAATCCAATCATAAGGGAGGTTGTTAATAAATAGATAGAAAAAAATTTAGTAGTAGATGTCATTTAACTAATCTATTATTCACAATGGGTTATCCCCATTCATGTTGTCCCAAAGGAAACTGGTATGGCCAATATTAAGAATGAGTAGAATGAACTAATCCCCATGCAAGTACAAAACAATTAGAGGGTGTGTATAGATTATAAAAATCTAAATAAAGTTACCCAGAAATAGAATTTTCCCATCCCATTCATCGATAAAATATTAGAACTATTAGTAGGTAAAACTCATTATTTCTTTTTATATGGGTTTTCAAGATACTTCAAGGTACCAATTTCACTAGAAGACTAGGAAAATATGACCTTCACCTACCCTTTTATAACTTTTTCTACAATATAAATTCATTCAAGCTATGAAATTTCCTAATTACCTTTCAACGGTGTATGGTAAGTATTTTATAAAATCATATTGAAGACTTCCTAGAGGTATTTCTTAAATATTTTATTATTTTTAGCGATTATTTTGATCATTTTTTAGGAAATTTGGAAAAAAGTATTGAAAACATACATTGAGAAAAATATTGTTTTAAACTTTGAAAAATGTTATTTCATGTTCAAAAAAGGAGTAGTGTTAGACCCCATAATTTCAAAGAAATAAATTGAGGTAGATAAGTAAAAGGTTGAAGTAATAAACTCATTTCCATATACAACTTGTCTTAATCATGTTAGATCATTTTTAGGCCATACATGTAACGACTCGAAATTTTGAATAAATCTTGTTTCCTAATTTTGTGTGTTATTTTATTTTTTATACGCAAAAAAACTGTTTCATTTGATAACATTAGTATAATTAAAATGAGACTGTTGGGTTTTGACTGTTATATGATCATTGGTCAATATGACCGCTGGAAACTAAACATTTCGATATTTGTCTCTAAATACAAGTGCTCTTGGTTAATTAATATAGAAAGAAGATTCGATGGCCTCACCCAGTAGTCTTGGACTGATGAAGTCCATCTAACAGAACTTGGGAAGGAGGTAGCACCACTAGGCTTTGCTCTAGACCAAACTCAAGCCGAACTTCATCGTGTGAAGCTAGAACGGAATCTCCTTCACGAGAAGTTCAAACTGATAGAAATTACTACTCGTGCGATGTTGGTCGAGCCTCCCTCAGATCCTCTCACCTTAGCACACCTTACACTTAGGTCCTATGCTGGTGTGATAAGGGGATATGTAAGGAGACCGTAACTGCCTTGTGTAATCCTTTGTTTTAAATAAAAAAAATTATTTCTTCTTATGATGAAGTTTATGAATTTTCAAATGTCTGAATAAATATAGTATGCATATTTTTGGTGAATTTTAGAGAAAGGATATTTTAAAAAAAATTATGTAAACCTTAAATAATTAAAAATGTGTAATGATTTTTAAAAAATGGTCTTCTACAATTATGTTCAGTACAAAATTTAGAGTCTAATAAGATCAACTTAATTTTTGGTGAATAGTGAATTATGAATAGTGATTTTATGTTTAGGATTAGTAATGTGACCAAATGGATTAGTAATCTCACATAAATAAATCATTAATATAATCTAGGCACCTTGATTAAGTAATGTGATTCAATAAAATGGTTAAATAACGGTTTCATAAATTATTAGTCAAGTATTAGTTTTTTCGGGTGAATAGTGTTTTTTAATTAAAAATTTAATTAAAATTATTTAGAAAATTATTTTTATAAAATGGATTTCATTTTTGAACTCAGAGCATCGGTATTATGTTAAGGTAATTTTTGGGGATTTTTCTGAAAAAAAATGAATTTTCGGTGAATAGTGAATTTATTTAAAAATTAAATTAAAAATATTTAGAAAATTATTTTTATAAAATTGAGTTCATTTTTGAAATCAGAGCATCGATATTTGGTTAAGGTGAAATTTTGGGATTTTTCTGAGAAAGTTGAATTTTCGATAAATAGTGAAAATACAGTTTTTAAGTTACGGGTGTTTAATGACATCATTAAATGATGTATTAAGTATGTAATAAATATGGTCAACTTATGAATAGTAAGATAAGGTATGAGGTTTTCCAAGTGGCCAATACCATGGGCAAATACCATGGGCAAGCCCATGGTTCTGCCAAAACCACTAATGAGGTGTCCCTTGGCCATTAATGCCTTGTCCCCTCACTTTCCCTATAAATACCAAGCCATCCTCTCATCCATTCGACTCCCAACTCTTCACCAATTAAGCTCTGGTATCATTACCTCCCAAGGAGTCCTCCTAAGGTTCCCCCAATCCCTAAAGGTCCCAACCTTTGAGTTTTAAGAGTTACGTTTTAAGGTAAGGGATTCGACCTCTCTCGTTCCTTTCAAGTAATCTCTTTTATGTCATTTCTTTTATGCTCCATGTTCTTATTTTGGAGGATGTTATTTTGTATTAATCTTACTTCCCTTTCCATGTTAATATTATTAGAGACCCCCTCTTGCTCTCATCAATTCATTTTATGAATTTTTAAGTGGCGCCGTTAGGCTGCCGAATTTTTAAGGGATTCTTTCACCTTTCTCATTTTTCAAAGTTCTACTTTCATGAAAAGTATTTCAAGTTACTTTTTATTTTGTTGGGGTATGATATCTAAATATATCATAATGATATTTTATTTTCATATGATGAGATACACTATTTGATCTCTTCAATTCAGTATTTTTATGTCTTAAGTGGCGCCGTTAGGCTGTCGAATTTTTAAGGGATTCGTTCACCTTTCTTATTTTTCAAAGTTCTACTTTCATGTCAAGTCTTTCAAGTTCCTTTTTATTTTGTTGGGGTATGATCTCTAAATCTATCATACTGATATTTTATTATCATATGATGAGAGACCCCATTTGATCTCTTCAATTCAGTATTTTGAAGTTTAAAGTGACGCCGTTAGGCTCCCAAATTTTTAAGGGATTCTTTCACCTTTCTCCTTTTTCAAAGTTCTACTTTCATGTCAAGTCTTTCAAGTTCCTTTTTATTATATTGGGGTATGATCTCTATATCTATCATACTGATCTTTTATGTTCATATGATGAGATACCCTATTTTATCTTGTCAATTCATTTTTGTTGAAGTTTAAGTGACGCTGTTAGGCTCCCAAATTTTTAAGGGATTCTTTAACCTTTCACCTTTTTCAAAGTTCTACTTTCATGTCAAGTCTTTCAAGTTCCTTCTTATTATGTTGGGGTATGATCTCTATATCTATCATACTGATATTTTATGTTCATATGATGAGAGACCCTATTTGATCTCGTCAATTCATTTTTGTTGAAGTTTAAGTGACGCCGTTAGGCTCCCAAATTTTTAAGGGATTCTTTCACCTTTCTCCTTTTTCAAAGTTCTACTTTCATGTAAAGTCTTTCAAGTTACTTTTTATTATGTTGGGGTATGATCTCTATATCTATCATACTGATATTTTATGTTCATATTATGAGATACCCTATTTTATCTCATCAATTCATTTTTGTTGAAGTTTAAGTGACGTCGTTAGGCTGCCGAATTTTCATAAGAGAATTCTTATTTTTGTCTTCCTTCCATGTTTTTCATTTCAAATAGTATGTCCTTCAAATTTAATTAACATGTTCATATATCCTTCATATTATGTCCCTATACTGTTTTATGGGTCATTTATGAATGTTTTACCCATGTCCCCTCTCTTTTCAATGTTTTCTAAAACCTCGAAACATAGCCGTTATGCTGCAGAATTTCCGTCTCAAAAATGTCTCTTTCTTTTTCTAAAGTTATTTTATTTTATTAAGTGAATACTCAAAGCTATCTCTTCTATAGGGGTATTCACATATATACCAAGTTGTTCTATTTTAAATTCTGGGATTTACATACATGAGACTCACTTTCCCTTTCCGTGGGTTTAAAGTGACATAAAGATCATGTCTTTAAAGCAGTTTTAAAACGTTATGATTGTGAAATGAAACCCATTTCTTTTATTCTATATGAGTTGTTTATGAAATTATTGATGATGATATATGTGGATCACATGATAATAAATACATGTCAAGGGTGGGCCCTAATAGCGCTCCAATGCATTGGGTAAAGACTTAATCTCTAGAGATGACTATTTTTAACGACGCCTTGGTGAATAACCTTGGTAATTTTTAATGAAACCTTGGGGATGGACCTTGGTGAAATAGAAATGATTTTCAATATTAAATTTTGTAGCCACATCTTCAAGTTATGAAAAAAGTTATTTTTATTATGATATGCCTCATGATTTCTTTCTCATGCCTTAAAGTTATTTTTCATGACATTGTTGATGTATCTCAAGTTCACATGTTAAATGTTTCCCCTTGTTTCCCTTACTGGGCCTTCTGCTCACCCATTCTTTTGATGTATGTACCCAGGTTATGAGATGCAGTAATGAACCTAGGATTAAAATAAGGAGAATCCTTTCAAGTGTTTAAGTAGAACGTTTTTTTTTCATGTATTAAGTTCCTGGTTTCCAAGACACTAAACCATAAAGATCCTCAGTTTTGTATAATGTAATGAAAGTTTATGTGACAAAAAGGTGGGATGCTATAGTTGGTATCAAAGGATGGTTTAGTTATTTGTGGAATTTATGATATGAAAACTTTAGGAAGAACCCTATAGAAAAGTTTAAATATAGGAAATCTTCCTGGTATTTTGGTGAGTATTGAGTAAGGGTTTGCCAAGCAAATACATCCTTATCTGGATACGAGCAGATAGAGGTGGATTTGGCACAGATGTACATAGGGGTAAAACCCGAAAACACCTCTTTGAGCTAGACTCGAATGGGAACTGGTACACAACAATGGGCCTTGCTCCACTCTTGGTTACAACACTCCCGGGGGATATGCTTTGGTAAATTCATAATCTTAGTATGAACCATTATTAAAGGAACAAAGATAAAATAAAATAAAGATTCACATAAGAATATATGATCATGGATAACCTAGATTGGAACATAGGGGATCACAAGTTAGGGTATAATTTTCTTCTACAAGCTATCCTTCTATTCTTTAAGTTTTTTTTCATGATTATTGGCTAAGTATTTAAGCCCCTAATTGTACTTTCTTTTCTTATTTAATGGCGTGAAATGGAAGAACATGTACCAACAACCAATGTGATAGGAAATGTGACGATTGTCGTATTAATATGACAGAGATGATTAGGGGATTAAAATATGATTATTATTTTGGAAGATGTTCACTATTTTGGGAACCCTATTTGATCGAGGTAAATAGATTACTACAGTATTTTCTTTGAGAAGTAAAGGTTGACTTATATTTTGAAGAATCGATGAATTTAAGGTGGACTTATAGTAATTTAGGTTACTTATGGAAATGATTAACCTATCTTGGGGTAAATATGTTTAGGTTAGTTACTTTTGTTATAATATGTTAGGAGTGGTTGATGTTGTTTGGAGATGAATGATAAAGTTTACCTTGGAATACTATGTTATCAAATCCTTCTTGTATTTGGGTTTCAATCTTAGTTTGGTTTATTTTGAGGATTTTTAAGGACAGTTATTTACGGAATAGTCTATGATGAACTTTGGGTAGTACCGTGGAACTTTGAAGATTTAAAGTAGTTTCCCTTCCTCTTGGGTTCTTTCTTTTGGAAGAGTCGTTTTATCTTACCCTTTCTGTTTTTGGGATAATGTTTAAAGATATAAGAAATTGATAGTTAATCTTTTGTGGAATACATGATTCTCTAGAAGATTATTCTTGTGCTTTGGATGAGACCAAGTGTTTTTGAATGCTCATCGTTTGGAGAAAAGATTAGTTTTGGTAGAAACTTATTAAAGGATGAAACTCTACTTGAAGGTAGGTATATTTCCTTATTTTTTTTATTCTATTTAGTAAATGAATTCCTCAAAACTATGAAAAGGAACGTAAAACAAAAACATTGTCTGTTAACGTTTCCTACTGGGTAATCAAACACCGTTTATACACATCATAATTTTGTGATTTTCTTATTGTTAACTTTCTCTTAATCATGTTTTCTATCACTCTCCCTCAGAACTTGACCCTTTGTTTTTTCTTCCATATCCATGTTTTCCTACATGGAATCCTAGTATGGGTTAACTCAGGTGGCCTTTGTACTTATTTTTCTTCCTTTTAAAGTAATAGTGTTACTGACTCTTTTCCGATGTGGGACTTTCAATGAAATTTCAAAACCCAATTTTAAAAATTGCGAGGGCACAATTTCTTAAGGGGGGAAGATTGTAACGACCCGAAATTTTGAATAAATCTTGTTTCCTAATTTTGTGTGTTATTTTATTTTTTATAATCAACAAAACTGCTTCATTTGATAACATGAGTATAATTAAAATGAGACTGTTGGGTTTTGACTGTTATATGACCATTGGTCAATATGACCACTGGAAACTAAACATTTCGATATTTGTATCTAAATACAAGTGCTCTTGGTTAATTAATATAGAAAGAAGATTCTATTTCCTCACTCAGTAGTCTTGGACCGATAGAAGCCCATCTAACAGAACTTGGTAAGGAGTTAGCACCACTGGGCTTTGCTCTAGACCAAAACCAAGATGAACTTCATCGTGTGAAGCTAGAATGGAATCGCCTTCGCGAGAAGTTCAAACTGATAGAAATTACTACTCGTGCGATGTTGGCAGAGCCTCCCTCAGATTCTCTCACCTTAGCACACCTTACACTTAGGTCCTATGCTGGTGTGATAAGGGGCTATGTAAGGAGACCGTAACTGCCTTGTGTAATCCTTTGTTTTAAATAAAAATTTTGATTTCTTCTTATGATGAAGTTTATGAATTTTCAAATGTCTGGATAAATATAGTATGCATATTTTTGGTGAATTTTAGAGAAAGGATATTTTAAAAAAAATGTTTATGTAAACCTTAAATAATTAAAAATGTGTAATGATTTTCAAAAAATGGTCTTCTACAATTATGTTCAGTACGAAATTTAGAGTCTAATAAGATCAACTTAATTTTTGATGAATAGTGAATTATTAATAGTGATTTTATGCTTAGGATTAGTAATGTGACCAAATGGATTAGTAATCTCACTTAAATAAAGCATTAATATAATCTAGACACCTTGATTAAGTAATGTGATTCAATAAAATAGTTAAATAATGGTTTCATAAATTATTATTCAAGAATTAGTTTTTTCAGGTGAATAGTGTTTTTTAATTAAAAATTTAATTAAGAAAATTTAGAAAATTATTTTCATAAAATGGATTTCATTTTTGAACTCAGAGCATCGATATTATGTTAAGGTAATTTTTGGGGATTTTTTTGAAAAAAATGAATTTTCGGTGAATAGTGAATTTATTTAAAAATTAAATTAAAAATATTTAGAAAATTATTTTTATAAAATGGAGTTCATTTTTGAAATTAGAGCATCGATATTTGGTTAAGTGAAATTTTGGGATTTTTCTGAGAAAGTTGAATTTTTGATGAATAGTGAAAATACAGTTTTTAAGTTACGGGTGTTTAATGACTTCATTAAATGATGTATTAAGTATGTAGTCAATATGGTCGACTTATGAATAGTAATATAAGGTATGAGGTTTCCCCAGTGGCCAATACCATGGGAAAATACCATGGGCAATCCCATGGTTTTGCCAAAACCACTAATGAGGTGTCCCTTGGCCATTAATGCCTTGTCCCCTCACTTTCCCTATAAATACCAAGCCATCCTCTCATCCATTCGACTCCCAACTCTTCCCCAATGAAGCTATGATCTCATTACCTCCCAAGGAGTCCTCATGAGGTGCCCCCAAGCCCTCAAGTTCCAAACCTTTGAGTTTTAAGAGTTACGTTTTAACGTAAGGGATCTGACCTCTCTCGTTCCTTTCAAGTAATTTCTTTTATGTCATTTATTTTATGCTCCATGTTATTATGTTGGAGGATGTTCTTTTGTATTAATATTACTGAAATTTTCATTTTCATATGATGAGAGACCCCCTCTTTCTCTCATCAATTCGTTTTATGAATGTTTAAGTGGCGCCGTTAGGCTGCCGAATTTTTAAGGGATTCTTTCACCTTTCTCATTTTTCAAAGTTCTACTTTCATTACAAGTATTTCAAGTTCCTTTTTATTTTGTTGGGGTATGATCTCTAAATATATCATACTGATATTTTATGTTAATATGATGAGATACCCTATTTTATCTCTTCAATTCAGTATTTTGAAGTTTTAAGTGGCGTCGTTAGGCTGCCGAATTTTTAAGGGATTCGTTCACCTTTCTTATTTTTCAAAGTTCTACTTTCATGTCAAGTATTTCAAGTTACTCTTTATTTTTTTGGGGTATGATATCTAAATATATCATACTGATCTTTTATGATCATATGATTAGAGACCTCATTTGATCTCTTCAATTTAGTATTTTGAAGTTTTAAGTGACGCCGTTAGGCTCCCAAATTTTTAAGGGATTCTTTCACCTTTCTCCTTTTTCAAAGTTCTACTTTCATGTCAAGTCTTTCAAGTTCCATTTTATTATATTGGGGTATGATCTCTATATATATAATACTGATCTTTTATGTTCATATTATTAGATACCCTATTTTATCTCGTCAATTCATTTTTGTTGAAGTTTAAGTGACGTCGTTAGGCTCCTGAATTTTTAAGGGATTCTTTCACCTTTCTCCTTTTTCAAAGTTCTACTTTCATGTCAAGTCTTTCAAGTTCCTTTTTATTATTTTGGGGTTTTATCTCTATATCTATCATACTGATATTTTGTTTTCATATGATTATAGACCCTATTTGATCTCGTCAATTCATTTTTTTTGAAGTTTAAGTGACGTCGTTAGGCTCCCAAATTTTTAAGGGATTCTTTCACCTTTCTCCTTTTTCAAAGTTCTACTTTCATGTAAAGTATTTCAAGTTCCTTTTTATTATGTTGGGGTATGATATATATATCTATAATACTGATCTTTTATGTTCATATTATTAGAGACCCTATTTGATCTCATCAATTCTTTTTTTTTTTAAGTTTAAGTGACGCTGTTAGGCTGCCGAATTTCCATAAGAGAAATCTTATTTTTGTCTTCCTTCCATGTTTTTCATTTCAAATAGTATGTCCTTAAAATTTCATTAACATGTTCATATATCCTTAATATTCCATCCCTATACTATTTTATGGGTCATTTATGAATGTTTTACCCATTTACCCTCTCTTTTAAATGTTTTCTAAAACCTCGAAACATAGCCGTTATGCTGCAGAATTTTCGTCTCAAAAATGTCTCTCTCTTTTTCTAAAGTTATTTTATTTTATTAAGTGAATACTCAAAGCTCTATCTTCTATAGGGGTATTCACATATAAACCAAGTTTTTCTATTTTAAATTCTGGTATTTACATACATGATACCTTCTTTCCCTTTCCGTGGGTTTAAAGTGACATAAAGATCATGTCTTTAAAGCAGTTTTAAAACGTTATGATTATGAAATGAAACCCATTTATTTTATTCTATATGGGTTGTTTATGAAATGATTGATGATGATATATGTGGCTCACGTGATAATAAATACACTTCAAGGGTGTTCCCTGATAGTGCTCCAATGCATTGGGTAAAGACTTAATCTCTAGAGATGACTATTTTTAACGACGCCTTGGTGAATAACCTTGGTAATTTTTAATGACACCTTGGGGATGGACCTTGGTGAAACAGAAATGATTATCAATATTAAATGTTTTAGCCACATCTTCAAGTTATAAAAAAAAGTTATTTTTATTGTGATATGCCTCATGATTTCTTTCTCATGCCTTAAAGTTCTTTTTCATGACATTGTTGATGTATCTCAAGTTCACATGTTAAATGTTTCCCCTTGTTTCCCTTACTGGGCCTTCTGCTCTCCCTTTCTTTTGATGTATGTACCCAGGTTATGAGATGCAGTAATGAACCTAGTATGAACATAAGGAGAATCCTTTCAAGTGTTTAAGAAGAATTTTTTTTTTGTTTCATGTATTAAGTTCCTGGTTTCCAAGACACCAAACCATAAATATTCTCAGTTTTGTATAATGTAATGAAATTTTATGTGACAAAAAGGCGGGATGCTATAATACAGGTTTCAACCAAAGATTTATCAAATATTTCAGTAATATTTCTATATAAATATCAATATTACTATTAAAAGAAGCTAATTTTAATATTTATGATAAGTGTATAAAATCATTTGATTATTTGATACTATGGTTTATTAAACCTCTAATAATGAAACCACCCGATTGGGACTTCCCTTTCAAGCTAATCTACGACGCATCAAATAAATATGTGGGAGATACACTCTCAAAAATAACTAATAAAAATACTCAAATAATATCCTACGTATCAAGGACATTGGATTCCATGAAAATAAACTACAAAACTATATAAAACGAGTTCCATGTAGTTGTTTTTTCACTCGATAAATTATGATATTATCTTCTTAGAACTAAAGTTGTTGTATTTTATAATCATGCATATCTCAGGTATTTAATAAAAAAGGATAATTTTAATTCATGGATGGTGAGATGTATTATTATCTTATAGTATTTCCTCATAGATACCAAGGATAAAAAAGTAATCGAAAATCAAGTGGCTGATCATTTCAGTAGACTACCCCACACCACTGAAGTAGAAATTTTAAATCAAATCCCACTTGATGATCAACATCTTGGAAAAAAACATCATGGAAGGTGAAGTTACATGGTATGCTGACATTTTCACATCCTAGGTACCATCTCATCTAAAATCTAATCAATAGCACAAGATTAAATTTTAATTTAGATTTTATATTTGGGAATACCCATTCCTATGAAAAATTTGTAAAGATAAAATCATAAAAAGATGATTACCAGTTAGAAAAATTGAATCGTTTTTTTAATTTGTTCATACATTAGCTTGTAGAGGCCACTTTGGACCTCATCTAATAGTCATAAAAGTTTCATAATCTAGAATTTATTGGTCGACCATATTCAAATATTCTTATAAATTTTTTAAAAGTTGTGAAAAATTCCATTTTTCTAATAATATCTTAAAATGATAAAAAAATCCTCAAAAATCAAAAAAAATGAAAAAAAAATTGAAATATAGGGAATATAATTCATGGCACCATTTCCAATGTCATTCAGTAATTATTATATTTTGTTGGATATAGACTATGTTTCAAAATGGGTGGAAGAAAAATCCACCAAGACTAATGATTCTAAAGTTATTTGTGATTTTTTTAGGATTAACATATTCTATATGTTTGGAGTACCACAAGAAATCATCAACAACCCAGAAACTCATTTTTGAAACAATAATACGGAGTAATTACGCAAGAAGTATGGAGTACCTCATAAAATGTTGAAACCATACCATCCACAAACAAATGGTTAAGCAGAAGTCGCCAATAGATAAATCCAATGCATTCTAAAAAATATGATCAAAACCAATTGAAAGTACTAGAGACAGAGGTTGGAAGATACCTTATGGTCTTATAGGACCACCTATAAGACACCCATAGGTAGGATCCCCTATAGATTTGTTTATGGAAATATCTGACACCTCCCTATGGAATTAGAACAAAAAGCCTACTAGGTTGTAAGAGAGATGAATATGGATCTTGATAAAGCTGGGAAAGAGAGGAGATTACTATTGTAGGATCTAGAGGAGATCATAAGGGAACCTTTCAAAAATTTAAAGATCTGCAAATATAGTACAAGGATGGCCCCTTATAAGATAACTCAACTAATAGCCTTCAACCCTATAGATCAAGTGCAGTTATACAAATATAGATTTAAACTGATGTCAGGTAAACTTCATTCAAGATATGAAGGTTCCTTTACTGTTATTCATGTATATTCATTTAGTGTTTTATAAAGAAAATAGGAGAAAATTATTCACTATAAATGGATAGAGGATGAATAAGTACAACGGGACCATACCTCAAGAACTAGTGGGTGAGATTATAATCCTTAACCCTGATTACCAATGAAGACCTACTAGGTTTCATCTTTCATTTACACTTGATTAAATGAATTAATTATATTTTTAATCTACTTAAATGGAAAAAAAAATTAAATTAATTTAGTACACTATATCAGTTAAGTTTGAGGGGTCAAATCTTGTAGTCTAGGAATTTTCAAAAAATATATTTTTTTGGAGTTGAACCAATGATGTTAAACAAAATCACTTCTAGGAGACAACTGAAGTTTTTTGCCTTAGTATACTCTTCCCCTCAATCCTATTTGATAATTATTGAATAGGAATAACCTATGATTTGTTTTTATTCTTATTTTTTAGTTCTATGAATGAAGTTTATGCAAGGTTGTAAAAATAAAAATTCATGAAATGAAAAGTTTACACATCGTGAAAGTGCTGCAGAAAAAATTCTAAGGAACGGGACTATCACAAGTAGATTGAAGTATCATTACTTAAGGGAGTTTTCTTTAACATTAAATATATTTTTAATTCCCTATATTTTTGTTTTAAAAATTATTTTTTAACTTTAAAAGAAAATTGTATGCCCATAATTAACTTTATTTATTTACTTTACCAGTTTAAAATACATGAATTTCTTTGGAATCCCATGATGTTGTGTTTCATATTTTTATGTTAATGAGATTGAATGATTAAAATGGGTAATTGAATAATTATATTGAAGTATAGATATTTAATTTATGACTCATGATTTTATGGAATTAGTTGATTCAGGTAAATGATATTTCCCTCCAATTTTCATACTTTTAATTTCTAAAATTTATGTGGATTGATTAGTTATTAGTATTGAATTCCACGAGTGATTTTCCCAAATTCATATGTTCAATTCCTAAGAGGATTTATAGAAAAAATAATTTCTATATTATCTTAATCATATTTCTTGGGTGACCTTGGTACATTCCACCTATTATATTTTTCATTAGAACTTATTGAATCTCTAACTATGCAAAAAACTACATTTAAAATGATTGAGGCAATTTTTATTGTTAATACCTTATCCTTATATCCACCATGACATAAATACTTTTTTATCCCATATAATCCATAAATAACCTTAATAGGAACGAGTCACATTACAATCCATTTATATTCATTCCTACCTTGCTCTATTTTTATTACATGATATTTTAAAGTTTTAGTATAGGGATGCGGGAAGTCTTATCAGAAGGGTTGCATTAAATTGTATAGAAAATTTGTGGCGGTAATATATTGGTTATTGTGAAAGGATCATGTTACATTCATTGTAATCTTATCATTTTCCCTTCTTGAAATAAAATATATATATGGGGGGTTGTGTTTTTTGGAAAATAAAAAATCATCGTTGCTAGACCGATGATCTTTAGATCATATGTGGTTAGGTGGTGAATATGAGATTTTTTTCAAGAATAAATTTTAAAAAAAATATGAATAAAAAATAGAGAAAAATTCAAGAAGGTGTATTTCTTTCATTATACTTATACTGATCATGAACTTACTTGAGTCTTGGGGAGTGTGATTTATCATTTTTTTATGTAGGAGATTTTTATTTCACTTTATTTTAGATATCATGTGGTATGATTTAGAGATAAACCTTATTTTTTAGACTTAATATTTTTAAAATAAATCCTTACCAAACTTTATCCTAAGATTCATTAGAAACTAAATTTCAAATCCCTCGTGGTTTTATTTGAATTTTGACTTTATGTGGATAAAGTAGTTTCTTTACAATCCTATGGAAAAAGATCATGTACTCATGATAGTATCATAACTCTACTTGAATTTTTATCATGAGTGATGAGAGAAAAGAATCCATTATAAGATAAATCATGACTTGGTGTGTTTGATAATAATAAATTATGATTTATGAATGAGTGAGATGAAAATACCCACCATTTCTCAAAGAGAAAAAGTAAAATACTTGGGTTGATTAATCTCTATTGAAAAATATAAAGTAAAATCAATTTTTATATGGAACTTGAAAGTTAAATACCCCATTAATAATCATTTGATTTAATTTCTTGGGAATTTTAATATTGGTAACATGTTTTTTCTCTTTTATTCTTGTTGAGATTACATGCTTGAGTACATGAAAGTTATAAGTATGGGGAATTGATAAAGTAATATTTTTCGTATTGATTTGAATATAAAAAATATTGTTTATGAAATTTAAATTATTAAAAATTTTGGTATTGAATGGTTTTATGGATTTATGGTGGGATACAATAAAATATCATAAAAAATATTAAAGGAAATTATTTGATCAATAAAAAGATGGTTGGAGACAAAGGACAAGTCAAGGACCAAGTATAAGGCTCAAGACAGAATATCCAAGTGAAAATGGAACAAAATGGATGGAAAACAACATTACACATCATGTAAACTATTCACGATGTGAAACATGATAGATTACAAGATATGAAACCATGTCCTGAAAAAAAATAGACTATGGGACAAACCAACATGTGTCAAGACATAACACATATTTTCATATTGTGACACAACCTATAGTCACCCAGAAAATATTTCAAATCATGAAAAAATATCATGACCCCACACATTACATGTCATGAATACTATTCATGATGTGAAATTCTATGATGGAAACAGAATTGGTATTTTTTTATGTAAATAATGGTGGAGGGTCTGTTTTTCAATCTGAATCCCCTAAAAACCCTCAGGATTGACCTAAAATCACTTATTGGACAATTATGAAGATTTGGGGAAACTATCTATCTCTATAAATATAAATCCTATGGGGATATAAATAGATATCACTATAGGGGAAGCTCTGGATGATGGCTTAGTGTAGATTTATTTCCCTTCTTTCCTTTTTTTCTTTCTTTCTTGTGATGTCTCCCCTCTCCTGAATCAACTTGACTACCCCATCCATAAAGTGGTATTTTATATGAGTGATCAAAAAAGGGTGAGGATAGACCTATTTTTTATGCTTGAGTTTTTATGTTAAATTGAATAAAAATCTATTCTTTCTTCTTATTTTTGGTTTCAATTCTTATTAACAATTTTAAATTCCGAATGTGATTGTGTTAGGTTTTGATTCTATTTATTTTAATTATCTTGATCAATGATCAATTTCTCTATTCACATAATTATTTTCTATATATAGTAGAATAGATTAGGGTTTGGTGGTGAGTGGTCGATGATCATCAGCACATTTGTGGGAATGTGACGGGAACCATTGGTAATTAGGGAATCACAATACCCGATCAGGGATTTACCTAATTAATCAAGGGGAACCACAGTAACACTCACACACATAGGAAGGAGGGTAGGAAAACCTAAGGTTTTTAGATATGGATATTCTCACCATCACCATCTATACAAGGGGGAGAAGAATCAGTAGATGAACCTCTCTCTTACTAATTAGTATAAGAAAAAATTGGAAGAAATGGAAACTATAATAGCATTGCATAGATCTAATTGATCCTGATCTGATCACCATTACTCGTCAATTGTTTTCAAACCAATAATTTAATATTCTTTTAAATTTAGCAATTTCTAAAATCAAACCCAAAATTAGTTTTTCTAATATTAAAATAAAAATGTGACAAACTATTTTTTATGCACTTATCTTTGGGAAACTACCTAGATTTAACCACTAGACTATACCATGGTAAATAAAAAATATTCCATTCCCCATGACAGGCATGTGTTACAGCCCCATATAACTCCTAAGAGTAATAGTCCTTGTTTTAAAAACTGAATTAATCCTCAAATTTATCCAATTTTTATGAAATCCCTAAGAAAATCTAATGGGAAACATACCTCCACTGAAACTATGAGCAACATTGTGGGTTCCTCCTCCCTCAATATTCTCAAATGATTTAACATGATTTCATCATTGTTTGATGAAATCATGAATCCAAATCCATAATCCATAACATTTGAAATTAGAGGAATAACGTGAGGAAGGAGAAAATTAGGATAGGATTACCTTGGATAAATGATCAAAAATCTCTCAAATATCTCCATATAGGGGGAGGAAGAAAACTAAAAGGGGAGAAATGAGAGGGATATTTTGGCCAAAAATAGACCGTCTTGGTTCTTGTCTTATTTAAGAACTGATAGGGTTAACAATAAAATTACTACCCCCCCCCCATTAAAAACTATATAGGGAACCAAGGGGTTCTTCTTCCCTTTATAAATGTTATTGATTTCCAAGTGCCTCCCATCGAGTACCTAGTGGTGTCTGATGTAAATTCACAACAAAATTAACCTCTTGTTTGCTCATAAACTACCTTGACCTCCTCTAAAATCATCAAATACATCTAAAATGTATTTATCTGATACTCAATTATAAAAAAAATAAACTCCACTTACTCTATCTCTACTAGAGTCTAAATTTCTATAATTCCAATGACACATTGAGTTGAGTTTTTATCCTCAAAAATCCAATCCAGTTTTTCACCCCTAATTATCGACCTATTTCGATCATTAATTCATTTACATCTTACCATTATTTATCCCAAAATGGTCATAACATGTTCAATTTACAACTCCCAACACCCAAGTGTATTGTTAAATGGAATCCATGTCACCCAATTATTGATATTAATACTAATTCCTCCATAATCTCCATCACATAAATGATGTTTTTTTACAAAAAAATTGTCTATATATTCTCTTCTGGTGAATTTATGATCACCCAAGAACCCATTCACATATAACATCATGACATTGAGATAGTTCATGTACACACCCTCCAGACCTAAATCGGTAATGTTCAATCAATTTTGGTACTTATGGTGCTCCCCACCATAAGGACTCGTTATCTAAAGAAATTTTCACCAAATAGTTTTCACCGCCATATGAATTTTTTACTCAAAACACACGTCATGTGGTCCAATACACAAAACTAATAATTAACAAAACTTACTAATCTATACTTACTCAAAATTCATATCCCATGAGCCTCAACTATTAGGATCACTAAAATCAATTACAGCACACACTTCAAATCATAGAATTCAAATTACCTAGGACACTCACTTTCAAATCACTTAAAAAAGCATCATAGTTACACATGCATTGATTTCCTATTTTTGAAAACCAATCAAATCATTTTACATGCACCAAATATATCTTAAATTTTTCTCAAAAACCCCTTTGTATCCAATCTTCTTCTATAAAAATTGAAAATACTAAAATCTTTGACTTAGCTATTATTTTACCAAAAATAACTCATAAAACTTCTTTTCACCCATTTTGTAATTTCATTAAACCCATTTTTCAAAAGTTTTATTTTCTTTAAAAACCTAAAACATAAAAATAATTTCCCTATAGAAAAAAAAATCATAGACAATCAATCACATCAAACAAGAAACTCCTCTATATGATATTAATTAAATCACTCTTAATAATTTATTTGATACAACATAAAATCAATTATTAGGTTATTTTAATTAATAATGGATTTTTTTAGGAAGTTTTTCAATAAAAATAACTCTTAGTTGTGTATATTTTTTCCTAAGCATGTCATATCTTAATGAATGAACAAATACAAGAACTAGCACACAGTTGATCCCTTTGACTCGGATATAAGTCATGCATATTCTCCATTCAGAATGCACAAACCAAAAACATCACTCATCCTAGAGTGTATACTATTAACATAGGAAATCATAATAAGACTTGGGTTTCAATAAAATCCATGTTGGTTAGCCATCGTCGCTACCTACCTCCTAAGTACTAACATCTTATATCAACCTTTAATCAGCTATGGCTAAACCAAACACTCTATAATATAAATTTGTAACATCCTTGACCTAGTCTACCCAAATGGTGACCGGGATAGGCACATAACATAACCTAATACATATCTCTCCATGTACTAGAGGATCACTACTAACATAAATGTCCTAAAACAATCATGGGGGGACTATAGTCTTTAATAAATCCTCAAGGGTCATGCATGAATCTACTAAAAATTATACATGGATCATTTATATATCAGATATACCCAAAACCCATAGAAATAAAACTAGAAACTAGAAGTGGTATCCCGTAAAAAAATATATGAATAAAACAATAGTCAACCTGATGCATATATATAACAACACAATAGCCTAGAAACATAGAAAAATCATCATAAAAGAAATAATTAAGTTAGCCCTTGATAAATCTATTATTTTCATACATTTAATTTTTTAATTAAATGTTTTAAATACCACTAATTTTTTATTTTAATGTTTATTATCACATTCTTATGTTTTTTGAATAATTTGAGCTTAATTGTGAAAATCACTTAATTTTATATTTTTTTATATGTTTTTTATCATTTCTCTATTTCATCCATAACTTTTTTACAATGATACAAATTATGAAATTCATTTTTTATAGGGTTATATTATTTATGGTATATATTTCATTAAACTGGGCCTTGATCTAAATACAAAAATATAATGCCTAAAATAAGAATGCAATTCAAGCCTCTTAATTTATTCCCAATTTTAATGAATTTAAAGATAGGCCCAATGACACAAATTTTAGATCCAAATGAGATTAAATTTTTAAGGAAATTCTAAAATATTCTAGGTAAAATTTTAATTAACTATACATTATCATGATTATACAGATTTTAAGGTCATAAAAGAATAGGAAACCGGAGGATTGGAATCCAAACAGGTTATCAGTACAAAAAAACTTTTCTTTAATAATATGGTCATAATATTTGCTTCATATGGACAATGAAGTTGAAATTTAACAGAAGAACATAAACGAGATATAGTAAAAACTTTTTAGAAGAACACATTATGAGATTCATCCATTTATTAGACCAACCACATGAAAACTATAGAATAACAAAATTTGGAGTGAAATCATCCACCCACTTCCCTATAAATTTATACTTTACTTTCATTCAAAGGATTTAGCATTTTTCATTATCCAAGTAGAGTTTTTTATAAATAATAATTTTTTAAATTTTATATATATTAGTTTTCTATTTACTTATTTCTTATTTTTTTTATTTTTCCCCCACCATGATTCTCAAATCTCTATGGTTGTAAAAAACTAACCCTCATTGTTCGAGGGGGGAAGTGGTGATACTTTGAGTTCATTATACTTAAATGTTTCTTATTATTTTATTCTAAAAATTTAAGTAGTGGTTAAATTGATTATATTGTGTGGTTTCCCTACTTTATCTGCCATTTAGTTCTATATGTTCATCTTTAGTCCTCTACTTCATCATTATAATGTTGCATATGGTGGAGTGGTATTGTGGTGATGAAGTGGGAAAGGATTATCTTGTATGAAAAGGTCTAGGTGTGGGATAATTACAATTAAAATAATATGGTGTTATGTAATAGTTCTTGATCACTGTATTGAGTGAGATAATGAGATTATATTTTAAAGAACAATGATAATGTCATTGTGAACTCTCAAGGATGAAAACAAATTTCTTTCTTAGTAACTTCTTTGTGTATTTCTTTATGTCATGCATTTTTGTTTTCATTTTAATTGATATGCATATATATCAGATGTATTTTATGAAACCCACCACTATATTATTTTTTATTTAGTAGTATATTATTTTAGTTATAAATACCGATAATATAAGAATGGTGATTTTTGAGTGGACTCCTCTATAGATTGATCCTATGATTTCACTATGTTTCATTCTTAGGAAATAAGAAATATATTGAGTTAGGATTCACAAAAATTCCCTCTATCAATTTTAATGGAATTTTGGTGATAAAGTGGGCAAGAATTATCTTGTATGTAGAGGTCTAGGTGCAGGATAATTAAAATTTTAATATGAGGGTGTAGTGTGATAGGTCTTGATCACTTCATTGAGTAGGATAATGAAATTATATTTTAAATAATAATGATATAATCATTGTAAATTATTGAGGATGATAATAACTTTCATTCTTAATAACTTCTTTGTGTATTTCTTTATATTGTGCATTTTTTGTTTTAATTTTCATTTATATATATATATATCGTATAAATTTAATAACCCCCCCCCCTCCCCACACACATACACACTATATTATTTTTAAATTAGTAGTATATTATTTTAGACATAAATATAGACAATAGAATAATAGTGTTGTGTGAGTGGCCTCCATAAGGTATCGACCTTGGGATTATAGTATGTTATATTATTAAAAAATAAGAAATATATTCAGTTGGGATTCATAAAAAATACCTCCATCAGTTTTTCATCATTTTCGGTGAGTCCAAAATCTTTCACATGCTATTTTTCATAAAAAATAAAAAAACATAAATTTCAAAAACTAAAAAAAAAAGAACTTCATTGCATATCATTATTTTCTTAGGTCTAAGATGGATTTTCACAATGATTATTTTAATACTTGGCCTATTAATGAAAAAATGGATGATATTTTTAGGTAATAATATTTATGGATTAAAATTAAATAAAATTTTAAATTCATTGAAGAAGTGAGAAAACTAATAGAGATTCTTGGAAATACAATTAAGGAAGTAAATTCTTTATGGGTGGAATAGCAATAAAAATAAGTTAAAGAATGAGAAACTTTTGTTCCACCCAAATTTCATGTTGAAGTACCTAAGGTGGATGAAAAAAAATCTGGGATTATCCACTTCCCCCTCCAAAAAGTAAATTATCAATGTATATGATTGAGGAAAAGAGGGTTTTAAATTGAAATTTAGGAGGGAGATACATTTTTTTAGCATTATTTATAAATGAATTTCATTGATTATAAATTTAAAACTAAAATATATTATATTTAAATTGAAGATACAGATATAATAGTGTTTTCCTTGTAGAGTGGTGATGAATATAATAAAGAACACCCAATTAAGAAGGAAATTGTTGTTGGATTCAAAAAATATGAAGAGATAATGGTGATGTGACTACCTCCTAAACACCTAACTAAATACTTAATGGAGGTAGACACAAATATATTTGTTAGGTATCACCTATAACTTTTCTCCCCTCGCCCTATGCACCTCAAATTATATCTTTCTTCTCTCTTGGGGGGGTTGAGAATTTTATTCTTTTATTTGGGGGTTCCATCTCTTGGAATACACTTATAGATGTTGGGAGAAATAAAATATGGTGGTTTATTCCATGAAAACCCCATCCACATTTATAATGGGGATAAAGTATTGAAACTCTTAACTAGGGGTAGTAAAAACTTATAACCCACTTTGGGGTCATACCAAGTTCTATCCCTTTTCTTATTTCCCTTTCCATTTATTTATTTTTATTTTAATAAATTTATTATATTTTATTTCTTTCCTTATTATAGTTTTGAATTGGAAATAGTTATGATATTAACTCAAGGTTTCCACTGCATAAATAAACTTAGGTTTTATATTTTCTTCTCTTTGGTTCACCTTCCCAATCTATTTTAATCCATTGAGCTGAAATGAGGGGTAGTTAAATTTAAGTGTTGGGGGAGTGTCAAACTGCTTAGGAGTTTTTTTTTATTTTGTTTTTATTTTTAATATTTTTAGGAAATTTGATATTTAATGAATATTATTTATCATTTTTCACTCTTGAATTTATTTTGATATAGTTTCCTTGATTTTTGAAAGAATGGATTTTAAATTATTGTTGATGTGGAACTTTTTCCTAGAATTTGATTTTCAAAAATTTTTTATGAGTTTGACTAGTTTTTTATTTTCATTCCCATGAAACACTAAATCAAAATATTTTTCCATTCATGTGAGGTATTTTTAACCCCTTTAACATATTCTTCCTAATACCCACACTTTATTTAAAGAAACATGGATTTTATGTGTGGACTAGAACTTGTGATTTTTCTATTTCAAAGCTTTAAAGTTCATAAAATGTCTTTGATATGATTGATTCATTTCTTTGGCTAGCCACATTTTCAACTTGATCCATACCTTTACATCTATCCTTGTTTATCCCTTAAAATTCATGAATTTCCTTATAGTTTTAAGCCATGTTACAAACCAATTTTTTCTTACCTACCTTCACTCTTTATATTTTTGCATGGATATTTCAAGTTTGGGTGTGGGGGAAGGGATTTTTGTGTGTGGTATTTTGGATGCAAATCATTGAGAGTTGTTTAAGGTTTGTTTCAACATTATGGGTATTTAAATAATGTTCATGAGCCATTATTTCATTTTTTTATTCATAAAATCATTTTTTCCAAAAAAATGTAGAAGAAAAAAAATAAAAAAATGGAGATGTGATTGAATTATTCATTAGGTTTACATACATTATTTCCCTTTCATTTACTACATTTCTTTATCATCTCATCTTCCAAAAAAATCAAAAAAATTAAAAAAAGTGGATAAATGGGATGAAATAATTCATTACATTCATTGTTTGGCTCATGGAGATGTGTGGTGTACATATTTTAAGGTGAAATGAGTTATAATCCTTCTATTTTCTCGCTTAAATATTCATGCATGTTAATTAAGAGTACAACCTCCAATTTTTAGCTTAAATTTTTTAAATAATTATTCCCACCAACCCTTACCCACCAAATCAATTTAAATGACTTATGATTGGAAACATTTTTCATGTCTCGTGGTATGGATAGATAATAATATTCACAAGACTATGGTGACATATTCATTTTTCAAGTATGAATATAACTCAATATTAAATTTCTCTTGAGTGAAGAGTGACATGAATTTTCTTATGAGGTAAGTTTGATTAGGTCATGGATGGATTTTTGATTTTGAATAAATTTAAATATGAGATATTAAAATGAAAGTAAATTTTTTTTCATATTTGAGACATGATGAAATTTTGTTTTGGAAAGGATCGTGTAAATTTTTTCACTTTTGATTCTTATGTGGATTTTGGTTCAGATATTTGATGATTACCTAGGAGTGTAATGCTTAAGTTTGGGTGAATGATAGTGTTAGTATTTTCATACATTTTATTCTATAATTAAATGTTTGAAATACCAAAAAAATTATTTTAAGGTTAATTCTCACATTTTTAGGCTTTTGGAATAATTTGAGCTTAATTATGAAAATTGCTTAATTTTGGATTCTTAAGTGTTTTTTATTATTTTCATATTTTAGCCAAAAATATATGTACACTGATCCAAATTGTGAAATTCATTCGTATTTTTCTTACGAACTTGATGGGATACATTTCATTCAAATGGAAGTTGTGTTGAATCCAACAACATAAGGACTAAGAGAAGCATTAAAGTTGGGCCTTGGAATCTTTGATTAGTTTTGATGGATTTTAAATATAGACCCATATCACAAAAATGGAACATCCAAATGATCTGAAATTTTGAAGTCATTTTGAGAATATTCTAGAGAAAATTTACTGATTTAGAGGTCATAAATACATGAGAAACTAAAGGATTGGAATTCAAACAATCTTCCATGCCAGAAAAAAATTCTTTAATAATCCAGTCATAATTGTTGCTACACAGGGACAATAAAGTTGAAATTTGGATAGAGCACGCATAAGACAACTTTTTAGAAGACCATATTCTTGAGATTTTATTATTTAATGGGCCCACCATGTGTGAGATTTTTAAGAACAAAATTTGGATCAAAAATCAACCACCCACTTCCTTATAAATTTTCACTCCACTTCTATTCAAAGGAGTTGGACTTTTTTAGTTTCCAAGTAGGTGTTTTTATGGAATACTTTTCTAAATTTTATATATATTAGATTCCTATTTCTCCCTTCATTTTGTTTCTATTTTTTTACTCTATCATAATTCTCTTACCCCCAATATTGTGGATAACTAACCCTCATTTTTGTTTGAAGAGGGAAGTAGTGATGCTTTGAGTTTATTGCATTTAAATTTTTCTCATTATTTTATTATAATAATTTTAGTAGTGGTTAAATTGATTGTGGTATGTGGTCTCCCAGATTTCTTTTTTTTAGTTATTCTTGTACATATTTATTCCTCTCATTTTTTATTATAATGATTCATATGGTAGAGTGTAATTGTGTTGATGAAGTGGGTGAGAATTATCTTGTATGTTGAGATCTCAATGCAGGATAATTACAATTTGAATAGGAGGGTGTGGTTTGATAAGTCTTGATCACCAAATTGAGTAGTATAATGAGATTATATTTTAATTAACAATGATATCATCGTCTTGAACTCCTAATGACGACAACAATTTTCTTTATTGCTAACTTCTTTGTGTCTTTCTTTGTGTTGTGCGTTTTTGTTTTCATTTCCATTTATATAGATATATATCATATACATTTTATAAAACCCCCCATTATATTAGTTTTTATTTAGTATTATGTTATTTTAGTTACAGATATTGACAATAAAAAATAGTGTTTTATGAGTGGCCTCCTCAAGTGATCGATCCTGGGATTGCATTATATTACATTCTTAGAAAATAATAAATATATTGAGTTGAAAATCAAGGAAAATACCTCCATAAGACCCCTAGTTGATTCATATATTTTACAATTAAATAAATAAAGTATAATTCCCTCCAACCAAACTTACTAGACAATATCATGTCGAAACATCGTCCTTTATGACACAACTTATATCAACCATATATCCAACACAAAGATGAAATATGATTCTGTAATGAAACGTGAATTAGATTAGTGGGAGTAACACAGAGGTTTGTAGTGGCTATGTTTATCCTATTTGGTCGAAAATCCATCCCTTCTTCTGACCCTGAAACACAGCTCGCGATGGATAGTGGGAACAGGGGAGATTCTCTTCTGGCATAAGAATTGGGCAGGCTCTGTTCTTACCTTCCCAGGGTGCCCGGATCCTTTGATCACAATTAAGGAAGCCCAGTGTCATCCTCATTTCACCAAGGCGGTTCTGAGAAAAGACTAGCAGGCCCTATTTGATTCCATTTAGCTGAATGATGAGAGGGATAGATGTGTGTTCACTCCATCCTCATCGGGCATCTTCAATATCAGAGATTTCTGGAGGTTGCTACCCTCACAGGGTCTTCCGGATCGCTGGAACGATGTGGTCTGGTGTCTCAAGATTCCTTTGAAGCTTAACTTCCTCACCTGGAATATCAGGAACCTCTCCATTGCGACGGACAAGAATATCAAAGAACTGGGGATCAGCATGGCCTCTGGATGTCATTGCTGTAGAGTGCGGAGGGAGGAGAGCATTGTGCACTTGTTTTATGAGGGTGAATAGGCTCAAGCAGTGTGGTAATTTCTAGGAGGCTACTTGGATTCTTCTTCTTGAGAGCAGGATGAGTCTTCTTTCCTGGATATATGGTCCAATGTTTCATTGGGGAAGGAGAAGGATAGGTTGTCTCATGCTTCAACCCTCAATGTGAGGTGTTGATGTATCTGGAAATCCAGAAATCAGGCTTGGTTCGAAGGTGCAGTTCCCATGGTAAGGTCCATTACTGTGCGTATCTGCTTCCTACTCCTGGACTTGATTTCGATTGACAAGGAATGTCAGGAGGCTTCTCCCTTCCCATGCATGTAGGGGCATGTGTCACGTTCTCCTCCCTCATCCGCTAGACCTTATGGTAAATGGATTACATGGATTCCCCCTACCTCGGGCTATAAACTCAATACTGATGGGGCTTGTTCTGAAGGGGTGATGTCGAGAGGGGGTGTTGTGAGAGGAACAGGGGGAGGTGTGGTGTTGGCCTTCTTTTCCTCCTTCGGCATCGATACCGCAATCCAGGCTGATGCCCAAGCTCTTCTCACTGGGTTTTCTGTGTGCATCCAAGAGAATGTGGTCATTTCTGAGGTGGAGGTTGACTCCTTGATTCTCTATGATTCCTTAAAAGGTAATTGTTCAATACCTTGGTCTATTTCCTACAGTGTCAGGAAATGCCTTGATATTCTTCGACACAACATTCAAGTGTCCCACACCTTCTGCGAGGGGAACAAGGTTGCGGATTATTTGGCATCCGTGGCCGATCATAGGTCTACCAATAGTTTTCTTTTTCAGCTTAATAGCTTAAAGCCAGAATGTGTTAATTTGATCAGAGGGGATGCCCTTGGTTTGCATTACTATAGACCCCCTAGTTTGTCTTATTGTATTGTTTCACTCGTTAATAAAAAATTTGATTTGGATGGATGGTGATTCCAATAACCCAATATATGACATCATTCCTTTTTATTACATAAACTTTATATATCATTTTACAAATAATGGATCTTTTAAAGTTTAGTGTCTTGGAAATAAGGTACATAATACATGAAAACTTAAAACATTATTATATTCCTCTTCCAAGGATTATTCAAGGTTCATCCTAAGTACATTTATTACATCACATAACCTGGGGACATATATCAAAGGAAAGGGTGAGTAGAAGGCCCAATAAGGGTAAACAAGGGAAAACAGTTTACTTTTGATCTTGAGGAATATCAATAAGAACTTCAGGAAATACATAAAGGCATGAGAAATGGAAAAATAGGCATATCATAATAAAAAGAACATGATTAAAAACATGTAAATGTGGCTACAACATTTAATTGAGTCATTCATAATCATATCATCAAGGTTTATCACTGAGGTTTCATAAAAATTACTAAGGTTATTCATCAAGGTATCGTAAAACCTGTCATCTCTAGAGATTAAATTTTTTACTCAATGCATTGGAGAACTATAAGGGTGCACCATTCATATATATTAATTAATGTGATCCACATATATCATAATAAAACATATCATAAATAACCTATGAAGAATAAAAGAGACAGGTTTCATATCAAAATCATGGCATTTTAAAAAGTGCTTAAAAACATGATGCTTTTGTTATTTTAAACCCATGGAAAAGGAAGGTGGGTTTAATGTATGTTAATACCAGAATTGAATAGATCATTTTGAAATCCATGTAAATACCCCTAGAGAATAAATAGGTTTGGGTATTCACAAAAGAAAATAAAATAATTTCATTATAAAAAGAGAGAAATTTTGAGATAAAAATCTGGAAACATAATAGGTATGAAGCATGGTTTTAGAAAACATTAAAAATAGAGGAGACAAGGGTCTCCCATTAATAAAAGACTCTTAATACAATAAAGGTATAAAACAAAATGGACCGAAGAACATAGTATGTGAATTTGAAAGACATACCGCATAAAAAAAGAACTTGAAAGGAAAAAAGAGAGGTTGAGATTTCCTTTACCTTGAAGAGTGACTCCTAAAACTCAAAGATCGGGACCTTGGGGGCTTAAGGAAACCTTGGGAGGAATCCTTGGGGGGACTCCTTGGGAGGTAATAATATCATATCTTTGAGTATAGAGAATTGGGAATGAAATATAATGGATAAATGGGTGAGTATTTATAGAAAAGTGAGGGAGTTTTTTATTAATTTCTAAAGACACCTCAATAGTTGTATTTGAAGAACCATGGGCTTTCCCATGGTATTTTCTCATGGTATTGGATACTTGGGACACCTATTACATCATTATTAAATCATTATTACATCATTATTACATCATTATTACATCATTATTACATCATTATTACATCATTATTACATCATTATTACATCATTATTACATCATTAATTAGGTCATTAAACATACTGAAAACTCAAAACTGTATTTTTACTGTTCACCAGAAAACAAAGTATTTTTAAAATTCTTATAAATTCACTGTAACCTAATATCAATATTCTAAATTCAAAATTAACATTTATTTTATCATAATAAATCTCTAAATGTGATAAATTTAACTTTTAACTATGAAAATACTTATTTATTAAAAATAATAGCGGACAGAAAATGCATAGTAAAATTTCTGACACTTGAAAAAAATAAAATTATTTTTTTCATTTGTAATTAAATAAGACTATTTTTATAATACCATTTCATTATAATAAACATTAATAAAACCTTAGTTTAATATAATAATTTATATCTTTATTAAAAGTACAATTTTTACCCGAGAAATCAATTTATCAAATTCCATCTCAATTTTTAAGAAAAAATATTATTAAAATGGAAATGATGGAATAAAAATTTTATTAAAACAAAGGGATTTCAAATTAAGTGACTAATTTCTTGACACATAACCACTAATAAAAATTTCATATGACCTAAGGTTAAGGTGTGCGATGGTGATAGACTCTTGGGGAGGCTCAGATAACATCACACAAGTGGTAATCTATACTAACTTGCACTTCTCCCATAGGATATTTCATTAAAACTTAACATGTTGAATCTCGGCTTGGGCTTGGTCAAGAGTGAAGCCCAGTGATGCTAACTCCTACCCAATCTATGAAAAATTGGCATTGTATGGATTTATTCTACTGGATGAGGCCATTGACTCTTCTTTCTTTATTAATTAACCATTATTACTTCTATTTATAATCAATAATATTAATGTTAAGAGTATAATTTCCAACAGTCATATTGAAAAACGGTCATATTGACCAATGGTCATATTGACCAACAGTTATATTAAACAATGGTCATATTGAACAATGATCATAATTGACCAACAGTCATATAACAGTCGAAACTTGATGGTCACATTAAAATATACTTACTTCATTATTAATGAGATATAGTTTTATTGTGTAATATAATATAACACACATTTTTAGGAAATAATTATCTTTCAAAAAGTATGGGTCGTTACATTCTTTCCCCCTTAAGATATTTTATCCCCAAAATTTCATCTCATTCCTTCGGTTGAGAAAAGGTGTGGGTAATTTTTCCTCATTGTTTCCTCTAGTTCCCATGTCTCTTCTTAATATTTTTGGTTCCTCCACAACACTTTAATGAGGTGGGTAGTCTTATTGTGTAGAACCTTGTCTCTACGGTCCAATATCTCCACTGGCTACTCCTCATAAGAGAGGTCGTGTTCTAGTTGTACCACCTCCGTATTTAGTACATGTGAAGGGTGGGATATATTCTTCCTCAAGAGAGATACATGTAAAATATCATGAAATTGTGCTATATTTGGAGGAACTGCAAGTTGATAGGACACTGATTCTATGCAGTTAAGGATTTCATAGGGGCCAATGTACCTTAGGCTGAGTTTCCCTTTCTTACCAAACCTCATGAATCTCTTCCAAGGTGAAATTCGAAGGAAGAATTTTTCACCAACTTCAAACTCCAAGTCCCTTCAATGGTTGTCAGCATAACTCTTATACCAACTCTGAGCAGCCTTTATGTATTGTTAGATGGCATGAACCTTTTATGTCATCTCTTGCACAAGATCAGGCCCAAGAATATTTCTCTCACCAGCTTCATCTCAACAAGTATGAGTTCTACATTTCTTCCCATAGAGAGCTTCATAGGGTGTCATTTGAATGCTCGAATGGAAGCTGTTGTTGTACGAGAACTCAACTAATTGGATATGTTGATCAAATATAGCTTTAAATTCCATTGATCATGTTCTCATCATGTCCTCGAGTGTTTGAATAGTCCTTTTAGATTGTCCATTAGTATGGGGATGATAGGTTGTACTGAAATTCAATTCGGTACTCAGATCATATTGAATAATTTTCTAGAATTTTTTATGCAAACCTTGGATCACGATCAGATACGATAGAAAGTGGAACTCCATGCATCCTTACTACTTCCTTCATGTATATCTTGCCGAGTTGGTTAAGATAGAAATCTTCTTGAATAGAGATAAAATGGGCAGCCTTGGTGAGATGGTCCACTATAACCCATGTCGTGTTATTTGCTTTTGAAGTTATCAGGAGACCAGTGAAAATTTCCATAGTGATATTGTCCCACTTCCATGCTGGTATGGGTAGTGGTTGTAATACCCCTTTAGGAAGTTGTATCTCTTACTTCACTTGCTTACACACCATGCACCTTGTAGTGTATTCAGAAATATCCCTTTTCATGTTATCCCATCAATAATGATCATGAAGTTCCCTATACATTTTTGTGCTTCATGATGTATAGAGAATGTAGAGCTATGAGATTCATCCATTAGCTCCTTCTTTATTTCTTGAATTGATTGAACACAAAGCCTTGTATGAAATTTTAGTACACCTTCTTGATCAATATTGAACTCAAGAAACTTTCCATTCTTCACAGCCACTATAATCTTCTATAAAAAAAGATCTTCTCTTTGATATTGTTTTGATCTTCTCTAGTAATGATGGTTGAGAAATCATTTGGGATAGGTTTGATTATATCCCTTCCCTTACGATTCCCATGTCCAGTTTTACTAGATCTTTGATCAAAGGATCTCCTTGAATCCTCTTCATTTCCAAAACAATAGGGTATTTCTTAATTAATCACTACTGGAAAAGTGCCCTATACCTACTGTTTGAAATCGTGGGTATAGCCCATTAAACCGTGGGTATAGTCTATACCCATAGTTTCATAAACTGTGGGCTCCTGAGGCATCGATATTTCCCTATACCCACGGTTTTATAGAAACCATGGGTATAGCCCACTGAAATTTCAACTTACCCATGGTTTACAGAACCGTGGGTATACATTTTTACAGCAGAAATTAGATACCCATGGTTAAGTAAACCGTGGGTATGGAGGGTTCTGCAATAACATATTTACCCACTGTTTAAGAACTGTGGGTATAGAGAGTTATGCAGCAGATATTTACCCATAGTTTAAGAACCGTGGGTATACATTTTTACAGCAGAAATTAGATACCCACGGTTAATTAAACCGTGGGTATGGAGGGTTCTGCAATAACATATTTACCCACTATTTAAGAACTGTGGGTATAGAGAGTTCTGCAGCAGATATTTACCCATAGTTTAAGAACCGTGGGTATAGAGAGTTCAGCGGCAGCATATTTACCCATGGTTTAAGAACTATGGGTATAGAGAGTTCTACATCATCATATTTACCCACGATTCTCAAACCATGGGTATATATTGTTTTCCTAGAAATAGTATCTCCCTGCTGAACAGACCCCCTACAGCCCCTCCCTTCCCCCTGGACAGACCCCCCCCCCAGCACACCCCTCCCCCCTTGCACCCCCCCCCACTCTCCCCCTACAACCCCTCCCTTCCCCATTGGACATACCCTCCCCCATCACACCCCATCCCACCTTACACCCCCCCCCCACTCTCCCCCTTCAGTCCCTCTCTTCCCCCTGGATAGACCCCCCCAGCACACCCCCTCCCCCATTGCACACCCCCAACTCTCCCACTGTACACCCCTTTCATCCCCTCCCTTCCCCCCTGAATAGACCCCCCTGCACACCCCCCACTCTTCCCCTGAATCCCCTCCCTTCCCCCTGGACAGACCCCCCCCCCCATAACATCCCCTCCCCCTTTTCACACCCCCACTCTCCCCTATGGACATAATCCCCTTGCGTACACATCCCCCTTGACACCACCCCTTCTGGACAACCCCCCTCCCCCTGCACCCTGCCCCCTCCCTGCACACTTCTGGACTTCCCCCCTCCCTGCCCCCTGCACACTCCTGGACAACCCCCCCCCTGCACCCCCACACCCCTTCCTTCCTCCCCCCCCCACCACCCTGCACACACCCATACCCTCTTCCCTAACACCCACATGCCCTCTTCCCCAGCACCACCCCCCCACCCAGCACACCCCCTTCCCCCTGGACAACCCCCCCCCAGAACATCTCCTCCCCCTTTTCACACCCCCACTCTCCCCTCTATATAGAACCCCCTTGTACCCCCCTCCCCCCCCGACACCCCCCTCCTGGATAGCCCCCTCCCCCTGCACCCCGCCCCCTCCCTGCACACTCCAGGACTACCCCCCTCCCTGCCCCCTACACACCCCTGGATATCCCCCCTCCCCCTACACCCCCACACCCTTTCCCCCCTCCCCCCACCCCCCTGCACACACCCCTACCATCTTCCCCAGTACCCCACCCCCCACCCTCTTCCCCAACACCAGCCCCCCCCCTGAATACTTGTAAACCCCGACCCAGCACACCCCTTTCCCCCTGTATAGACCCCCCCAGCACATCCCCTCCCCCTTTTCACACCCCCACTCTCCCCTCTCGACAGAACCCCCTTGCACACCCCCCCCCCCCTTGATATCCCCCCTCCCCCTGCACCATGCCCCCTCCCTGCACACTCCTGGACTACCCCCCTCCCTTCCCCCTGCACACTCCTGGATAGCCCCCCTCCCCTTGCGCCCCCACACCCATTCCCCCCTATCCCCCCACTCCCCTGCACACACCCCTACCCTCTTCCCCAGCACCCCCCCCCCCACCCTCTTCCCCAGCACCATCCCCCCCTGAATACTTGTAAGCACCCCCCCCCCCCACCCAGCACACCCCCCTCACCCCCCTTCCCACAGCACACACCCCTTACTCTTCCCCAGCACCATCCCCCCCCCCCACCCACCCCGGCAGACCCCCTATCCTCTTCCCCAGCACCAGTGAGTGGGCTGCTTGTGTCATTGCAGACAGAGCTTCAGCAGGATTCTTTCCATGTTTCCCAAATTTGTCACCCTTGTATTTCCCAGACATATGCATTATGAAAAGGTGTTTGTACAGGTAATGTTGATACGAACAGTTCTAGTGTAAGCATTGTTAGTATAAGAACTAATAGTGTAAGAACTGCTAATATTGTAACACCTCAATCTTCCATGGTATGCTTCTCTTTCAATAATGCAATAGCTTGCATTGTACACAAGTTCGAGATTCTAACACACCGCGACCAATCAAAGTAGTCGTTATGAATAGTAATACCCACTTTTTAAAATTATATAAATTTTATATTTTAAAATGGACTTCATTTTTGGATTCAGAATATCGGAATTAGCCTATGTTGAATTTTTGGTATTTTTTCGAGAACTTCCAATTTTCGATGAATAGTGAAAAATACTTAAAAAAAACTTTTTTAATAAAAATAATTTATAGTGGTAAATTATAATATTTAGTGGTTTTAAAGTATAATTATAATATAATTTTTCCATTTTATCCAATGGTGGTCATTATAATTAATTTCACTTAGAAAATGGACATAAACAATTGTCAATCTTTTGATTGATATTCTTTCTTAAAAACACGCTATTTGTTTTGACAATGGGAATTAATTATAAAATTAATTAATGAAAATTATATGTTTGTAATTTTGTAAAATAGAAATCATTTTTAAATTCATAATATCAATTATAGCTTAGGGTGAATTTTTTGTATTGTTCTGAAAAACTTCAATTTTTGATGAATAGTGAAACCGCTAAGTGGTAGTTAAAAAATTGATTTTTCGTTTAAATGAAACTTTACCGCTTCTATGAATTGAATTTAAAAAATCCGACATACATGGTTATAATTAGGAAGTAAAATGTGGTTCAATGGGATGAAAATAATTTTTTGTGAATAGTAACTTTTGAGTTTTACTAACCGCGATTAGAGGTAATTAGAGTAATTTAAGGTAAAAATAATGTTATAATAATATTAAATTATCTTGAAACATGTCCTACTATTATTTTATGACTCATGTAAGACCAATAAAATCAATGGGTCAATTTGTGGGACCCCATGGAGCCACTTGGGTAAGATAATGACATTAATACCTTTTATTTAAAGTAAAAATAAAAATGTCACAAACATGTATTATTTTACTAAAACAATTTTTACAAGGGGTTATACAAGTTATATTTTCTACTATAAATATCCATTGAAAAGATAAAAAGATTTCATACATAATGGTAATTTTTTTATAATTTTTAGGCATTAAATAAATAAATTTATTTATCTCACCGCGATGATGCAGCGACTACCTCATTAATGAACGATTTAAATAAAATGAAAAGATAAGGTAAAATATAAGACTTAAACTTGTATAAAGCCTATTGGATGGGTGGATTTATAACCCTTATCACCTTATCCTCTAAATATATCATTTTTTGGACCTTTAAAATCCGAAAATCATTTCATAATAATGTAACATTTCATGACTTTCCAAGAGTGCCCCTCCTCTCCTCTTATAAAAGGCCCCCACCTCTACCACCTTATTCACACCTTCAACCCATTTGTCTCGGCCAATATATGCCCAAATACTCTCTAAACTTCCCTCTATTACTCCTATGAGCCTCACTTTTGGCAGAAGTCTTTCCAAGTAATCCTTTGGCTCAAATCAAAAAGAGTTACCCGATTTTAAGGTAATGTCTTCTCTTATGTTCTTTTGTTTTATTTTTCTTCTCCAACCCCTTAAACTCTTTTTATTCCTTTATTTTGTAACAACACCATTATATTAAATATACTAGGATGTTTTTATGAGAATTATTTTATTTACACTTACACACGCCTTCATATAATGGTTAAAGAACATACTGTTTTTGTGGGTGGCGAATTACTGCCTCACGAAACGATGATTGTTCAATCTTCTTTTAACACCTCTCATGGTGGCCATTAAGATGTAACTATATTTATATATGATATATATTATGTTTATGTTTTCCTTGTGCTTCTTTATTTTTCATTTATGGCATACCTTTATGATTTACATTATGGGTAAACGCGATAATTTCATTTTAGGAAGTGTGGACTACCACCCCCTCAAAGTGATTTGAATCGTTAATGCCATATGTGGGAAATATAAAGGATGGAGTAAATGATATTATATATGATATTATACTGGAATTATAATATACCTTTATATCATTATGATTTCATTCCATTAAATACGAAATAGAAATGAAAGTAGCGTTCATGCGTACGTACGGCTTACCGTCTCCATGAACGGTGCATTTCATTTCTTACCTCTAAATGTTATGTAATATTATAAATGCATGAATATACTGGATATATATTATATATATGATATCTCTATAATGAATATAATTCTGGAGATAATGGATATTTTACCACATGAACAACTTGTAATTATAAGAAGTTTATTGTTGACTCAAGTACCAAAGATCGACAAAACGACCGTTATTAACTTAAATGACTACATAATGTTCATAACATGGTAATAAGTGATATAAAAGGAATAATGAACTTGAAAAAGGTTCTTAAGCAAGTATATATTAACTCCAGTTTATTATTCAGGATATTAAATAACGATCGAGTCAAGTCGGACACGAGGTAAGGGACTTCGTCTCAATCTCCTTTCATTGAGGCATATTTTGTTTAATACACAACTTTATTTTATATGGTGTATAAACCCCTTTGACTTTTATGTTTATTTAAAAGGAATATTTTTTATATGAAGTGTTTTACTAAAAGACAAAAGGAATGTTTTGTCTTACATATGCGATGACAATGACTTCTCTGCTGCCGTGACCATTATTTGAGTTTCGGCTTCCTTTATAAGCCATAACTTTTTTTAAATAAAAAATAAATACCAAGTTTTACTTTTCTTTTATTTTGGTATTGAAAATGGTTTTATTATATCTATGTGTTGTATTTATATCTTGTGATTGAAATGTGTAAATGTAATGTTTCCTTTATGCATGTTTTATGTGATATGATTATGTTATGGTTTATGATATGTTTAAACCTGTTCATATAAGGAATGCATTGGACTTAATAAGTGACGAGTGGAGCCCGCTATAGCTCCTCGATGCATTGGTAGGTCTCATGAGACAAACCAGTGTCTTAGAATGAGGCCTTGAAAAAATCTTATTTTTAGTCTTGGCACGAGGCCTTGGCTATGTGGTTATGATAGTCTGGCATTATTCATTCCATCATTATGAAATTGGTTATTGATATTTCATGTGATTATTCGACTAGTAGAATATCCATGTGAATAAATAAATGGAATTATTTCATTTTACTTTTTCTATATTATGCTGAAGTTCAAGTTTAAAAGGCTTTTTTTAGTTATACATTGCCTTAAATTTTTATGTTTATTTATGAAAGTTTCTGCTATATTGTTATCCTTACTAAGCATCTAAGCTCACCCCTTTCTATGTTTTATTTTTCCCAGGATGTGAAGAAATATTTTATGACTGACCTGCAAGGATAGTCTAATGGGGATTTGGGTGTGGACTATGGAGATTATTTTATTGTAGTTTTTCACTTTATGATATAATGTAACATTTATGAATGTATCTAGTGTTTCCAAGGCTACTAAACTAATCGGTCTTTCGAGACTTGATATTTTGTGATCATGCCAATGTTACGTAATAATGTACCGACTCTAGGTAACTGGGGTCAGGCCGTTATGACTATAATGATGTTAGTATAAATATTTCTAGTGTGAATACTAATCCTGTAATAAATGCTAGTGTAATGTTTCTACTAATTAATCCAAATGTGTAAATATGTAAACTTTTCTAATGTAAACATTGTTTTTAGTATGGGATACTAGTGTAAGAACTCCTAATATAAAGGTTACAGTAGAAGTCGTGCTAATTTAAGAAATGATACTTAACCACTACTAGTCTTATTTTAGTGATAATAATGTAAATATGTATTCGAACCTATTTTCGATGGTGTCAAATATTGGAATATTGGGATTGATCATCAATTTCCTTGTGTTTAATACTACTAATAGAAATAACAGAACCTACATAATAGGATTGGGAAAATTATTAGATGTTTTATGTTATATAAATTCAAATATTAAATAATATAGGATTAATAACTACCTAATATTTTAGCTCTCACAAGTTGTAATACCAAAAAAATGGATGACTGTGTCAAAATTTTACTCATTTGTCTTGCCAAATAATCCCAAAGCATGCAATTAATTTTGGAACCTCTAAAAAAATTAGTATTAAAATTACAAATTATGTGAAAATTTCATTTAATATATCTGCAACATAAATCTAATAGAGAATAGTGATAACCTGCCATCCCCCAACATAATTTTCATTCGAATCTAGTCCACCAGTACACCCTTCATCTCGTGAGTCTTGAAGATGAACAATAAAGATAAAGATAAAATCATCAGTACTCACTGGCTTATAAGAATCGTCATCAAATCTATTTGTATCTTCTTCATCACTAGACTCCTCTTTTGTTTCAAGAAGACTTGATGGTTTACTTTTTATCACAGTTCCAAGTGATTTCTTAGGTAATTTTTCCTACACAAAAACATCAAATGTATAATTAGTGACCAGAATTGCAAAGATTATATAAAATATATCAAACTAAAAACCATTGGCATTATTTATATAATGCATGAGAATTAATAAGAACCCTCACATATTCATAAAAATCACTTTAGATGAACCAGAGGAATCACTTATCTCATAAACCTTGGTGGCAAAAAATGACTTTTTTAGAGAGTAGACTGCCCATTCAATGTAGGAGAAGCTTTAGCAGGAGGCTCCTAAAATAGAGCATAGTTTAATAATCATTAAAAAGGAATGAAACAAAAAAAATGAAGATTGTTAATGGTTTTTTAGCAGCATACCAAGCAATGAGAACAATATACCACTTTTATTTATATTTGGTAAATGCTCACTCCTTCAGAATCACTTTTAGAAGAGCTTAACGAATAAGAGCTGATGTTGGGCTTCACTTTCTTATCAGAAGAAATAGTGACATTTTTAGCACCAATGTGGGATGGATTAGTTGGAATCGTAGTCTTTAAAATAGTTTCCTAGATAAATGCATTGAAGTCCAATACACAACAGCCTCATCCATCCTTCCTTCATTGTAGTAAGCAGTAATCAATGGAGTAAATGAAAGAAAATTTGGTTTTTATAGCCACAGTTAAAATAAATAGAAGGAACTTTGACGCCACTTCAATTTGATTCAGTTTTCAGAGAAATTTTATAATATTATTACAAGTAATAATACCTGGGGTAAATCCACTTTCAGTCATCATTATGTGGAAATTAAATCCATGGTCATCTTTGCCATTTTTAAGAAAATATTTTATGACATAGTCATATATGTTGATATCAGTACACCCTTGTTTTCTTGTTTCCCTGCACATGTACAGAATAGAATTAATATGATTTGAATAAAAATTTATGGGTGTTTAAACTATATGCATAATTCATTTCCATAGTTTAAACTGGTTGTAGAGTTCATTATGCATACACATTCATTTGAATACAAATTGAAAGGTGTTTCTTTTATTATGAGATGAGCAGTTTGAATGTAATATCCATTGTATTTTAAATAATATACACACATATCTTACTAAATACAATCATAGATATAAAAGAACCATGATAAGTCTTTGAAAACACTCGTAAAAACGCACCTTAAACATCTATTTCATACAAAAACAATAATTATGAGAATGATTTCTTTAAATGAAATATTAGTATAGATAAAGATAAAATCATCTGTACTCACTGGATTATAATCATCATCATCAAAACTATTTGTATCTACTTCATCACTGGACTCCTCTTTTATTTAAATAATACTTGATGGTTTACTTTTTATCACAGTTCCAAGTGATTTCTTAGGTAATTTTTCCTACACAAAAACTTCAAATGCACAATTAGTAACCAGAATTTCAAAGATTATATAAAATATATCAAACTAAAAACCACTGGAACTATTTATATAATGCACGAGCATTAATAAGAACCCTCAAATATTAATCATAATCACTTTAGATAAACTGGAGGAATCACTCTCAGAAACCTTGGTGGCAGAAAAAATGACTTTTTTAGAGAGTAGACTGCCCATTCAAAGTAGGAGAAGATTTAGCAGGAGGCTCCTAAAATAGAACATAGTTTAATAATCATTAAAAAAAATGAAACAAAAAAAATGAAGATTGGTATTGGTTTGTTAGAATCATACCAAGAAATGAGAACTATAGAACACTCCTATTCATAGTTGATAAATGTTCACTCCTTCAGAATCACTTTCAGAAGAGCTTGAAGAATCAGAGTTGTTGTTGGGCTTCACTTTCTTATCAGAAGAAACAGTGATGTTTTTATCACTAGTGTGGGATGGCTTAGTTGAAATAGCAGGCTTGAAAATAGTATCCTATAAAAATACATTCAAGTCCAATACACAAGATCCTCATCCAGCCTTCCTTCATTATAGTAAGTAGCAATCAACTAAGTAAATGAAAGAAAATTTAGTTTTTGGACACACTGATAGAAGCAGAATAAAGAAATATGACACCACTAAAATTTGATTTAGTTTTTAGAGAAATTTTATAATATTATTATAGGTAATACTACCTGGGGTAAATTCACTTTCATACATCATTCGGTGGAAATTAAATCCATTGTCTTCTTTTCCATTTCTAAGAAAATATTACATGACATAGTCATATATGTTGATATCAACACACCCTTGTCTTCTTGTTTCCCTGCACATGTATAGAATATAATTAATATGATTCGAATACAAATTAAAAGGTGTTTAAACTGTATGAATAATTCATTTACATAGTTTAAATTGGTTGTAGAGTTCATTATGCATGAACGTTCATTTGAATACAAATTGAAAGGTGTTTATTTTATTGTGTTATGAGTAGTTTGAATGTAATATTCATTTTATTTTAAACAATATGCACACATATCTTACTAAATAAAATCAAAGACAGAAAACTACCATGATAATTCTTTGAAAACACACGTAAAAACACACCTTAAACATCCATGTAATACAAGCACAATAATTATGAGAATGATTTCTTTAAAAGAAATATTAGTAGAGATAAAGATAAAATCATCAGTACTCACTGGCTTATAATCATCATCATAATGGTGTAGTTGTAAACATTCGGTGAAGGTCCAGACATCGTTAATTCCTAAAAAACATATTTGATGAATTATATTTCATGTTTGGAATCCAAACACTTTAGAATGAAGTTGAAGGACCAGATGCTTGGGTAAAACCCCACCTTCCTATCCTGCAAAAAGACATCAATTGCATCCTTGAGCATTAAATTCACTGCCATGACCATAACAGGCTCCCTGATTACAACACTGATTATAGAATTTGACCCCTCTGTGCAATTGGGTTGTTCCAATAAAATAGGAAAGATATGACACAATTAAATAAGAATGAATTTAAATATATATAGTATGAAACTAAAAAACAAAACACCATAGAGGAAACTGTGAAAAGTTTATGGAAATAAAATAAAACTTATTTCAAATTGCAAACCATTACCGGAAAAACTCCACAATGGGTCAAACCTATTCAGGTAGTAAAATTTTGGGCCCGGTGTGGATAGAAACTTGAATGTATAGTTGACTAAAAATACAAAAGAAAAATGTGATTACAATAGAATCTATTTTGAGTCCCCATAATTATTTAAACCATAGCTGAAAATTATAACAACTGTTTGATGAATTGTAAAATAAAACAATATTATACATAATAAAATTGAAGGGAAACACATATACAACATGTTAACATATATGATAAAAAAATTTGTTATAGGGGAAGGGGTTGACTGCAATTCTATAAAACATAGGTGTGAAAATACAAGGTTAAATTAAACATAACCCATAAAAATAGAAACCAAAAGACAATTTTCAAAGTCAAATGGGTCCCAAGAGATTCAAATTAGTGAAATATAACTTCAGGTAAGAAAAGATCCATGGAATCCCATACCTTTAACCCAAATGCAAATAAAATCATGAAACCAAACACATTCAAAGCTTCAGTCATACATGAGCTTATAGCATTTCCATGAACACTGAGTTTCATAGCCAAAAAACACCAAAATGAAAAAAAGAAACCATGGATGTATAAAAAGAATTACCTTGCATGATTTTTTTCCTCTAAATCTCAGTTATCCATCATGAACATCATGCTTCAGGACATTGACAAGATCAAATGAACTGTCACAATATTTTAGACATTTTGAAAAATCATTGCATTTTTTGCTTAAATGATAAACAAAAGAAGAACATGATTATAGTTGTATTAATGGAATCATATAACATGTTCCATGTTTTACACAAAGTGTGGGATTACATCTGATCTGTAATTATTTTAAACAATATCTTGTGTAACTTCATAAACCAAGAAAAACCCAATGGAGAGTAAAACAAATGCAAGAGTACATGCAAGAATGCAGTGATCCGGCCTAACTTTATTATTATTTATCATAGGCTTGTAAAACCAAACACTCTTTATGTTGAAGCCAATAATAATCATTTATAATTTGTTTGATATGCAATATTGTTTTATTATTTCCCCTCCTAAATCCTTGGAATACAATGTAAAAACATTCGGTGCATAACACCTTTGATGTTTCGCACTGGGATCACATGTATGCTAGCACCAAGATGGAATGAAAAGAATCCTTATATTAGAAAGGTGGAGAAAATAAAATCATCTTATAAAGATAATAATGGAATCATATAACATGTTCTACATTTTACTTTATGATAAATTTTATATAATGATCGAGTAAGGCCAATCCTTTCTATCATGAAACTACCATACAATTGAACATTCAATTCAATTTCTTTACATGTCATTTTATTACATAAGGTTCCATTAATGATCATTCTATCCCATTAAATGAAAAACTTACAAACATTGCCTAAAAATTTGTATCAACATTCAAATAGAACACAAATGTAGGGAGTGGGGGGTAAGAGGGGCATATAGACAAACAATTGATGAATGCTCAAGTATCTCAGAAATTCACAATTAAGAAAAAAAATCCATCTTCACAAAAATTGATAGAAAAATATACATATGGATTACCTAATTTTCACCAAAAATATTGGGATCTCCTTGCTCAACAGGACAATAAGCCTCAAGACATATAGAAGAAAGAACTTTACAATAATCATCTAAAACAAATCATAGACCTTGTGCTGCATTGATTAAGTTTTAATCTTGGTCACACAATTCTTAAGAACCTTCTCACTAAATCTCCTAGAAGTGGAAAACCCGCTGCCCCCCCCCCCCCCACCTATAACCCCACTACCCCCTGCCCCCCCCCCATACCTAGCCCACCCCCCAGCACCCAGCCCTCCCTCCCCCCTGCTCCCAGCCCCACCCCCCTGCACCCACCCCCCCCCCTCCCCTTACACCCATCCCCACCCCCCTGCACCCCCACTACCCCCCCCCCCCCCCACACCTAGCCCCACCCCCATCACCCCCCGCCCCCGCACCCAACCCCACCCCCTACACCCATCCCCCCCTCCCAATGCACCCAGCCCCACCCCACTTACACCCAACCCCACCCCCCAGCACTCACCCCCCTCCCCCCTGCACTCAGCCCCACCCCACTACACCCAAACCCCCCTCCCCCCTCCCCCTACACCTAGCCCCACCCCCCTGAACCTAGCCTCCCATCCCACCCCCCCTCCCCTTGCACCCATCCCCACCCCTCTACACCCAGCCCCACCCCCCCCCCCCCACACCCAGCCCCCCTTCCCCCCTGCACCCTTCTTACAAAGCTACCTATAAACCCAAAAAAATCTCTATCATGTACCATATCATTCAGAGACTTGGGATCTCAAAAAACCCAACCAGTTAAATCAATAGAACAACTTCAGATTTCACAAAATAAAAATTTTATAAATAACAACTCAGGAATATATTCCTTTTTTACCTACATTAGTTTAGACTTGTCAATTCAATATTTTATGAAAAATAAATAGATAATAAATGGAATCCAATGTCACTATATGGGATATCATTTAAATCTAAGTATTCTATGGTAGTAAGGTAATCGCTTAACCATATGCATGACTAAGGATTCTAATGTTATCTTTATGTAAATGCATGCAAAAATTTATGCAGAACTTTTCAAAAGAAAAAAATTAACCATTCTCATCCATACAAAAATTAAATTCAAGTTCTTAAAGTACATACATAAGTCTCCCTACTAAGTCAAAAAAGGAGGGGATTAATATCCCCCCCCCCATCACTAACATCCCCATCCCCATGTCCATGCCCAACATCATCAACATCATCAGCAGCAACAGCAACATCGTCAGTAGCCTCATCACCAACAGCAGCATCAGCAACATCCTCACCACCAACAGCTCTATCGCCACCACCTTTTTTTCCACTACAACCCTTATTGGAATCACCAGACACATCATTTAAAGAGATCATTGATTCCATAAATGATTCAAAAGTTTTAACAACCATTGATGGAAGTGACTGACTCAAAACTTCCATAGATTTCATGAAATGTTTGGTCATCAGCTTACTTCTTTCACGCTCCTCTAAAACTATTTTCTTTGCCTCAGCTACTTCAGCACGAGCGATTTCCATCTCAAAGTTCTGGGAAGCTTGAGAGGATCCCGATGATGACCAATACTTAGAGGGGATGATGTTTTCCCAGGTCGATATCGTACTCTCCTCAGGTGATCCTCACCTAATACCTGACTTAAATGATCATGTGGCTCGAAGTTGTCATCTTCCTTACCATCGAGGGCCTACAAGGAAGACTGTTGAAATTATAAACATATTAAATTATTAATTTAGTATAAATATTTTAAATATAAATAAAAAACCTTACATTTTTATCTTGTGTCTGTGCATTTACTGCACTTCCATCCTTTTTCTTTCTATTGGAGCAAAATAATTTGGCACGAGGTACAGGACCTTCAATGCCCAATTTAGCTTCCTAAAAATGAGAAATGAACAAATCTAGATTAGTACCATATATGGGAAATGCAAAAATATGGCCTATGTCTATTCAATAATATTTTCAGTAGAACATCCTATATAACATCACAATACCCGGTTAAAGTACCTGGTGCTTTTCATGATCAGGCCTTGTAGTGTGCCCCAATGTGTGAAAATATGTCATTGAATCCTTATTATTTATGTTTTTCTCTGACACTTACTAAAAAATCCAATAAAAGTAATAAGAATTAAATTTTATATTTCAACCATTAAATATTGAGATTAACTTAAACTTAGCAGTCTTCCGATGTGAAATCATTTTTTCTTATTGACTTTTTGGACAGTCGGGGAATATGGGTACCCCCTCTAAGTCAGTACCAACCCTGAAATTCCAACCAACATACAACTCATGCTTGTATGAGCTCCAAAACCCCCCAATATCCATCAACCTTACAGTCTTAGCAGCTTCTCTGTCGGGAAAGTTAAACTAAATCTGCAATGAACATGTTATTTCATTTAAATACACCAATAATATAGATATGACTTTATATAATTTTCTTACCCATATTTTCTCTCATGATTTGTCCTTAATATCTTTAATGATATGTCTCCATGACACCGGTTCCACCAGAATGATATCGTGATACTTGTCTAAAGTGGCCATGAAACTTCTACATTGTGTTGCAGTTGGACCTACCATCTGATTTTGTCGATTGTAATCCACTATTAGCTATTTCTGGTGATTCCAAACTTCCTTCATCCGAGTGCACCCACGTCTCCTAGAAAAAGATCCCAATGAATAATAAAAAGATGGTGGAAATAAGAATTAAGTAACAGTACAATACGACAAAAATAAAGTGATATAATTTGACATATTTATAATCAAAAAAACATATGCAGATTGCTCAATAGACTATGATGGATCTGTGGGTTGTCCTGACTCAGCAACCTCTGCAGGAAGTGTCTGTTCCAGTGCATACTATGGGTGACCTTCATGCACTGGAGTAGAAGCTAATGAAACAAACTCATCATATGTTGACTGAATGTTAGGAATTGGAGGCGGTATAGACATGGCAGCATATGGGTAGTAAGATGGGGGATACATCATTGGTTATGTATATGGTAAAGGTGGAAATCTGTGGAGGTGGTGTAGTCATCATATGGGAAGTAGAGTCAAAATGAAATGATGGAGGCATCAGTGGGATCATCCTTGAAGGCGGCAAAGAAATGGCATGTGAATAAAAAGGTAGGTGAGATGATGATGGAGGCATGGATAAAAACGTCCCTGAAGACTCAAGAGGAGGATGGAAAGCTGTGGTGGAAGGGGTGTCCGATGGTAGGTCAGTGTGGAAATACGTATGACGGGTGCTCCGTCTAGGTCTAGGAGCATCCCCACTCATACCCATGCTAACCAGATTATGAGTCAAATTTTGTGGAACTGAATGTCCCCAAAAATTTTGATAAATAATATTAACATGAAATTATATTTAATGCAGAAAAAAACATTACAATTATAATACTCACTGATGGAAGCGAAGGTAATGCAAGATCACACCCCGATCGATCGGGATCAAATAGTCGCTTCCTTCGAACTTCTGTAGTATTTGGCATAATCTACATAAGAATGAAATTTAAAGTTTTTAGAAATAGTTTTTACAAATCATGCATACAACTTACATATATCAGAAATTCATGAGAGGAACCAATTTGACTTATTTTAATTACTAATTGTACAAATGATTACAAGGAAATGACTAACACAATTTTTAAAATTACATTACCAAGTTATACATTTTTTAAAAACAAGATTTAAACCAAGTTTTTTACATTGAAATAAATCTGATTTAATGAAACGACACAAGAAAATACAAAAACCAAACATTTCATTCCAAAATGAAGCATAATTAAAGTAATTATAGTAATACTAACCTGAGAAACTCATGTCAATATAAACTGAATGAACAGTGAACATATATGGTTTCTTCTATATATTACCGACCACTACTTCAGGTTCAACATCAACTCTCACAATGGGACAATTTGATTCATCAAATGAAATATTTTGTCCAACACTAACAGGTACATAAATGGTGGAAATTTCATCACCAACATCATGAAAAATATGTCTGGAGATTACGTCCTTAATGACACCATAATCGAGTCTCAGATGATCTTTCACATAAAACACTTGTTTAGCCATTGATGCCAAAATGTATGGTTCATCGGTACACAGGCATCAACTCATATCAATAACTCTGAATCCACAGTCGTCAATAAATGTACCATGCCATATCATTGAATCAAACCATTTACATTTCATCATAGTGACTCTACCTTGAGAGTAGTAATCCAATAACAATATTTTATTAACTAGCCCATAATAATACACATCTTCATATCGAGGCCGACTATCTGATACACTAGCATAACAATCTGTTGTAGCAGTTAACATAATGCCATAATGTTGTTTTCTCATTTTCACCACTCGATCCGTTGTAACAAATTTATACCCATTGATTATTAAAGATTTACATTCACGAACCAAAGAATTAGGACCAAAATCCAAAGCTCTCAATTCTTGAGAAATGAAGTCAATAGGTAAACTCAACACCTAAAATATATATGAATAATACAATTAAATAGATATCTATTTTTTAAACTAATTAAAGTAATGGTAATACCTTTGATTTCAACCAATCAGGAAACTCTAGGCTATGCAAAGTCTCTCTCCTTCTTAAAGACAAAGATCGATGAACTCTAATTATAATTTGTTTATTTTCCCTACATAAAATGATAATAAAAGTGTAAGTTATATGTGAAATTTCATAATATGAGATAATATATAAATATCCAAATTACTTACTTGATATAGTCATCGAACAAACCATAGTTAAAAAATACTGTGTGATGTGCCATCTCCTACTCTTCAAGGCTAAATGTAGCCAATGTATAAGACCCAACAATTCCTCCTGTTTGGGGAAGAGATGGAAATGAGGGATCAATTTCCCCATACAGGTCATCTTCATTTCTCATTGGCCGATTATGTATTGTGGTGACATCAGACAAATACATTGAACAAAAATCCATACATTCTTGAGCCAGATAACCCCTCACAATCAAACCTTCAGGATAATTCTTGTTTCGAACATATTATTTCATTGTGCACATATTTCTTTCAGTAGGATACATCCACCAAAAATCAATTGGTCCCCCAAGAATTGTTTCAGTTGGAAGATGAACCGTTAAATGCAACATGAAAGTGAAAAAGGATGGAGGAAAAATCTTTTCCATCTCACATAAAATTAATGGCGCCTCCTGCTGTATTTTTATCAACAATGACTTGGATAACCTTTTAGCACAAAGGTCTCTAAAAAATGGCACAAGCGAATCACTGTCACCCTTAAATTATTGGATAGAAAATTTTTAATTTCTATTGGAATCAATTCATGAAGAAGGATGTGAAAATCATGAGTTTTCAGAGATTTTAGTTTCACATCTCTTCTGTTGACTCGTTTAGATATGTTGCTGGAATAGCCATCAAGAACCTTGATATTCTCCAATACTACTAGAAATTGATCTTTTTCTGACAGCATCATCACATAAGAAGCACAAGGAACTTTCCATTTGTTTTCATTGATATACACGAGATGTAGTTCTGGTCGAATACCCCAATCCAACAAGTCTTAACAAGATCGAAAGTCATCTTTGGTCTTCCCCTTGATATTCAGAAGAATTGAAAACAACATTTCACATATATTTTTCTCAATATGAATTACGTCTAAATAATGACATAACAAATTGGTAAACCAATATGCTAATTCAAAAAAAATACTTCTCTTTTTTCAATTGTAAGTGGTTTCAGTGTCAAAATTCTTCCTCTTTTTAGATTTCAACTAACCTTTACCTAATGAAAAACTGAAATATTTTAATTCATTAAGCTCATTGCTTCCTGACATACGTTGAGGTGGTTGTTCAATCTCAATGGTATTATCAAACCTCTGATGATTCATCCTGTATTGATGATCTATTGGCAAGAATCTTCAATTCCCCATGAAATTGAAACTACGACGATATTTAAGACTTCTCGATCGTGTATTCTTCATAAAAATAGAACATGCTAGTTTTCCCTTCATGCTCCACCCAGACATCATTTCATAAGCAGGGAAATCATTTATGGTCCATAGAAGGGCAGCACACATCTGAAACATATTCTTTGAAGAAGAATCGAATGTTCGCACACCCAAATACCAAAGTTGTTTCAAATCTCTTATTAAAGGCTACAAGTAGACATCTATATCATTAGTGGGATCAGAAGGTCCAAATATCAGTATACTCAAGAAAGTGAATGGTTTTTTCATACACATCCATGAAGGAAGATTATAAACATGAATAAAAACTGGCCACGTGCTGTGATAAGTAAGCATCTGACTAAACAAATTAAAACCATCACAAGATAGACCTAACCTGATATTACGCACCTCAGCTGAAAAATCAGGATGGTGTGCATCAAATGTCTGCCATGTTAATCCATCTGTAGGATAAACCAACTCATCATTACCTTTAATTCTCTCAGCATCATGCCATCACATATTGGCTGATATTTCTGCAGACATGAATAGATTTTGAAGTCTGGGAATCAATGGAAAGTTCCACATGACTTTCTGTTCCACATGAGATGGTGTTCCATCTGCATTTATCTTCCATCGAGATGTACCACATTCTTTACAGTCATTACAGTTAGTTGTTTCCTCCCAAAATAAACTGAAATCGTTCGGACAAGCATGAACATTATTAGTATCAAATCTAAGCTGCTTAATTAACTTCCATGCCTTGTAATGATTTGAGGGAATATCTACACCATCAGGAATAAATTCCTTAAAAAATGTAAGAATGTAATCAATAGCGGTATTAGAAATTCCATACATGGTTTTCCCATGATATAACTACATTAAAAATTCCAACTTTGTCATTTTAGTACATTCCTGATATACTAGAGTTCTGGCATCATCTAATAAAATTTTCACTCTCTCATCATCATCTTCGGTATTTTCCTCATGTTTATTGATATCATTGTCTTCTTGCACTGGAATACTCTCTCTCTTGGGATTATAGACAAATGGAAACCGATCGAATATCAAATTCTTCATGCCACTTCTTTCCTTTTTTTCATGACCAGTAGAACATTGACTCGTCTCTCCATGGTGATACCAAACATAATAGTTTATTTCAAATCCAAATTTCATTATATATTATCTAACTTCTTCCAGGATTAACCATATTCTTCCAACACATTTATAGCATGGACACTGTATACAACCTCTATCTGAAGCATTGTCAAATGAAAAATCTAAAAAATTATCAAAATTATTTTGAAAGGCGATTGAAATCCTATCGGTACGATACATCCAGCTTCAATCCATTCTATAACAATAAAAATAAAATTTATATTCCAATCAATAATGTAAACCATAATTAAAAAAAGGATATGTACTATAGAAAATAAAACTATTAGAACATAAAAACTTAATAGTTAATTCACATTTGTATTGCAAGTGCCTTTATTTTTATAACCAATTTCAACCCTTTCAGTATCAAAGATGAAATTCTTACCGCTATCCTATAAAGGGATGATCAACAAGGTAAACCATAATGGGCCAAGAAAGGTTTCATGTCTATTATAGAGTGGTATGTTTCATTATAGTTGAACTAAGGGAGAGATAAAAAAGTTTGTCCTCCCTTAGATGTAACATAAAAAAATCAACTTTTAACATTAAAACACACCCTTAAACATGGTTTATTTCATTTAAAAACAAGGGATAAATAAAAACATTCATCCATCATCAAAAATATTTTAAACAATTCCCATATTCATTTAATTTAATATTTTCCATGGGTAAAATTTTAATTCAAAGAGGTAAAAAAATTAAAGAAACCCACTTCATCTCCAAGAATTAATGAAAATCATTTAGATAATTTATATAAAACAATCATGGGTATCAAATATTGGTATAAATGTACTAGAAGATGAATTTAATAAACTAAATCACTTCATGAATTTTTTTAATAAAATAATTACCTAGAAACACATACTGCATACAAAGTGGAATAAGTCACAATAAGACTCTTAAAAAGGAAAAGGTCATTTTGGTAAAAAAATTAATTTTAAATAAATTGAAAAATAAAATACATGTTATTAGATTAATATCGAACACTAAATTTTACACACACTGTGATTAGGGTTCTCATAAGAAATGAAAATGAGGGAAATTGAAGTGAAATAACCAGGGGAATCTCCCTTGGGATTTAGGTAATGTCTTATGTATCAAATGTCATCAATTACTATTTTGGAGTCTTATGGAATACCCTCATTTAATTTTGAATAATGAGTTAACTGGACTAGACTTGATCTATTTGGTTGGAATACCACTATCATAAGCTATGGGTTATAATACTACCATTCTTCTAAATGTCAAGGATGGTTCCTTGAGTTTAGACTAGAAGAATGGATTAGGAAGAATGGAAAGGCTCACCTATGAGTTTTATTGAGAGAGAATGATATATTTAGCCTTCACATAACTTTTTTTAAGTAAATTGATTTTCTAAACTTCACTCATGAAAATTTTTTCCCTTGAAAGATTTTATTTTTTGGGAGCCAATTAATTTGGTCATAGGATGATCGTGTATGTTTGAGTTTCACAAAAGAGGGGAAGAAACCAATATTAAATGAATGAATCATCTTCCCTATGGTAAAACCTCAACCTATTTATAAGTAATGGATGCACTATATTTTCATGGGTCTAAGGAACCAAAGTATTCATTTTCATTATTTTATCCTTATAATTACATCATTGTTTTCCATATAGGATCCAATTCTGAGGGTTATTATATAACAAAAACTTCTAATCAGGGAAAGAAAACACATTTATTCCAAAGTGGTTGCTAGATCTCTAAGCTAAATTTAATATATAAATATGTTCTAAACACTAATATTCCTTCAAATAATTCAATTATAACAATAAATTTCCAAACTAGGAACTTATTTGAAATGTACATTGACAATATATGCCTCAAGTATTGATTACATATCTAATATCACTTATTGATAGCAATTTCAAGTAGACTATTATTCATTTAACTATATAGTTTGAAAGAAACATACCCATAGTCTCAAATTATGGTCAATCTCAATGATCAAACGTGTATGATTCATAATCAGAATCTTATTAATCATGAAAATTATAAATTTAATGTTTACAAAAGGAAAAAATAAAATGTTTCAATGATATCTCTCATAATTGTAACTCATAAAAAAAATTGAAAGAAAAAATATATTTATATTCACTCTAGGGAACATGATGATGAAAATGGTAACAATATTCCAAAAAATGGTTTAGTACTTTCAGGTTTTTTTCTCTATTTTTAGTTCATTAAAGCCTAAACTGAATTTATATATAATAGAATGAAAAACAAGGAGAATAAATTTCATACCTAGATGTCAGAGCTGAGGGCAGGGAGGCGGAGGCCAGGATGAGACGTTGCTGGAGCTAGGGGAAGTTGAGGTGGAGGCCAAGGTCGGGAGGAGAGGAAGCCAAGAGGGGGGACGTCGCTGGATTTGGGGGGTAGGGAGGTGGAGGCTGGGACATTGAGGCTGAGGCAAAGGCCGGGAGGGAGGGAGGGAGAGTAGGTGGAGGCCGAGGATGGGAGGAGATGGCGGGGATGTGGTGGTCGGGTGGCCGAGAGGCGGAGGTCGGTGATGGGAGGGGAGGGCCGAGCGGCGGAGGTTGGATGGCCGGGAGGTGGTGGTCAGGGAGGGGAGGAGAGGGTCAGGAGTCAGGGAAGCGAGGAAGAGCATGATGGAAGAGGTCTATGGAAGCGAGGGTAAGGAGTAGCGTGATGGAAGAGGAAGGAGGAGCGCGATGGAATTCAGGGAATTGGGTATTGGTTTCCCACGGTTTTATTAAAATTGTGGGAATAGATAATAAAAAAAGAGATATCTCCATGGTTTAGAAAACCCGTGAGGATAGATGTGCGGAGAAAGATCCCCTTTCCAGTAGTGAATGCATCAGTGAATTTTTTTGCTCTTCCAAGATGATAATTAATTGAAAAATCATAGTCTTTAAGAAGTTCCAACCATCTCCTCTATCTCATGTTCAATTTCTTTTTTATGAAAATATATTCCAAACTTTGATGGTCTATGTATATAGCACATTTCTCCCCATAGAGATAGTGCCTCCATATATTTAGAGAAAAAAAAACCACAACCAACTCCAGATCATGTGTAGGATATTTCTTCTCATGAGGCTTCAACTGTCGAGATGCATAAGAAATCACCTTATCATTTTTCATGAGTACTCACCCAATCCCTTTTAGAGATGCATCACTAAAAATAACAAATTATTCTCTGATAGAGGGTAGAGTTAACACGGGTGCAATAACCAATCTCTTCTTCAACTCTTGGAAACTTTCTTCACACTCCTTTGTCCAGATGAATTTGACCCCATTTTTAGTTAACTTGGATAATGGATTATAAATTCATGAAAAGTTTTTCAAAAACCTCCTATAATATCCTGATAAACTAAGAAAACTACAAATCTCAGTTATTGTTGTAGGCTGAGGCCACTACTCCACAACCCTTGTCTTAGTAGGGTCAACTGAGATTCCTTAATTGGTTACAATGTTCCCCAATAAAGTAACTTGTTGTAACCAAAATTCACATTTTTTTACCTTTACAAATAACCTCTCCTTCCTAATAGTTTTCAATATAACACTTATATGATCCTCATGTTCCTCAAAAATTTTAGAATATATCATAATATCATCAATAAAAACTACCACAAATTTATCATGGTATCCTTAAAGACTGTATTCATCAAATCCATAAAAATATAAGGAGAATTAGTCAAGTTGAAGGGCATAATAACAAACTCATAATACTAATATCTTGATCGGAATGCATTATTTGGAATATCTTCTTTCTTCACCCTCAATTTATGATAACTAGATCAAAGATCAATCTTGGAGAAGAATTGATCCTCATGAAGATAGTTAAACAAATCATCAATTCTTGGAAGAGGGTACTTGTTCTTCACTATGATCCCATTAAGTTCTCTATAATCAATGCGTAACTATATTGATCTATCCTTCTTCTTCACAAATAGAATAGGTTCTCCCCAAGGAGACACACTTGGCCGGATAAATCCCTTCTCCAAAAGATGTTGGATTTGTTTCTTTAATTCCTCCAGCTTCACATTTTCCATTCTATACAGGGTTTTTGATATCAGCTTGGATCCAGGCATAAGTTCAATGGAGAACTATACCTCTCTTTATGGGGGAGGTCTAGGTAACACCTCAAGAAATACATCAATGTAACTCTGAATGATGGGGAAATTTTCTATTCATATATTTCCATTTCCTTCTTCATCTTCACTGGTCATTTCCATAAATAAGGCTATGGGTGGTTCTTCTAGACAAAGATCAGGTCGAGATATCTCTCCTTTGAAAACAACTATAGGTTGTCCATTCAAGACTACTAATATTTTATTTATTCTTTAGTTTATTTTAGCATTATAATTTGAGATTCATTCTATCCCTGGTATAATGTTGGATTCCAGCATGGGAATGACTACTAGATTTGCGATGAGATTGTACTCTCCAAAGTGAATACTAGAGTTTCTATACACTATTGATGCTTGTATAATCCCTTTAAGAGTATTCATAGATAACTCTTATTTTGTCAGTTCAGATATTGATTCTATATTCTTTATAAACATGGAGTAAATAAAGGAATGCATGGAACCAGAATCAAACAAAGTACTTTCTATATTTTAGAGAAAAATTAGAGAACCTACCACAATATCATTTGGAGCTCCAACTTTAGCCATAATGATAGAAAAGAATGAAATTTCTCCCTTGGCCTATGTTGAGGCTAATGTTGATCCCCTCTACTACCCTGGGATTTAGATAGTGATTGGAAAGGTGACTAAGTTGTCCACACTAAAGCATTAGACTTCAGGAAAAGAGTGCACCATATTCCCTTTTTCGTTAGTGTTGAGAAGTAGAGGGTTCACCTCACTAAGACATTTCTAAGAAATATGGCCTTCTATTCCACACTTGTAATATTTCCCACTCCTGAGTAAGCAGTTCCCCTAATGCTTATTCCCACATTTGTTGCATGTGGAAAGTTTCACTTGATTTCCTCCTCTTCATTGGTCAAAGCTCCTCCCTAAGTTTGGATCCAAATATCTCTTCTTTTCATTTGATTTTTGAGGCCACTATGTCTCACCAAACTCTAGTTCAACTTTCATAGCACTCATCATGATCTCATCATAGTTATCATAGTCTCGATTGGAAAGATTCTTCCATAGATGAGGTTTTAGTCCACCAAAGAATCTATCAACCTTCCCATTAGGATCCATGACAAAGCAAGAGGTGTAGTGAGAAAGTATTATGAAGTTCATCTCATAGATTCCCATAGATTCATTTTTCTTCTATTTGAGCTTTAGTAATTTCTTCTCTATTTTCATTCACATTGAATGGGGAAAATGTTTTTTAAAAAAGGTTCCCCTAGACTCTTCTCATTCCATAACTTTAATCTACCCTCTTGGATTTTTGTTTTTAACCATTTTACACCATTGATCAGCTTCTCCCTCTAAGAGATACACATCCAGGGTTACTTTCTCTTGTTTTGAACAATGGATTACATAAAAGATATTTTTGAAAGAGATTATTCATTTTTCATCAATCAATGGTTCAGTATATCCACTGAAATATAGTGGTCATTGAAGCATAAAGGACTCAATAAAAAGTTGTTCCCTTTGAGGTGAATCTGATCTCTTGGCTTGATTCAAGTTATTACCCATACCTCGAGTCAGTTGATTCATTATTCTCATGAAGTTTTCCATTCTGACTTCCATCAGAAGGTCTTCAGCGCCTGGTCCATTTTTCTCACCATTTACATGGTTTCTCTTATTTCCTATTATTTTATAAAAGAAGAAAACCTTAGTGAGAAATGCATTTCGTTTAATAATATTATAATATTGAGGGAACTTTTATCTCATATAACATTATTCTTAAATATTTTATTCATTAAAAACAATTAAATTTTCTATAAATCCTTCATAATGATTCATAAAATCTTGTGATTAACCAAACATATCTCTCGGGAGTGTCAAAACAGGAGTGAAGAAAGGCCCATTGTCTGACCCAGTTCATGTTCGAGTCTAGATCAAAGTGGTTTTGTTGGGTTTTACCCCTATATGAATTTGTGCTAGATCCACATCCACTTATTCGTATCTAGATAGGGATTTATTTTTTTGGAAACTACTTAATATTTTACCAAAATACCATGAAGTTTTCCTATATTTAAACTTTTCTCTAGAGTTATTCCTAAAGTTTTCAAATCCTAATTTCCAAAAATAACTAAACCGTACTTTGATACCAACTATGACATCCCTCTTTTTTATTACATAAACTTTACATAGCATTTTACAACCAGAGGATCTTTTAAAGTTTAGTGTCTTGGAAATAAGTTACATAATACATGAAAACTTAAAAAATTACTATATTAATCTTGAAAATATTATTTGAGGTTCATACTAAGTAAATTTATTTCATCACATAACCTAAGGATATATATCAAAGGAAAGGGTGAGTAGAAATCCTAGTAAGGGTAAACAAGGGAAAACAGTTTACTTGGGATCTTAAGGAATATTAATAAGGACTTGAGGATATGCATAAATGCATGATCAATGAAAAAAAGGCATATAATAATAAAAATAACATTATTCATAACATGTAAATGTGGCTAAAAAAATTAATTTTGTCATTCATAATCATATCACCAAGGTTTATCACCGAGGTGTCATAAAATTTACTAAGGTTATTCACCAAGGTATCGTAAAAATTGTCATCTCTATAGATTAAATTATTTACCAAATGCATTGAAGTGATATATTGGAACACCCTTAATATGTATTAATTAATGTGATCCACATAGATCATAATAAAACATCTCATAAATAACCTGTAAATAATAAAAGAGATGGGTTTTATATCAAAATCATAGTGTTTTAAAAAGTGCTTAAAAACATGATGCTTTTGTCATTTTAAATCCACAGAAAATGAAGGCGGATTTCATGTATGTTAATCCCAGAATTAAATAGATCATTTTGGAATCTATTTAAATACCCCTGGAGAAGAAATAGGTTTGGGTATTCACAAAATAAAATAAAATAATTTCTTGATAAAAAGAGAGAAGGTTTGAGAAGAAAATTTGGCAACATAACAGGTATGAAACATGGTCTTAGAAAAAATTAAAAAGAGAGGGTACAAGGGTATACCATTAATAAAATAATCTTAATACATTAAATGTATAGAAAAAAATGTGTATAATAACATAGTATGGGAATTTGAGAAACATGCCACATAAAAAAGAACTTGAATGGAAAAGAGAAGTCGAGATTTCTCTTACCTTGAAGAGTGACTCCTAAAACTCAAAGATCGAGACCTTTGGAGCTTGAGAAAACCTTGGTATGAATCTTTGGTAGGTAATAATATCATATATTTGAGGATAAATAATTGGGAATGAAATCTAATGGATAAATGGGTGGGTATTTATAGAAAATTTGAGGGAGTTTTTTATTAATTTCTGAGGACACCTCAATAGTGGTATTTGAAAAACCATGGGCTTGCCCATGGTATTGGCCACTTGGGACACCTATTACATTATTATAATCCAAAATAGTTTTCTATAATTATTACATTGTTATTACATCATTAATTATGTCATTAAACATACCGAAAACTCAAAACTATATTTTAACTATTCACTGAAAAACAAATTTTTTTATAAAATTCTCATAAATTCACCGTAACCTAATATTGATGTTATAAATTAAAAAATAAAATTTATTTTATCATAATAATTCTCTAAATATGATAAATTTAACTTTTAACTATGAAAATACCTATTTTTTAAAAATAATAGCAAACATAAAATGCATAGAAAAATTTTTGACACTTGAAAAAAATAAAATTATTTTTTCATTATAATTAAATAAGACTATTTTGATAATAATATTTCATTATAATAAAAATTAATAAATCCTTAGTTTAATATAATAATTTATATCTTTCTAAAAATTATAATTCTTACCTAAAAATCAATTTATCAAATTCCATCTCAATTTTTAAGGAAAACTATTATTAAAATGGAAATGATGGAATAAAAATTTTATTAAAACAAAGGGATCGCAATTTAAGTGATTTAGGCCTTGAAACATAACCCCTTATAACATCCACATACAACCTAAGGGTAAGGTTTCATATGGTGATAGACTCATGGGGCGGCTCGGATAACATCACTCGAGTGGTAATCACCACTAACTTGAACTTCTCTTATAGGTGATTTAGTTCAAGATTAACACGTTGAAGCTCACCTTGGGCTTGGTCAAGAGAGAATCTGAGTGATGTTACCTCCTTCCCAAAATCCAAAAAATGGGCTTCGTATGGACCAATTCTACAGGATTATGTCATCGACTCTTACTTTTTCATTAATTAACTGTTATCATTTCTATTTATAATCAATAATATTAATGTTAAGAGTATAGTTTCCAACAATAATGTTGACCAATGGTCATATTGACCAACGATCATAATTGTCCAGCGATCATATAATAGTTGAAACCTGATGGTCACATTAAAATATACTTACTTCATTATTAATGAGATATAGTTGTGTTGTGTAATATAATATAACACACATTTTTAGGAAACAATTATAATTAAAAAAGTTTAGATTGTTGCACAATAGGACTCCCCCACTCTCCTTGACTAACTGAGTGTTGGTGACCAAGTGAATACATGTGAAATTCTATAGTGAGTGCTACTCAACCCACCCAGAAACATAACCCATGCATGCTCAGGTAATATTATTATACTTAAGTTCCGCTATGAAAAGAAGACACATACACCCCTAGGGACACAAACTAGTATTACCCATCTAATTCAAGTCCCACTTTCCTGTAACTAAAGACACGTATACCATAATTTCCCAATGAGGTATAACAAAATACCACTCTCATCTCATCAGGAACTATCATAGAGATGTATCCTTTCATATCCTCAATGGCCCGCTTAAAAGAATCCCTCCTAACCCATCATTCATATCACTGATTTTCAAAGAACCAAAAACTGAAATATCATGGTAAATAATGATTGTTTTGGAAAATATGATAAAATGAAATCAAATAGGGTCCATCCATAAATATTAATTGTTAAATGAAAATAAAAATGAGAAGGGTGGTAAAAGAGATATTAAAGAAATAAATATCAACTAAACAGTAGTCCCATGATAAAATAAATGAGAAAACAAATAACATTGACTAATCATATCATATATCAATCCCATCTCTCATTATATGCCCCATATCACCTCAAAATTCTTTTCCAAAAAAATCTATCAGACTAACCATAGAGTAATTGAGCTCTAGATTATCTATTGTGACTCATTATAGGGATGGATCATATAACACTATGACTATACATTGATCCCTTATATCGAACATCACTACATCAACATCATTATCATCTCATGTGCCATGGTTGTGGTCTTACTATTATAAAGCCTGATAAAAGAAAATGTCCTCTAAAATTGGTATTATAACTTCCATATTCAAAGTATCCCTTACCTCTTATATCCAAATCCATCATCACAATATGTTCAGTCACCTATATAGAATAGCACCACTACGAGAGGCATCCTCATCAACCGAGAATATCATTATCTTTGTGTGTGGCCTCACAAAGAAAAGTCTCACTCCGCTTTGGCTTGATCATGATCCCTAAGGTGTCCTCTAATTTATCCTCCTCATTTGGTACATATCATGATCATTAAGGTCATAAAAATTTTTCCTCCAAGTCTGAGGTCTAGTACGTAAACATCCCTTAATCACAGGTTACATGCTTAATCTCTCTATCTCACACTTTAAAATCCAAAGAGAAACAAAGAGCTGTTTTTTTTTTTGCTCATATCCCATGATCCCAACCCCCACCATGGATCATTAAACCATATAAACTATTTACCAACTCTTTTATTATTCTTAAATTGAAACAACACTAATTCTAACCCCCGATCAGGTAATTATTACCCTTAGAGTTGATGGTGAACTCACTCTCCATTACTCAATCAATATAAGGTGTCTCACACCATCCCGAGGTCATCCCATGACCTGGTTAAAAACCATGTATGATCTACCACAAGTCTCACAAGTATCCATTGACTTATCTTGAAGCAGTTGGGGATGCTAAGAGTCTAAGACTTTATCACACCTCGATGAGTACCTACCCCACTAGTAGACAGTCAATCAGAACTCACTAGGTGTTTTGATTTAGTCTAATCATCCCATCACACAAGGTATTTTTCACATAATAACACACATGTTATGATTTATCAATATAAGTCATACAAGGAATTTATCAAACAAGAGAGCACACACAAGCACACGTGCTTTATAAAAGGGGGCATCGCCCACACAAGGTCAAACGGGACAAAACATTCCTCAAAATATGATCTCTTGACTTGAATTTGAAACATGGGTCAAAATTTTCCATCACGAATCATTTAAAATGAAATCCCATGCATGTTTTACTAACTTGAGGTTCATTTACAAATCGAGTGGAAATCCCCTTTAAAATCCCCATTATTTTCCTTTTTCTTTTAAACTTTCATTTCAAAACTATTACCTCTTTACAATATCATTTCAAAGGTCAAACCATTTTCTTTTTAATAAAACCAAGTCAAGCATCAAATCATACCACCATGTAGTCCATAATATGGTCTATTGAAAGTCGTTCGACTAACATGCCATCAAACGAACCATTTAGCAAGATATGTAGTCCCTTGGTGAGTATTACATGAACACAAATCCATACCATTTATGGAGTGATCCTATGTCACACAATCATGCCCAATATAATAATAATAATCACACAAACATTAAAAATCCAATTTTAAAGTCAAAACAAACCAATAAATCAATATTCTTAACAAGTAAAGGTCGCCTACCACATTTCATGACCACAAATAATTCATCTAATCTCATATCAGTGGTCCTTGACTCCATTGGAACCCATATCACCCAAGAATACCAATTTATTAATCACTAAAAAACTATATATAAAGGTTCCATAATTGGCCTAAACAAAGAAAAAACACATTGAGAAGTGTATTTATGTAAGAATCTTGAGAAATTTGGGGCATACGAACCACAATGGCCTCTTGGACCTCCTAAAAGTAAAATCCCCTAATAATAAAACCAAATAAATTATAAATTTGATCCAATTTTAATGAGAATACTATAAAAATACACCGAGAGACATACCTCCACTGAAATGTCAAGCAATGACATGTGTTCCTTCCCCCACGATTGTAATATCATGTGTCCATACATGCATGAAAATTCTAGAGGGAATTTGAGTTTTTTTAGTTTACTGGATGGATCATATTCATAACTAGACTTTGGAATGTAATTCTAGGAGTTTGAGAATCTCAAATTGGGGTTTTTGGACTGGGAATGAAGTAAAGATGGCATCCCAAGGGCCCAGGAGAGCCCGAGAGAGGTCGGGAGTTCATTGCAAACCTTTGGCTAGTGGTTGCTTTAGGTTTCGTCCAGTGGCGTGTGCTTGGTGAGTTAATCGGTAATTATTCCATGTTGGATTAAATTTTTAAATCAATTTTAAGTTGTTAATTAATTTTTAATTTATTATAATTAATTAACTTGGATTCTTTAGACTGAGTTAGAGGCTCTAGCGTCGATGCGAACTAGGATTGGACTCGAATGAGGCATGGCAGGTTGGGGCTACAATTGTCAGCCTATGGAAATAAATGTAAAAGGTTCAAATTTTAGGTATGAGGTCTTGCACATGAGCCCTTTGGTATTTATGATTTTGATATGTGTCTAGTGAGGTGTGGGATCACCACTTTAGGTGATGCCCTTCTAATTAATCGACTTTATTAAGCTAAATTAGAGATTAATTTAAATTGAAATGGTTAATTAAATGAACATGATGAGCTAAATAAATAAGTTCCTAGTCCATGTTGGTCCTAAGGTGCCATCTTGACTCTTCGACCACCGATGGATGAGACCTTAACTTGATATTTTCCCTGAGATGTATGACCTAAATGAAAAAAAAATGTTTAGACTTGATGACCCTGCTTAGGGACCTTGGAAATACCTAGAAGATGTGAGTGAATCTATAAAACCTTGGCCCTCATGGATGTTATAGGACCATTGGGACACCTTATATCCAATAGGGCCATAATACTAACATGGTTCAAGTGATCCTTTCTCATTCAATGTGACTAGGCCTAGGTGGACAGACCTTAGGCAGACCAGGATCGGGTTGGGTGATCAGACCGACCAAAAGTGGTCTTGAGGGATGATATGGGTCAGGTTCCATCTCATGGAGCATTTCTAAGTGACATACTTCAGGTATCCGGTGGGGTCGCATTAACCTGATGATGATACCATGGGACGTGGGATCCCTAAATCATCAGGTGTTGACCTAAGATCTTAGTTGAGACTGAGAATCCTTATGAGGGAACTTATTAAATGTTGTGACCTAGGGGACCCTTGGGGTGCCCCATTGATAGACCAACCCGGAGCAGTTTCTTGTGGGTTCGGATAGTGATGGTGGTGGGTTCCACTTTAAAACCTGAACTAGTGTGTAATCCCAAAGGGGTTGTGATGATTATGATAGTGTGTTCATTCAAACAAACTTTATTTCTTTTACTTTGATGTATATTTATGTTTGATAACATGTGATTTCCCAGGATGCTTGAGAATCGACCATTGGACCACACATTAATTTGATTTCTCAGGATGCCTAGGAATCACCTGTTGAGATGGATAATGCCCTCAGATGCCCGGTATGTTTGGGATCCAGCCTCATGGTTTATTGGGAGTGAATTCCTAGTTCTAATAACATCCAATGATATGGATGATGTAGTGGTAGAAGCCTAGAGGCAGTTCCTAGGATCCAACATCAAAGAATGTGTGATGTGGTTCACAAAGGAATGTTTAGGATTCCTATGATTCCTTTGATAGAGTGATGTTATTGAAAATGCTTGAGGATCATAGGATTCAAATTTTGATACCATTAAACCATTTTGAGTGTCTAAGACCCTCAGGATTTGAATGGAAGTATGAGATGTTGGGCTGGTGTATATCCCTGAGCACAGATGTTGGACATCTCTAGGGTGACTGTTGGATCCCCTCTATCGATGCCTAAGATACCCCCCAGGATCATGTAGATGCACCAGTGATAGTTTGGTTGATGGGTCATGAGATATTAGATGCCTAGAAGATTGATCATGGGATCTATGAGAGTATTCCATTTGATTACCTTGGATGCTCAGGAATTAGTCATGTCTCAACATATAGGATTGCCTAGGGTCTCCCTCTCCTAGGAATCAGACGTCGACCTGACATTGAGAATGCCCAGGTACTACCATGGGGTTTAGCCTGGGGGCTTGAGGATGAGGTAGGGGTGTCCAAACCAGACCCAACCTGACCAAACTGACCTGACCCAGCCAAGGTTGGGTCGGGTTGGGTCGAATTAGAAAACCAATATACATGGGTAGGGTTCTTTTGGGTTGACTTGTGTTCAGGTTGGGACAGGTCACGGTTGGAATAAAAATGATCCCACCCAACCCAATGAACCCGATGACTACCCCAAATGTGATCCCCTACGTGATGAAGTTCACAGCCACCGTCTCACTATATACATCTCTACCACTACCGTCTCTAGCATCACCCCTACCATTGGCCACCTCCAACGAGTCGAACACCATGGATTAGTAATACAACGCCCATGATAACTATTCCCAGAACTTCAACTAGTTGTGATTTTCCCACCTCTTACTCCATCATCAATGATGATCCTCAAGCTTAGATCCCAAAACCACCCTAGCACCTCCCCGATCGAGGGGAGGGGATATTTGTGGGTCTTAGTAGCTGGTGGAGGAGATTCACGGTGGATTTTACAGCCACTGCCTCAGTGGGCCTCACCTGAAGCATCCACTACATGATATCCTAAAACTAGGAAGTAGCGATGTCGAACTACCATGAACCGCACTGAAAATACCAAGCTTTTTTAATATAACAAATAACCTTGAACCAAGACCAAGCATCACCACCTGAAGCTACCACGGGCTACCAAGATCCACTAGTGAAGAACACTGATTGCAACCTCCCTTACTGGCCACTATGTTCCCAATGATGATCATTGCCGCTAGTGAACCCAAATCCAAACCCCCAAATCACATGTTGAAGAGTTACCAATCCGAGGATGAACATCCACACCACCACCCCTCTCTGTGTTGTTCTCCAAACACCACCACTAAAGATGATCTATTTCCACCCCTCTTCTATTAACCCTAAGACACATCCATCGTGGTTGATTGGAGATCAAGCACGTCTGCATTACAGAAGAATTTGTGCCCTAGTTGGAGATCTGTTGAGCCAATAACCACCATAAGAGAGAAGGAGGATGATCCAAGATAATCTATGCATTTTAAAGAACATTGATAGAGTGGTCCATCTGGTCGATCCATAGACTGATCCCTTAGAGCAATTTTCACCATATTTTGGGGTTGATTCATCATTGGTTGGGGTGTTTGTGGCGTGGTGAGGAAGACAAAGTAGGAGGAAGAGGCATTTTGCGGCGTGGAATCACTACTGGAAATATGATCTATACCAACGGTTTTGGGAAAACTGTTGGTATAGTTCACTAATTTGGACCTATACCAACGGTTTGGCCAAAACTGTTGGTATAGGTCACTTATATGGACCTATACCAATGGTTTTTCCAAAACTGTTGGTATAGGTCACTAATTTAGAGCTATACCAACGGTTTTGGGCAAACCGTTGGTATAGTTCACTAATTTGGACCTATACCAATATTTTTGTCCAAACCGTTGGTATAGGTCCCCCCTATACCAACGGTTTTTCCAAAATCGTTGGTATAGGTCCCAAAATCAAAGAACCTATACCAACAGTTCTCAAAACCATTGGTATAGGTACATGTATTTTTAATGGAATCTTCTTACAGAGGACATTAAATAAATCAAAATTTAAAATACTTATGATAATACATATATATATTTATGAAATTATGTTCACAAAAGTGAGTTAGGTTAGTGGTTAGGTCATTCAATCACAAACGGGAGGTGCTGGGATAAAAACCAACTGAATGATTGTTTTTTGAATTACATATACCAACGATTTTATGAAAATATTGGTATAGATTTTCATATTACTTATACCAACGGTTTTCAAAACCGTTGGTATAGACCTATCCCCACAGCTTACTTGGCAACGGTTCTCCAAACCGTTGGTATAGTCTATACCAATGGTTCCAAACCCTTGGTATAGGGTATTTTTTCAGTAGTGAATATTTTTTATCAGGAGGAGCGGATGATACTTTTTTCATAAACAGTTCAACCTGACCCAACCTAACCCGATCTGATACAGGTTGGGTCGGGTCAGGTCTAAACTAAAAAACATCCCGGACCCGACCCGACTTGACCACTTTTGATAGGATCAGAACAAAAAATTTCCCAAACCCAACCCATGGATACCCCTAGGATGAGGGATTCTTGGTGATACCCCAGGATCCTCTACTCATTAGAAGAGGCGTAAGAATGGGATCCCTGAAGTTTGGACATAGTTCTCCTAAGGTGATGCTCATGCTCAGAGACACTATGGCATTAGCCGAAGCAGGTATGGTCGATCGGGGTTACAAGCCTGATGATCGATGATGGTTATTGGTCTTTTCCTGGGTTATATGTAACACCCCGAGATTTTATAAAAAATTTCTTTCTAATATATTTTACTTCTTCTATAGTTTGTGTTACATGAAACTATGAGTTTAAGAGAACCACAGTATACTATTTAAAATAGAATTATTTAATGTTATTACCTATCTGTTAAATTTTAGGGTATGAATAGAATTAACTTGTCACAACCCATCCCTCGGGGCCCGTATCATGACTACCCTAAGCCCACCTTCCATAGGCCAAGGGCTGGCAACTAGCACCAAAGGTGTAATTCCCTAAAACTGGGAAGGCATTGCCTTTATAAATCGTAAACACACACAACTAGAGAACAAGCGGAAGCAAACACTAAGTAAAAGTTGTATAACAAGTGTACTGAAAGTAATGGGGGGCCAGAATACAAGCCCAACTATAAAGTACAAATACAACTGAAAGCAAGAACAACTAAAAAGGGACAAACAACTGAAAGGTGAAAGCAGCTCCTGGATCGTCCTCCGGGGTTCCTACCTGAAGGGTAGGTACAGATGGCCTCCATAGCACTCAACATCCGTTAGACTCCACCGTGTACCGATACGTCGTAAGGTCCTCCTCTAGGTATCGTCCAGTCCTGGCACTCTTGGCCTCCGTCAGCGTTGTCCATCGTCTGCATCCAACACAATGAGGTGCGAGCATAGCCTGTGCAGGGGTGAGTATAACGATACTCAGTAGGGACCCTAAGACCCTCAAGGTCTCACAAAATCCAACAAGGATAAACCACAAAGTATGAAATCAATGGATAAACATTACTTAGGTATATGACCATACATATACCTAAGTTATCAAGTAACCCATCTTAATCATGAGGAAAACACAAAGGTCATTGACTCAGCTCAAACCAGGATTTTCATTATCGAATCCATGGCTGTTGAAGAACTCCTCCTCTGTCGAGTACAATGGGCATGTCGTGACACCGACGCGCTTCTCACTAACCTTGTACTGCTGAGGTACTCCTCCTGTCGAGTACTGCGGTCTACTTCCAACTACCAGGCGCTCCGTCTGTTGTGGGTCTGCCGCCAAATACTGGGCGCTCCCCATAATAGCCTATAGAGGTACTCCTCCTGTCGAGTACCGCAGGTCTACTTCCAACTACCAGGTGCTCCATCTACCATGGTTATTCCGCCAAATATTGGGCGCTCCCCATTGGGCTAGTCTAATCACTCCGAGTCGAATCGGTCAAGCAGTCGTCAGGTCTGTCAGCTACTAGGTCTTTTCACTCTGCCTGCCCGTTTCAGGGAGGATCCGCTCCATGAGCTACTGTTCGATACTCCAAGTGTCATGAAGTCTCGCGTGGAAGTATCTCAAAGGTCTTCCACGTTATAGGGGTCTCAACTCAACAGACGGCACGTCAATCGGACGCCCGATCTGTGAGTTATTGGCATTTCCGTCCCAGGGGCCCGGTTGGTTTTTAGGTTCAAACCAACCCGACCATACTCCAACTGTGTCCAAAACTCAAGTGGTATATGCTAAAGGAACCGTCTCACTCTAAGCTTTCTGTCGTCGCAGACAGTTCATTGATCGGACACCCGTGGCCCATGACATAGGCGAAAAGGTGTATTCGGGTATGATGGGTCCGGGTCCAGTCTGACCCAGTCGGACCGACCCAACCTGACACGGGTCTGGACCAGGGTTTGACCCGATCCGTGAGTCTGACCCAGTCCGAAGAGGCGGCCCGGCCCGAAGGGGCGGCCCGACCTGAATGCACTGCCCGGCCCGAAGGCACGGCCCTGCCCGAAGGCGCGGCTCGGCCCGAGGTGGCCCGGCCCGTGGCGGCCCAGCCTGAAGGCGGCCCGGCGACCCAGTTGGCCCGGCAGCCCAGTCGGCCTGGCGAACCTGCGGCCCGGTGGGGGTCCGCCATATCCACGGCCAGGGGGGGAACTGCGCGCCCCCTGGCACCCGAACGGCTTAGTCGTTCAGGTAGAACAGAACCGGCACCGGGTGGCGCCAGTCCAGCTCATGCGGGACCCGATGGAATCCCACACCTCCCGGCTGGACCGAGCGGCCAGACGCTCCACACCACGGCGTGCCGCGACGGCACCGCACCCCTCTGGCATCGCCGCAGTCCGCCTGGCCTCGGCTCTGTTCTTTGCGCGGCACGGCAGTGCCGCGCCCTTGTGGCGACCCGACGGCCTTGCGCCGCCGGCTTCTTCGTGGTCGGCTCGTTGCTGGTCTCCACGTGTACCACCTCCGTCATCAGCAAACAAGACCAAACAAAAGGGGAGAGTCAGGCTGTGTTCATGTGGTCCCAACCCTCCTTATTATGGTGGTATCATTCGATTCTCATACCAGAAATTTGTACGACGAAGAACGAGTACAAAACAATTCAAACCCCCTACCTCGATTGTCGCTCGTTGATGAAGTCACGGGAAGCGGATTTCGTTCCGTTGACATCGAGTAGAAGACGAATAAGTCGAGGAGGAAGGATTTGGGGAAGACGAGTCGAGATAACGTCGTCACCGTTCTTCGTGGGCGGCACTGTTTCCTCTACTTGCTTCGGTTGAAGAGGGAGAAGACGGTGGTCATTGTTCTTCGGTGGAAGGAGCGTTCTTCACGTTCTTCGTTGAGAGGATGAAGTTCTCTCTCAAGTCTCACCCAAAATAATTTCCAACCAAATTAAATAATAGCTTTGTCTATTATTTAATCATTGGCTTGAATTCAAAAGAATTCAAAAGGAGCTAATTAATTAAATGCAAGGATTTAATTAATTAATTGAGAGAGAGTTGGCACATTAAAGTAATGGGGAAAGGTTGAGAGTTTAACCCACATAAATGGGGGGTTAGAGGTGTTCCAAAATTAATGGGAAGTTAGAAGAGTTAAGAAACTCATGTGGGCCCCACTAAATAAAATCCTCCCGAGGGAGGTTATGTGCGGGTGGCCCCCACCACTAACTTCCACTTGGAGGTTTTAACCACCATAATATAAAAATAAGGTGAACACCTTATTTTTATTTAATTTAATTTAAAAACCCCCAAAACTAACTTCTATTCCCGATAAAACACAACTATGGTGAAGGTCTTACTAAGCAATTGTCGACGCTTCGAGGTCAACGGTGCCCTCAAATTTTGATTCCGAGCACCGGTTCATAAGTTATAATATTCAGAACGTACGTTTACTGAATGTACCCAAACAAAACTTTAGAATTTGATTCCGGGCACACCGGGCCTCGGAATCAAGCGTCGTCAGAAACTGCAGACTCGTAAAATTCCCATGTATTTTAAAAAAAATCCAAGGGAAATCTAAGTCTTTAAATTCTCCCCACCTCAGGGCTTTACATACCCTAAGCTACAACTCGAACTAAGGGAACAAATGGGGGTATTGTGCATGAATTTGAGCCTCCCGCTCCCATGTGCTCTCCTGGAGGTTCTCGTGCTTCCAGCGAATACGCACCAAAGGTATCAACCGTCCACGTAGGACCCGCTCCTATCGATCCTCAATCTCCACTGGAACCTCCGTGAAAGTCACCCCGTCATCGATTTCTAGCTCTCTGTGGTCGATGATGTGGGATGGGTCGTGCACGTATCTCCTCAGCTGAGATACATGGAAGACGTCGTGCACTCGGTGCAACTGAGGTGGAAGAGCTAAGCGGTAAGCAACCTTGCCTACTCTGCTGAGGACCTAGAATGGTCGGATGAATCTCAGAGATAACTGGTCGCCTCGGTCAAATCTCTGTAGACCTCGTCGAGGTGAGACCCATAGGAAGACGTGGTCGCCATCCTAGAACTCCAGAGGTCTATGTCTCCTGTCAGCATAAGACTTCTGCCTACTCTGTGCAGTCTTCATCTACTCCTGTATGATCTGCACCTTCTTCGTGATAGCCCGTACCATCTCTAGTCTCACTAGTGCTGACTCCCCTGGGTCTGTCCAGCACAGTGGCAATCTGCAAGGTCGTCCGTACAATGCCTCTAAAGGTGTCATACTGATGGTGTAGTGATAGCTGTTGTTGTAGGAAAACTCCACCAAATGCAAGTGATCCTCCCAGTTGTAACCTAAGTCAAGGATGCATGCATGTAGCATGTCCTCGAGGGTCTGGATGGTCCTCTCAGTCTGACCATCCGTCTGAGGATGGAAGGCGGTGCTCAAGAGAAGTTGTGTCCCGAAAGCTTCCTGCAACTCCTTCCATAGCCGGGAAGTAAATCGTGTGTCATGGTCGGAGACAATAGAAGATGGTACTCCATGTAATCGTATAATCTCTTGCACATAGAGGCGTCTCAAACTCTCTACTGAGCCCTGATCTCTGATCGGTAGGAAGTGGGCCGACTTGGTGAGTCGGTTGACGATCACCCAAATTGAGTCATGACCCCTAGATGTACCTAGAAGACCCATCACGAAGTCCATGTATATACCATCCCACTTCCAATCCAGGACCTCTAAGGGTTGAACCAAGCCTGCTGGTACCTGGTTCTCCGCCTTCACTTGATGACAAGTGAGGCATCGTGGGACAAACTCCGCTACTGCCTTCTTCATACCTGGCCACCAGTGCTGTCGTTGAAGGTCATGGTACATCTTCGTCACTCCTGGATGTACCGCTAGAGGGGAAGTGTGGAAATCCCTCAACACTTCCTCCCGAATTGCAACTGGTACTAGGGTACATCCTCTGAAGAGGATGACGTGCTCCCCACCTTCAGAAAATCCATCAGGTGCCTGCCCTGTGGATATCTGAGCACGTCACGTCTCACAGTCAGCGTCTCCACGTTGCGCCTCCCTGACTCTCTGAAGAAGTGGAGGAGTGAGTGTAAGAGACTAAAGATAGGATTCTCCATCCCTATCCACAAAGGATATCTGCAAGGCAGATAGCTGCTCTGTCGCCTCTCCTAGCAGCTGTATACCAGTCCTCCTGCTGAGCGCATCCGCAATAATGTTCCCCTTACCAGGAGTATAGACTATCTCAAAGTCATAGTCCTGTAGGAACTCAAGTCATCGTCATTGTCTTAGGTTAAGGTCCTTATAATAGAAGATATACCTGAGACTCTTGTGATCAGAGTACATGGTAAAACGTTCACCCATCAGATAGTTCTGCCACATCTTCAAGGCGAAGACCACTACTGCTAACTCCAGGTCATGGGTAGCGTAGTTCTGCTCATGCTGTCTCAAATACCGAGAATTATATGTGATCACTGCTCACTCCTGCATCAGAACACACCCAAGTCCGGTCCCTGATGCATCGCAGTAAACTAAGTACCCTACGCCCTCCTCAGGAAGCCTTAAGATGGGGGCACTAGTCAACCACTACCTCAGCTCTTGAAAGCTCTACTGGCATCTCTCCGACCACACGAAGGGTTACCCTTATTCGTTAATTCTGATAGTGGTGCTGCAACTCTGGAGAAGTCTAGAACGAATCTTCGGTAGTACACAGCCAAGCCCAAGAAACTTCATACCTCTATCACAATCTTGGGTGGCTCCCAAGAAAGTACCTCTTCGATCTTCACTGGATCCACTGCAACACCAGCCTCCGAGATGACGTGTCCCAAGAAGTGAACCTCTCGAATCCAGAACTATCACTTTGAGAGCTTACCATAAAGCTGGTGCTCTTGGATTGTGTCCAGTACTACCAGCAAATGGTAGGCATGCTCCTCCTCAGTAGTCGAGTAGATCAAAATGTCTTCGATGAAGACCACGAAAAAGCGATCGAGGTAAGGCTGGAAGATCCTGTTCATGAGACTCATGAACACTGTTGGAGCGTTGGTTACACCGAAGGGCATAACCAAGAACTCGTAGTGGCTGTAACGACACCTGAAGGTCGTCTTCTGTACATCCTCGTCTCGAACTCTGAACTTGTGATAGCCTGATCTGAGGTCTATCTTCAATAACAATTTTTCTCCCTTGAGCTGATCAAAGAGGTCTCCAATCCTCGGAAGTGGGTACTTGTTCATCAAGGTCACCTGGTTTAGGTGATGGTAGTCAACACAGAGCCTCAAGCTCCCGTCCACCTTCTTGGCGAACAGAATCAGGGATGCCCAGGGAGAAACACTGGGTCAGATTAATCCCTTCCCCTGCAAGTCCTATAGCTATACCCGCAGCTCGTGAAGCTCAGCGGGAGCCATCTGATATGCTGGAGTAGATATCAGTGTTGTCCCCAGGTACAGTTCAATGTATAAGTCCACCTCTCTGCGAGGAGGTAGTCCTGGAACATTGTCAGGGAAAACATCCGCGTACTGGTCCACCACTACAGGATAAGTCGAACTCTCCACATTTACTACTCTAAGGGTAAGGCAAGCCAATTGGTGAGTGATCGACTGCACCCTCCTCTGAGTAAGTCTATCCTATGCTGTAAAGGTTCCCTTCTCTCCGGTGAAGGTGAACCTTGTCCCATCTGTGCGGACACACCGCACTTTGAGCCTAATACAGTCGATCTGAGCATGGACTGTAGATAACCATTCCATACCCAAGATGACGTCGTAAGGCCTTGACGCCGCTATGAGGAGATCCCAGCCAAATCTATCGCCTCATAGAGTAAGCTCACACTGCCGGCACCAATGCATAATTGGCAATTCTGCTCCCGTAGGAGTCACTAGCCGTAAGAATCGAGCCAACGGCTCCGTCGGAATCTCCGAGCTCCAAACGAGGGCAGTGGCTATAAAAGAGTGACTGAAACCTGTGTCTATAAGAAATGCAGCTATGGTAGAGTAGACACAGATCGTACCTTGTATCATCTCTAGAGCGCCATGGTTGTAGGCCTCAGCTGCCTGAAGATGAGCTCTCCCCTATCCACCCACTCCCTGCGGTCGGGGTGGACCTCCTGGTGGTGGTGGCGGTAGCACCTCGTATCATCGTCCACCTCCAGTTGCACGTCCAACTCCTCTGCCACGTCCGCCTCCGCCCTGTGGACCGCCACGATCGAACCTATGCCTCTGTCTGGGAGGCCCCTCAACTGTCTGCTGATCATCAGTATGGCGGGTCGGATAGTCACAAGCCATGTGAACAAGCCCGCCGCAGGAGTAACATTGTCTGCTCCTGACATGTCTGGCTCTGTCTCCACTCTGGGTGCCCCGCACAACTGATCCTGAGTCGTGCATTCGAACACCTGTGGGCCTGGTCCTCTTGGACATCTGTGTCATCTGTCTACTTCTAGCTGCAGAAGACTTCGTTTCAAGTCGATTAGTGGTGGGTCTCGCTGCTGGAGACTGGTCAGCAAGGAAAATCTCCACTAGGAGGGCTCGCTCCAACACCATCGTCTACGTCAGGATGCTATGGGAGATAACTGAAGCTCTGATCTCTCGCCTAAGTCCCTGCTCAAAGGTTCGGGTCCTGAAGGACGGGTCTTGTACCATATCAGTAGAGTAGCACAAAAGGTCGGTGAACCTCACTGAGTACTGAGCTACACTCATGCTGCACTGCTGCAGATGAAGTAGCTCCTGTATCCGCACCACTCGAAGGGTGTCTGGTACAAACTCCGCCCGGAACAGGCCCTCGAAGTCTACCCATAGAAGTGTCACCTCGTCATGCATCTGGAGCATCACGCTCCACCATCTGTCTGTTGCTGCCTGAAGGAGGCTAGCAGGAAGGATCACCATGAAGTCGGACGGTGTCCCTACTAGTCTGAAGACTCTCACCACAGCCTCCATCCAATAATCAGCTGCCTACAGGTCCGTCTCTCCCTTGAACATGGGTGGCCTCTGGCGCTGGAACTCGTGCAGTGCGCTCAAGTGGCGTACACTCTCTACTGGTGGGGCTAGTAGCATCGATGGAGCAACGGGAAGTAGTACCGTTGGTGCCTCCGCTGGTTCCTCAACTAGAAGAGGGCCCTGTACTGAGGTCTCTTTGCTCGGCGGGCTGTCAGTACGTATAACTCTCGGGACTCTAACTGGTCGTCCGTGGGGAGGCATCCTGAAAGAACATATGCAACACGGTCAAAAGACTAAACCTGGTGACCTGACCTGGTTGAGCTGACTTAAATAAAACTTTTGAAAACACACACGCAATCAGTGTTTTCGTGAACTAAGTCGGAAATCAGTAGTCAGGGTCCTGGTGTATGGATACGTCAGTCGCCGCACCAACGCTGGACTCCCTGAACTGAAAATCACACTCAGTACGCTTAAAACTATTGCTTCACAGAAATAAATATCAGAGTCCTAAGTTCTACAGTAGAACCGACTCCTCTGATACCAATTTGTCACAACTCATCCCCCGGGGCCCGTATCGTGACTACCCCAAGCACGCCTTCCATAGGCCAGGGGCTAGCGACTAGAACCAAATGTGTAATTCCCTAAAACTGGGAAGGCATTGCCTTTATAAATCATAAACACACACAACCAGAGAACAAGCAGAAGAAAACACTAAGTAAAAGCTGTAAAACAAGTGTACTGAAAGTAATGGGGGGCCAGAATACAAGCCCAACTATAAAGTACAAATACAAGTGAAAGAAAGTACAACTAAAAAGGGAAAAACAGATGAAAGGTGAAAGAAGCACCTGTATCGTCCTCCAGGGTTCCTACCTGAAGGGTAGGTACAGATGGCCTCCATGGCACTCCACGTCCGTCAGACTCCACCGTGTACCGATACGTCGTCAGGTCTGTCAGCTACTAGGTCTTCGCACTCTGCCTGCCCATTTCCGGGAGGATCCGCTCCATGATCTACTGGTCGATACTCCAAGTGTCATGAAGTCTCACGTGGAAGTATCTCAAAGGCCCGCCACATCATAGGGGTCTCAACACAACAGAAGGCACGTCAATCGGGCGCTCGGTCTGTGAGTTATTGGCATTTCCGTCCCAGGGGCCCGGTTGGTTTTTAGGTTCAAACCAACCCGACCGTACTCCAACTGTGTCCAAAACTCAAGTGGAATATGCCAAAGGAACCATCTCACTCTAAGCTTTCTGTCACCGTAGACGGTTCGTTGATCGGACACCCGTGGCCCATGACACGGGCGAAAAGGTGTATTCGGGTCTGATGGGTCTGGGTCCGGTCTGACCCAGTCGGACCGATCCAACCTGACCCGGGTCTGGACCAGGGTCCAACCCGGTCCGTGAGTCCGACCCAGTCCGAAGAGGCAGCCCAACCCGAAGGGACGGCCCAACCCGAAGGCGCGGCCCGGCCCGACGGCGCGGCCCGACCTGAGGGCGGCCCGGCTCGAGGCGACCCGACCCGTGGCGGCCCGGCCTGAAGACGTCCCGGCGGCCCGGTCGGCCTGGCGACCCGGTCACCCTGGAGACCCGGCGGCCCGGCGGGGGTCCGCCATAGTCGTGGCTAGGGGGGAACCACGCGCCCCCTGGCACCCGAACGGCTTAGTCATTCGGGTAGAAACGAACTGGCACAGGGTGGCGCCGGTCCAGCTCATGCGGGACCCGACGTATCCCGCACCTCCCGGTTGGCCCGAGGGGCCAGCCGCTCCACACCACGGCGTGGCGCGACGGCGCTGCGGCCCGGCCTGGCCGCAGCCTCCTGCTAGTCTCTGTGCGGCGCGATGGTGTCGCGCTCCTCGTCCGACCGTCGCGGCTCTCTTGGCCGCGGCCCTTCCTTCCGGTGTGGTGCGACTGCACCGCGCCCCTCCGGCACCACCGCGGCCCGCCTGGTCGCGGCTCGGTTCTTTTCGCGGCATGGCAGTGTCGTGCCCTTGTGGCGACCCGGCGGCCTTGAGTCGCTGACTTTTTCGTGGCTGGCTCATTGTCGGTCATCGTGTGTACCGCCTACGTCATCCACAAACAAGAACAAACAAAAGGGGAGGGTCAGGCCATGTTTGTGCGGTCTGAACCCTCCTCGTTACGGTGGTATTTCGGTTCTCATACCATAAATTTGTACAATAAAGAACGAGTACAAAACAATTCAAACCCCCTACCTCGATTGTCGCTCGTTGACGAAGTCGTGGGAAGCAGATGTCATTCCGTTGACGTCGGGTAAAAGATGAAGAAGTCGAGGAGGAAGGATTTGGGGAAGATGAGTCGAGATGACGTCATCGGCGTTCTTTGTGGGCAGCGGTGTTCCCTCTACTTGCTCCGGTTGAAGAGGGAGAAGACGGTGCTCGTCGTTCTTCGGTGGAAGGAGCGTTCTTCACATTCTTCATTGAGAGGACGAAGTTCTCTCTCAAGTCCCACCCAAAAGAATTGCCAACCAAATGAAATAATAGCTCTGTCTATTATTTAATCATTGGCTTGAATTCAAAAGAATTCAAAAGGAGCTAATTAATTAAATGCAAAGGTTTAATTAATTAATTGAGAGAGGGTTGGTACATTAAAGTAATGGGGGAAGTTAGAGAGTTTAACCCACATAAATGGGGGGTTAGAGGTGTTCCAAAATTAATGGGGAGTTAGAAGAGTTAAGAAACTCGTGTGGGCCCCACTAAATAAAATCCTCCCAAGGGAGGTTATGTGCGGGTGGCCCCCACCACTAACCTCCACTTGGAGGTTTTAACCACCATAAAATAAAAATAAGGTGAACACCTTATTTTTATTTAATTTAATTTAAAAACCCCCAAAACTAACTTCTATTCCCGATAAAACGCAACTGTAGTGAAGGTCTCACTAAGCAATTGTCGACGCTACGAGTTCAACGGTGCCCTCGGATTTTGATTTCGAGTACTGGTTCAGAATTTATAATATTCCGAACGTATTTTTACTGAACGTACCCGAACAAAATTTCAGAAATTGATTCTGGGCACACCGGGCCTTGGAATCAAGCGCCGTCAGAAACTACGGACTCGTAAAATTCCCATGTATTTAAAATAAATCCATGGGAAATCCAGGTCTTTACATAACTACTTTATGAATTATATAAAGATTCCATACTTAATATAAATACTTAGTAATTAATCACTCAATTTTTAATGATGTCATTTTATTCTTCAAAAATATATTTTCTTCAGAAATGAATTTTTATTGTATTTTGTGAGAAAATATTATAATTAATTTTTAAAACTTTTATAAAATATATTTTATAAAAAGAAATTCATTTTTGAAATCAACCTATGAAAATTATCTTTAGGTGAATTTTTGGTATTTTACTGAAAAGGCTTGTTTTTCAATGAATAGTGAAAATACCAATTTTATAAAACTGTCAATTCTCTTTTCATATAAAGTATCATTTTGATTTGAATTTGATCTAAATAACACAAGTATTATTTAATCAAATATAATCTAATTAACTTCATTTCAATCATCATTATACATGGTTTTGGTATAAGTATATTTTTGTGCTTAAAAACACATTTTTCTAAAAACAGTTTTTCATTGTCTTTCACACATTTATATTAAAAGTAAATTATGACACTTAAATAAATTGAATATTTAAAATTTTATTCCATATTTATAATTTGGATATTTAAATTTTTTAAATATCCCTCTTTTATTTTTTATCAAAATTAATAGTAATCGTGGTAAAATTTATCACCTCGATAAAGGGTAAATCAGGTAAATCTAGGTTAAAACTAAGTGATAAGGCCGTAATTATTCATTTTAATTATTATTGGATAAATTAAATTCTACCCTTATCACCTTAGTCTCAAATTTTATTTGTTTAAAGGACAATTTTCCATAAAAAACGACTTATATTATTTAAACTAAAGGAAGTGACAAAATAACACTCTCTTAGTTTTAAATATCATTTATGTGTTCACATAAGGGAAAATAATTATGAATAAATATTAATAGTAATTTTTTCCTAATTAAATTATATTAATGATGGTAATTTATTTATAATTTTATAAATTAAATAATTATCTTAAATACTTACATAATGTTGATGCAGTAATTATTCAATTTATGGAAAAATCAAATAAATGATATTAAAAGTATTAAAAGTATTATAATTTGCGATAATTAAGGTGATAAATGAATTTTATAGATGAAACTGACATGTCGGGGATGTGTTAAAATAATTGGTTCAAATTCTAAGTGTTTTCTTGATGTTATTAAAGTCAAAGTAATGAATAGTGTAAAAATTGACAATAATGATATTTATGAAAATAATATTTTATTAAATTGTTTAAAATCATAAAAAAATTAAATAATGATAAAATGGATAATATATGGTTGAAAATGTAATCCCTTGTCCATTTATGAGTCAATAGTTACCTTATATGTAAAATTATAATCTTTTAAGAGTGAAAAATATGTTACCACGATTAATGTTAAAATGGGTTAATTAAGGGGTTAAACCAAAACATAAGGTATAAAATAGCACTTAAACCTATTTAAATTTTATTTTTTAATGATGTTCCATAAATATCCTACCATAGGTTCTAATTCATGATCATTTGGAAGTATTTGGATCTAGAATAGTCTTATTATATTTTATTTTCTTTAATGAATTCCAAAAGTGTCTCTCGCCTCAATTATAAAAGAACACCTCCTCCCTCACTTAATTACACCACTTTGAGCCTTATAGCTGGACCAAAATTTGCCAAATTATATTATTTACTTACTTATCGACGTTCTATAGGTTATGGACTTCCCAAAATACCAACCTTGAATCCCTTAAGAGGATATCTAAAGGAGTTGTTTCGAAGAAGAGGTAATCGCTCTAACCGATCACTTTATTTTTCTACTCTTTTTTAACTCCTCTAAATATATGATATTTATCATAAAATAATAACTTCAGTAACCTTAATATTCTGAAATTTTATTATGAATATGAAAATACTATTATAAACCCTCTTTCCCATCAAATAAAAGTGAAAGTATCACTCATACGTACATACGGCTTATCGTCTTCATGTACCAATACAATTCATTTTTCATAATCATATTTTATGGATGGGAATTATTATGTGTTTAATGTGTATATATGATATTTATGACATAATTATACTTCTTTAATGATAATATCATACCTACCTTCTTATCATCCAGTCTTTTGGGAAACAATAACGTCGCTCATGCGTAGGTATGGACTATCATCTCCACAATGCGATATGATTCATTTTTCATTTATATTTTACATGGATGGTAATAAGAATTAATTTTATGTATATATATGATATATATGATATAATAATAATTCTGTAAAGAAGAATTATTATTTACCTTTCTTTCATTCCCTCAGTCAAAAAATGGAAACAGCATTCATGCGTACGTACGGCCTACCGTCTCTATGAACGGTGTAATTCATTTTTCTATAACTGATTTCTATTAATGATTATAAATATGTATAAAATTAATATATATTATGTTTATACCATGATAAAAAATCTGTAAATGATGGGACCATGATCAAAGTATAAGGATCAAGACTACCGAACTGAAACATGCTTGCAAAATGAAGCAGTTATCATCCAGGATAGTAATTTTAATAAAAAAATTATTAATAAACTAGTGATAAGATGTTATAAATAAATAATACATGGTTTTATAGATATATGGTTATGGAATAAATGTATAATAAATCCATATTTATTATACAGGATGTTTGATCGTGAATGAGGAAAGGCGAGACTTAAGGTAAGAGTTTATTTCACAATCTCATCATTATTTGAGATTGCTTATGTTTAAGTATCCACTGGAGAATATTTCTCTTCTATGTCCGTGATTTCTAAAAAGGTTTTCAAAAGGGTTTTTAATATTCTCCTACAATTTTTTAAATTCATTTTTACCCATATTTGGATTTTTACTAAATCGTTTGAAATGAATCTTTTTTTCATTTTCCAAACGAGACACGTTGTGACTTTTCTGAAAAAAAGACGGAAGGAATGTTTTTTTAACTTATACGGCATGAGTGGATTTTCCCACCATCATGATGCCTTAATGATTTGAGACTTCCTTTACAAATTTACAAGTTTATTTTTTAAGAAATTTTTTTCATTTTTAAGTGAGCATCTTTTTAAAAAGGGAAGTGAATTTAAAATGGAGAAGTTATTTACCTCAAGTATTATTCCAAGTGATCTTTAAAAATCATTTTTTCATCTAATATGACATACTTTGATGGTAATTAAGTTTTACTAGGTATATGATCCTTATTCTTTTTATGGATGGTTTATGTTTATGATGAAAAGATGTTGATGAAACTTGTTCCCTTTTTCACGTGTTATACTTTGATGAGATTCATTTCTTTTCATGAGTTTTGAGATGATGATTGTTTAATGATCTTGTGGAAAACGTATGAATGATTTTATTTATATGAAGAGTGGGACCTATATCTCCCTCCAATACATTGGGAAAATATGGTTAACTCATGAGTTAAATATGTTATGTGTAAACCTGATTTCATGTTCACTATTTTATGTGTGGACCTAGTTTTCAAGTACATAAGTTTATGCATGGATCAGGATTTCATGTCTATAAGTTTATATGTGGACATGGATTTCATGTCCATAAGATTATGCATGGAACTGTGTTCATGTCCATGATTTTATGTGAGGGACTGATTTCATGTCCTTAACATAATGAGTGAACCTGTTTCTATTTATACATGTTCACAAAGTTATAAGTTTATGTGTGTGCCACAATTTCATGTATTGTGTCAATGTTATGATCTCATGGATTATGTTCTTTGGTTATTTTATGATTTATATCTTATTAAATTCCGATCTTTATTTCATGACTCAAGATTATGATCTATGATATGCAGGGTGTAGATTTCAAATGTTAAGTTCATGTTCTCACACCCTTATGCTCATGTTGTGCTTATGTGATTACTTATATCTCTCTAGTTTTCCCTTACTGAGCATCTGATTCCACCCTTTCTTATGTTTCTTTTCCCGAGGTTATGTAGAAAGGTTTTAGAAATGATGTTTCTAAGAAGGGTGCTAGTTATGAAGAACTTAGTGGGAGATGATATCGATCGTTTATAAACCAGTTATTTGTGTATCCAAGTTTCCAAAGGCACTAGATCTATACGATTCGGGCATGGATCGAAATTCAATGTAATGAATGTTCATCTACTTAGATTTAATAAATAAGTATGAAAAGTTTGGGTCATTATAGTTGGTATCAGAGCAGGGTTTAGTTAACCTTTGGAAACTAGGATAAAAAAACTTTAGTAAGAACCCTAGGTATAGGTCTAAGAATAGGATAACATCATAAATGTTTTGATCATGGATGACGAAGGTTAAACCTCTAGTTTCATAGATTGAAAAGAATGTGTCCTGATTTAAACATTCAATGAATAATGTTTCAAGATTATGTGGTTTTTCACTATGATTATCATTTCTCACACTAGGATTTTTTGTTTTAGTAAATGGATGGAACTGGAAGGAATCATGTGAACAACGAATGTGACGTCCAATACAACGACCATCCTCATGAGCAATGAAATGGAATAAGAGTTGGGATGTAATATCTTTTGAATATGCTCACTCAAATCTCTCAAGTTATTGGTAGAAACATGAATCGTGTTGAACTTATGAATGCACCAAGGAGGGAGCAGCATGTATTTGAATATTTTATGAAACAACGACCACCATCATTCTATGGACCTTATGATCCATTGGTTACTAAGAAATCAATCAATGTGATATAAAAGATATTTTTCATTCTTCAGTACTCAGTCCGTGAAAAATTTGTCCCAATTGTTTATCATTTGGAAGATGAAGCAGATCAATGGTGGAATCTTATTCAAAATATTAAGAAAGAAGAGAAAATTAGCTCTATGGGATGGGATGAGTTTAAGGGGATATTTTTTAGCAATTACATCCAACGTATTCTATGTACAAAAATGAAGACTGAATTTCTTGAACTTAAGTATAAGGATGATGAATCCATTGGTACCTATGAGGAAATTTTTACAAGACTTACAATGTATGCTTCAGATTTAATCATCAGCTATGAAATAAAAATTGATCAATTCTTTAGTGGCTTGAAACCAATTCTTCAAAATCCATTATCCATAAGGGACTTTGGAAGCTATGAAGAAATCGTTCAATGTGCACTGAAAGTGGAAATGGAAGCTGGAAACCCTCAAGGTTCTTGTGATAAGAAAAGGAAGATAAAGCTTCATGGAAACTCCATTGGTTTTCCACATAGAGGGAAGAAAAAGTTTAAACCTCCTACTTTCCAAGAATGTGGGAAGGAGCACTCAGGTGAATGTATGAAAGGAACAAGAAAATGTTTCAAGTGTGGGAATCCTGACCATCGAGAAAAAGAATGCCAGAGTAATGTAAAGAGGCCAGTCAATGAAATGAATGGAGAGAGGGATCAAAAAATGCACAGCTCACACTTCTATTCTATAAATGAAAAGAGTTTGGACACTATGTGAATCAATGCCTTAATCCAAGGTCTATTGAAGATAGTAAGCTGAAACAACCTCTGAAGTCAAAAGTAAAAAAGGGAAAGCTTATGCAATCACAACAGTTAAAGAGAATCATGTTAGTTAGGGCACACTTATCCTCTACTCTAGAATAGGTATTCCATGTTGACATTTGTATGAATAATCCCTATGAAAATATTGTCCTTTAGTGAAGTTTGATGTGATTCTGAGCATTAATTAGCTCTCCCTACATAGATTCCATATATATTTATGGAATAAAGAGATCATATTTTATTCTTAATCAATCTATGATTATCTATCAATGCAAAGATGAACTCAAACCTCCAATGAAAATATTTTTGTCTAAGATAAGAGATTATTTAAATAATAAAGGGTGAATTATCTTTTAGAATCATATATGATTGTGACCTTTTGGGAAATGATTAGTACACCTTGGAGAATATAATATCATGGTATATATATTTTGGAATTAAACTTTATGAATAATTAAAATTATTTTTATGTTGATCATGGAAGGATATGAGATCAAATTATTTTGGTCGGTAATATTTTGGATAATTCTTAAGGTTAAATACTTGTGGAATGGATTAAGTTGAAAATTTGGATTTTTTTTTTGAGTTTAAAGTATGATTTATATCTTGTACTAACCATTTTGGTTTTGTTAAATATTTAGAGGTTGAAGGAATGACTTATAAGTCTTATGATTCAATTAAAAGTGATTCATTCATGAAAAAATCATTCAAATATCCATTTCATGGAGTAACATATCAGGTGTAAATAGATCGAAGCACAACCAAAGGATGATATTATTCTTATGACATAGAAAGAAATCAAGTAAGTTTATTTTTATCAAGTGTTTTATCTGGATTGTAAAAGAATCCCTCAACTTTAAGAAAGGGGTCATGAAATAAAAACGTTATTTTTTTACTTTTCTTACCAAGAAATCAATGGTCTTTTAACCTATCAGGGATTTATAGTTTTGTGATGTTTAAATTTCTTTTGACCATGATCTCTATCAGTCCTTGAGAGTTAGGTTTTTCTTTCATATTCATATTTTCAATTCTCACCTATGTTCTCCTATCTGGAAACCTAGTTATGTGTTATTTCAGATGACCTTCGTACTTCCCTTTATCTCTTTTTAAGAGGAAGTTTTATTAACCCATGTTACAATGTGGGTTTCCACAAAGCAATTTTCAAATGAAAAATCATTGATTACTGAGCACAAATTATGAGGATGCAATTTATTAAAGGGGGTAGAATGTAACACCCCTAGATTTTATGAAATTTTTATTACTTTTTGTGAGAAAATATTATAATTAATTTTTGGAACTTTTAAAAAATATATTTGATTAAATGAATTAATTTTTGAAATCAACATATCAAAATTAGCTTTGGGTACATTATGGTATTTTTTTGAAAAGGTTAATTTTTCATTAAATAGTGAAAAATACCAATTTTTATAAAACTGTCATTTTTATTTTAATATAAAATATCATTTTGATTTGAATTTGATATCAAAGTAACATAAGTATTATTTAATTAGATATAATATAATTAACTTCATTTGAATCATCATTATACATGATTTTAGTATAAGTGCATTTTTTTGCTTAAAATGCATTTTTCTAAAAATTGTTTTTCATTGCGTTTTACGCATTTTATTAAAAGTAATTTCTATCACTTCTAGAAGTTGAATCTTGAAAAATGGATTTCATATTTAGAATCAGGAGGTTTAAATTTGATAATATTCCCTCTTTATTTTTTGTCAAAATAAATAGTAATCATGGTAAAATTTATCACCTTGGTAAAGGATAAATAGAGTAAATCTAGGTTAAAACTAAGTGATAAGACCATAATTATTCATATTAATTCTTATTAGATTAAGTAAATTCAACCCTTATCACCTCAAGCTCAAATTTTAGTTTTTTAATGGTCACTTGTCCATGAAAATGACATATATTATTTAAATCAAAATGACAAAATGTCACTCTCTTGGTTTTAAATATCATTTATGTGTTCGCATAGGGATAAAAATTAGTTACGAATGAATTTTAATAGTAATTTTGTGCTTAATGAAATTATATTCATGATGATAATTTATTTATAATTTTTACTAATTAAATAAATACCTTAAATACTTACACAACACTAATGTAGTAATTATTCAATTTATGGAAGAATCAAATAAATGATATTAAAAATATTATAAGTATTATAATTTGAGATAATTAAGGATCCATGAATTTTCTAGATTACCATGACATGTTGTGAATGTGTTAAAATAATTAGTTCGAATTCTAATTTTCTTGATGTTATTAAAGTCAAAGTAATGAATAGTGTCAAAATTGACAATAATTATATTTTATGAAAATAATATTTTATTAAATTATTTAAAAATCATAAAAATCTTAAAAAAGGATAAAGGGGATAAGATTTGGTCGACAATGTCATCCCTTATCCATTTATGAGTCAATAGTTACCTTATATGTAAGGGGGTGATAAGATGCTATAAATAAATCATACATGGTATGATAGATATATGGTAATGGAATACGTGTATAATAAATCCATATTTATTATACACGAGGTTGGAACGTGAACGAGGAAATGCGCAACTTGAGGTAAGGATTTATTCCACAATCTCATCATTATTCGAGATTACTTATGTTTAAGTCTCTACTGGAGAATATTTCTCTTCCAGGTCTATATTTTCTAAAAATATTTTAAAAAAGGTTTTTACTATTCTCCTATAATTTTTTAAATTCGTTTTTAGCCATGTTTGGATTTTTACTAAACGATTTGAAAGGAATCTTTTTTTTTTGTTTTTCAAAGGAGGTACTTTGTGGCTTTTTCGACAAAAATATGAGATGAGCAGATTTTCCCACTGTTATTATGCCTTAATGCTTTGAAGCTTCTTTTACAAGTTTAGAAGTTTATTTTTAAAGAAAATGTTTTCATTTATAAGTGCACAGCTTTTAAAAAAGATAAGTAATTTTAAAATGGAAAAGTTATTTACCTCAATAATTATTCCAAGTGGTCTTTCAAAATCATTTTTTCCATCTAAGATGATATACTTTGATGATACTTAAGTTTTACTGGGGATATGATTCTTATTATTTTTTTGGATAATTTTTTTTTATGATGACAAGATGTTTATGAAACTCATTCCCTTTTTCACAGGTTATACTTTGATGAAATTCTTTTCTTTTCGTGAGTTTTGAAATGATGAATGTTTTATAATCTTATGACACATGTATGTATGATTTTATTTATATGACGGGTGGGACCTATATCACCCTCCAATGCATTGGGTAAAGATGGATAACTCGTGAGGTAAATATGTTATGCATGAAACTGATTTCATGTTCACAATTTTATGGGTGAACCTAGTTTTTATGTCCATAAGTTTATGTGTGGACCTGGCTTTCATGTCTATAAGTTTATGTGTGGACCTAGCTTTCATGTCCATAATATTATGTGTGGACCTGGTTTCATGTCCATGAGTTTATGCGAGGGTCTGATTTCATGTCCTTAACTTAATGAGTGAACCTATTTCTATTTATACATGTCCACAAAATTATAATTTTATGTGTATGCCATAATTTCATGTCTTATGTCAATTTTATGCTCGCATGGCTTATGTTCTTTGATTCTTTTATGATTCATGTCTTGTGAACTGTCAATCTTTATGTCATGACTCGGGATTATGATTTATGATATGCAGGGTGTAGATTTCAAATGTTAAGCTCATGTTCTCGCACTTTTATGCTCATGTTATGTTGATGTAATTATTGATATCTCTCTTGTTTGCCCTTAATGAGCATCTAAACTCAATGTTTCTTATGTTTTTTTCCCAGGTTATGAAGAAAAATTTTAAAAATGATGTGTCTAAGAAGAGTGCTAGTTATGAAGAACTTAGTGGGAGATGATATAAATCATTTATGAACCAGTTTGTGTGTCCAAGTTTCCAAAGGCATATACCTATACGATTCTCGCATGGATCGAAATGTTATGTAATGAATGTTCATCTACTTAGATGTAATAAATATTTATGAAAAGTATGGGTCGTTATATTAAACATGTATGCCCTTGGGGCGCTGGTGATACTGATGTTGGCACGGGCCCCACGATATGCTCAGAGACATCCGACATCGAGACGAACATGTATTGTTGGTGGTTTATTTATATGTTCTGTAATTTATTTATTGATTATTGTTAAGCATGTCACATGCACATGCCACAACATATACCGGTTAGTAAGGGACTGCATTGGTAGTGTCATACCGAGTTATATACTCACACCGTGCTCGGGTCGTCATTGCACATGTTTACCCGAGAAGCTCTCACATGGTTATTGCAAGCACAGGTAAGGCTAAGGCATGAGATTGGGTTTTTCATGGTCGAGCAGGACAACTCAGATGGGGATTGGAGATCAAAATGAGGTATGGCTCGAAGATGGAGCAGAGCCTCGTGTCTTATTAATTTATTTATTTCGTATATATTGATCAGCCCAATGGATGACTATCTAAATATGTATTTATATTATGAGAGTTTGAGAACCTCAAATGGGTGTTTTTTGAGGACAAATAAAGCTCAGGAGGTATTCTAGGGGCTCAGGAGAGCCCAGGAGAGGTCGGGGTGGGTGGCAGATCAACAGCTAGCCGATAGGCATCACTGGTTGGCCAATGGTGTTTTGCGATAACAGGTGCTACTACCAGCAGCCACCGACCAGCCTTTAGGTTTTAAAGAGGGAAGAATTACATACCCCCTACTCTTCTTGTTGCTCATGTGAACCATTGTTGTCCCTCCTGAAGGTCCCGGGTGCAGCGGAAGCTCATGGGTGGATGTGCCCACTTGACTTTTTGTCATTAGTGATGATCAATCCGGGATCAATAGGACGATAAACACCAGACTCCACGGATCGAATCACAGAAATAGACAAAAAAGAAGAATAGTCACGGAACCACAAAGGAGGATCATCATAGGTTGATTATAATTAATTTAATTAATTGACAAGAGGTACCTTTTATGGCGTTCTTTTTTTGTTGATATTTTTTATCACGTTCCGATGTGATTCGTTGTTGCGTCGCAGAAGTCAAGTGTAGACTTCCTCTTGTAGTGATCCACACATACACCACGTATCTCTGGACGTCGCCAAAGGAATCTCCGGGTGCTAGCGTGGAGAAGCATGTGTTTGTGTTGTTCGCCTTAGATCGTCTTGATCTGATGGAGGAGGTTCTCTCTCAGTCTTGAGAGCGTTCTTGGAGGAAGAAGTTCTTTCGACCTTGAGAGAATTCTCCAGAATTGTTGTGCACAACGATTAGGGAAAAGTGTTGGGGTTGTGAGGATATTTATAATCGGGTTTGAGGTTATAAAGTTATGACAATAAATAAACGCGTTACGCGTTTTATTTATTTCATTAACTCTTATTGAAAACCCTTATGTCGAATCATTAATTCCTTAACATGCGTTCACACTGATTATAATAAATATCATTTAAAAAAACGATATTATTTCTTCAAAATCCCGACTGGAAAAACTACACGGCGTGTAATCATTAATACACGGCGTGTACTCGTTTTTCATTTTTTTTCCAAAATGAAAACTACATGGCATGTACATTCAATGTACACGGCGTGTATATCTTGTTTTCATTTTATTCTTCCTCCAACATTAAAACGATTTAGGATTCCTTGAATAATTATTAAACCACTTACGGGAATAATCTTTATTCTACTTGAGATACTTGGATACACTTAGTGTGTGACCCTTTAGGCCTCTTTCTCGTTGGCATTAAACGGGCTTACCTAAAGTCCAAGATTACTTTCTAGCAACGGGTCAAGGCACCCAAGAGAAAGAAGTTGACGCCGCATTGACGTATCACCTCATACGAACGCTTACTGTGAAATTTAATCTCTTTGTCTCAATATCTCATCAAGCAGGTTTCATGACAGTGTCATAAACCTATATGCTTGATCTTTCATTCTTTGACTTCCAGAAATAAACTCGTCGTGACACCATGGTCATGGAATTTATTCGACAGTTCTATTTCAATCAAAGGGCCCGAGATATTTTCTTCCATAAATATGGAAGGGACAAATCCTTCCTCGACTTATCCATTAACAACATGTCATTTGTGACACACCCAACGTACCCTACTTCCCGTCAACTGTCTTCGTGATGATTTTCGTTAGCAAATCTAAGTGTGTGAGTCATGACATGAGTTAATGATAATCTTCCAGTCTAAGGACCATTACACAAGCTCGTAGATAACAATGTCCGATGACACCAAGACATGCGGAATTACTACGGACGAGTCTGTTCTCATAATCTCTCATCTTGGAGATTACCAAGTGTGAACTCCATAAGAGAGAGTATCGTCTTCTAACGAGTACTCGCACATGACGGTATGTATACTATGTGTCATATCATAGTATGTCATCCAACTGTAGAACTTTATTTAATAATATTGTTATAGCATTTCAAGGTTCTCATCGTAGCGGGGATCTAACATGACTTTATTAATACAACAAATATTCAAGAACATTATTATATTATAATCATGCAGAACAATGAACAATATATAATAAGTGTACATTCATGTAATCAAAGTATAAACAGTTGGTTCTCATGACACCAACTCTAACACCTCCCTCCTTCCACCTTAAAAACCCCTTGATCTGGGGTGTTTTTATTGCGATTCTTCGACGATTAAAGGTTAATTTCATCCTCTGCCAACCTCTGTTAATCTCCTCCTATTTCGTTCTAATTTCTTCTTTCTCCGCTTAGGTTTTCGTTGGTGAGTCCACCATAGTAAGGTGAAATCATCTGATTCTCTTAGGGCTTTTGTTCATCCTTTAAGGACATCTCGTGGCAACGTTTGCCTGTGGTGGCTCAGCGTTTCATTAAGGTATGACGTCGTGTTGAATTTTTTTAAGTGTTTCATTGATTTGGTCTTGAATTAATTATGAAATCATCGTTGCCAATTAAGGATTCACCTAGGAATGATGTCAAAAAGTACGTTACAAACTTCTCACGAATGGTTGCTTGAGGATTCACCAAGCAAGCGTGTGTCCAATGAGTTGACAGACAATTATACCATATTGGATTAAGTTGCTAAATCAATTGTAAAGTGATTGATTAATTATTAAAGGTTGGGTTACAACCGCCAAATGGCGACTCACAGACACTACAACAAAAACCCACCAAAAACCCGAAAACAAAAAGCCCGAGGACTCAACCCTACAACCATCACCCCAAACCCCTCTACCACCCCAATCGCGTGCGAGGAAGCAAAGTGTTGATTAATTGTGAATTGATTATAATTAATTAACTTGAGTGCTTATGAATGAGTTAGAGGCTTAAGCATCAACACGAGCTTGACCATCAGACCCAGAGAACATCTTGTTCATGGGGAAGTTCCATGATGGATTTTTTTTTAAGAGGACGCAAATCAACATCACGACATCATTGAAATTGAGAAGATTCATATTGTTATCAAAAATTATTTTGTAATTATTCACAAGATAAAGGTCAAATTACAAATAAAATATGTAATAAAGATGGTGGCACTGATTTTACTAAATCAACTAACAATTCTTAATTTTGCTAAAATAATGCAATAAATAGCTTTTAATAACCAAACAAGCCTCTTCCAATGTGCATATTCCTAAAGACCGAGAAAGAGAAAAGAGCATAAGACATCATCCTCATTCACAAATAAAGCGAGTTAGAAAAGAAGGAAAACCATTCCTTAAATTTTAAATATCCACTTCTTACCCCAAACCAGCTACAGTGTCCTTGCCAACAAAATTCATAAGCTCCACCTTTGCTATTTCCATTACCACATGGAAGTCCACTTCGGTGTACCTTCCCCTGCAATCCCATAATTCTCATTGCCAATATCACAAACCATACCCATGCGCCACAAAACATGAAATGAAAGTTTCATCATAATAATCAAAATAAATTTAAAATTATATGGAAATCTCAAGAATAGTGGAATGATTGGACTCTTTGAGATTCATAGTGAGCTCAGCCTATAAATTGAGCTCCCCATTCCACACACACACACAAAACAACAAATCCTGAATGAACCATTAGTTCGAGCAATGAAAGAGAAACTTAGTTTTGCACAAGAAAATGTACTGATTTTAATGAAATATTTTAGCTCGTTGTTTGACCTACAATAGTAATATCGGTGATAAGTGATTCATAAGGTTTACATCTACAACAATTAGATGTGAAAATCGTTTTTCCTCGTGGTGGACTAGTAGAAAAGATTTATATGCTCTAATCGAAAGATTTTGAGAGAGAAAAAACTAAGAAAACTTGGCTTGTAAATTAAACAAAATTATATATGGTCTAATGCAGGTGCACTAGTGTTGGTAAAAAAAATACAATAAACTCGATTCTGATTCTTGTGTATACTTCAAAGAATGATTTATCATTATTTTATTGTATGTGAATGACATGTTAGCCACAGACACCAGTAAAGATTTAATCTTACGATTGATAGCACAATTAACTAGGAAATTTGATATGAGAGACTTTGACCAACAAAAACGATTCTTGATATGCAAATAAAGTCAAAAATAACAGTTAGATTTGAATTTTTCAAAATAATTATTTAAGAAAAATCTTGACACACTACATCGTACTGGATGGTAAGGAAATTTACACCCATCAGCTTATTAATTTTAAATTATCCTCTGAAATGAGCAATAGGAATGAAGTAAAAAAGGGTTAGGGTGTCTTGGGTAACATATACATCACCACCAATAGAGAACCTTATGTTCATCTTGGTTTGCGCTATACAAGACATTGCACAAGCAATGAGAGCAATAAATCAATGCATAATGGATCTGGGTTGAAAACATTGAAATACTATAAAGAGGATCATGATATATATCAATGGTACCTCAAATGTCGTATTATGTTATGGAATATCAAAGTTTGTGATAAGAGAATGACAATTCAAATTCTGCAAGTAATCCAGACTAGAAAAAAAATCAAAACTATGTGTTGCGAGATGAATTATAAGTTGGATTTCAACCCAAAACACAATTTTTCACAACAAAAGCAAAATATATGACAGTTCCACAAACTTATAAAAAACAATTTGGATCAAAAGGTTATTGAATTAGTTTGGACACGAACAAGGAAAAATCCGCTTATATTGTAATAGTTAAAGCGTTTTTCACATTACAAGAAATTGAATCTTTCATTTCAAAACAAAACATATAGGAATGTGATTTCACATTATTCAGAAAATTGTAGAAGCACGAACATTCATATAATTCACACAAGTGATAACTTTGCAAGCACTTTGACAAATCCAATTAAAACTGACAAGTTCAACTGGCACAAGACCATAAATAATCTAACAAAAACGCAAGCAAAATGACATGACAATATAGAAATTATGTGTGAAAATATGATACAATCCTTGAGTTCTTGAACAACACTTGACAAAATGGTCAAGGAAAAATCCTATAGATTAAGCTACCCCTCTTGGATTCAAACACAACAAAAACAATCTCAACATAGAATCAAGAGTGTTGGACTATTTTTGTGAATTGTTAGGAATGTGGGGGTTGTCCATTCCCAAGTTGTCAAGACGTAGGAGCATCATAATCTTTTATTCTTTATTAGTTGTTAGAGCTAGTAGAAGCATGAAAGGGGTTGTTAGTTAATGGTTGGGTAGTATTAAATGTGGGAGGAGCCTGTGGGAGAGGGTTACAATTTTCATTTGGATTCAGTTCAGCCTGATAGCTGCTGCCTATATTTTGTTGTGCAATCATTGTTAGCAGGAATCCTAACAAATTTGTTCTCTCGTTGAGAGAATGAAGCATGTGATCGATGAGAGATAGATCAATGTTGAACTCAAGGTGAGAACCGATCATTGAGAGCAAACGCTGCCGTGTGACGCGAGCTGGGGAGACACAATCGCCACAGGGGAAAAACAATTGCAGCTGGGGAAACACGCTGCAGGAGAACTAGGACGGTTGTGGTGACAGTTTGAGGATTGATGGAGGTGGGGGTGAATAGAGAGGAGTTTGCAAGATATACTCTCTCCTTAACTAATTTCTTCTGTGTGATCTACTGTGAGACGTGTACGCTGCTGGGAGATGCACAACCTGTGTAGACGATAGTTGTTGGTCGGTCATTGAGAGGAGTTTGTAATTGGTGGTTTTCATTGGAGTTTGGCCGACCACAATACAAGAGTTGAGTTGCCGGTGTTTTCAAGAGGGTCCTTGGGGCTGGATCACCAAAGCAGAAGCAGCATATTTCCTAGAAAATTGAACATCAGAGGACATGAAGATGCCTTGGGCGAAGATAGGTACGGAGTACGCTGTTTTGTTTTGGATCGTCCCCCGAAGGTATGACAATCTTGGCTCAAATTGGGAGCACCTGAAGTCAATGCATACAGAAGAGTATGGGAACGGCAGGGAGCAACTATCACCAGCTGCATTGGAGCTAAGCAAAGTGGCAGTGCATCCAACGCCTGCTCAACCGACGCAAGGGTTTCCATCACAGGCCATGCGCACGCAGCCTTTGGTGATGATATCCCCTATGCTAAAGGAGATCCGTCCAACTGTTCAGAGCAATGAGGATAGCCTTGAGTCTGCATCGGAATCTGATGTACAAATTGATGAGGTAATGGTTCACATTACGATGGAAGGGAGTGGAAGTAGTGAGTGAGAGAAGCACCTTGATTTTAGTCCAGAATGTCCTAAAGAGGAAATTACTGGTCTGAGTTCAGGTGTGGTCATGCAGGAAAGGTATGCTGGAGGAACAGTTTGTCCCGGGTCCGCATTTGAAATCTCAGGTTGGGGGAGAAGTGGTTCTGAGTGTATTGCCAACTGCCTGGGAATGACACAGTACTGAGATAAAATGTTTTTCCTTCTTTTTGCAAAAAGAAATATTTTGATCCTAACTCAAGTTGTGGCGAACGACGTGCATCAAGTGCAGAGAGCGATGCCCGCAGTGCAAGTAGTGGAAGTCTAGTGGAGGAGATTCGAAGTCTTGTTGTGCACGCACTAGAGTCTGGCAAGGTGGCAACACATCCAAGGCTTGCTCGAGCAACGCAAAAGCTTCAACAACAAGCCATGTTGGTGCTAAATGAGCAGTCCTCAGTTGTTAGGACGTTGGAGGTTTACAACAACGAGGGTACCGATACAGCTGGGTTACCAAGGCAGTGCGGATTACCTGTGGGGTTAATGCACAATATGTGCAGCGGGTGTAATAACTCTTTGAATATGGCAGTGGTTCCCAGGACCAGTTCAAAGTAAAGGGAGCCACCATTGACTGGGGAGCTACATGCCCCATTAATGAAAGGATCTAACGGGAATGAGACAAACCAGTGGACGAGTGCGTATGATGTTGCTGAAACTGGAGCTTGCACTAACAAAGCTCCAACCCTGCATGAGGCAGCTTTTGGACTTGCTAAGCGTAACCAAGGAACCAGGGACCTTGTGAACGAAGTTGGAACCTGTGGTGGCATGAGTAGTGAACTGCTTAAGAGGATATTCCAGTCTGCTAGTAGAGAAGGTGGTGTTATTGCTGCCATGACTGAGATTGCAGAACATAGGGGTAGGCAAAGCGCGATTAATCTGGAGAGATGGAGACAGCTACTTGGCTGATACACTGAGTGAATTGGCCCACAGCAGAGTTTGTGACCCAAAGTAACAGCATAAAGATGGTGTGGGGAAAATGGAATTCAAAATATTTTGAAGTGAACTTGTAGACGCTATGAAATCTGGCTTGAATGATTCAACAGTGGTTGTACCAAAGCTTGAAGAGCTAAACGAGTTAGTATTTCCATCCAAAATACCAAAGTTAAGGTTAGCATGCTCTCTATCCTTTATTCTTGTAAGTTCAGAACTGTGAGGAGGTGTTATGCAGCTTTAAGTTGGCAATGGGCGAGCTGCTGTGAGTTTCGAGTCAAGGGGAGCAGTTGCTCTTAGTGTATGAACTCTTAGTGAGAGTGGACGTGTTGTCAACTTCTCAAGGGAACAGGGAGAATTTTTCTCAAGAGAACAGGTACAATTTTTCCTTAAATCACCTGTTGCATTGCTCTTTGGAGTCCACGGAAGAGTTTATGAGCTTGGAATTCCTTTGTTTGACGTAGAACAGTGGGACGCAGGCTGTTTTCCAGTTATATCACATGGAACTTGAGCATGGTGTCTCGCAGGAAGAAGCTAATGACAGGGCCAGACAGTTATGTTTGTCGTATTATCATTCTCTGCTTAGAGTTTGGGACGATCCTTGGTTAATGGCTACACGAACAGTAGTTCCTGGTGAGACTGCTGGGATAGGGGCACCAGTTCAGGCTGCTGGGTGTATGGCCTTACTTCCAAAAGGGGGCTCTATTTTGGGGGTGACACTTGGAGGAGACTCCTTAAAAGCTTTGGGCTTCCAACAATCCTCTGCTGAGAGAGCTCTGGCAGCAGAGCCAATTGGATCTGTTTGTTGTGCCATTGTTTCATTTGGGAAATTTGCTTCTGTTCTGGAGGATGGATGGAAATTCTGGAACTATGGTCCTGGAATATGCTCCTAGAGGGAGTGGAGGCTCATGTCGAGCTGTGTTTGGAAGTTGATGGTCTGGCGGGGGTGGATGTTTCAATTGCTGAGGTGGTGGACTTAAAACGTTGCTGCTCAAATGGTCAGAAATCCTAGGGAGGGAGCTGATATACCATTTTCCATCCATGGGGAAGAGTATAAGGGAAACTGCACTAGCAATTATGCGGAGGCATGATTCTACTCATTCCGCCCTTATCGTAAACTCTTGTTGGGATAAAGAAATTCCTCTTATTGCAGCTATTGATTTGCAATCCATGGTTCTTATTGAAGGTGATAAACAAGTGCAAGGTGTCATCACTTCAGCTCGAAGGAAGTATTGTCCAAAAACTCATATCAGAATGGGTTGCTGAGGGGTGACTGTAATTGCCTGCAGCTTGCAAGGCGGTTTTTCATGAGGCGGATGTTAGGAATGTGGGGGTTGTCCATTCCCGGACTTTGCAGGCGTAAGGGCAGCATTCTCTTTTATTCTTTACTAGTTGTTAGAGCTGATAGAAACAGGTAGGGGGTTGTTAGTTGGGTAGTATTAAATGTGAGAGGAGCCTGTGAGCAATAAATCAATGCATAATGGATCTGGGTTGAAAACATTGAAATACTATAGAGGATCATGATATATATCAATGGTTTCTCAAATGTCGTATTATGTCATGGATTATCAAAGTTTGTGATAAGAAACTCTCACAATACAAATTCTACAACTAATCTAGATTATAAAAAAAATCAAAACTATGTGTTGGGAGATGAATTGTAAGTCAGATTTCAAACCAACGCACAATTTATTCACAACAAAAGCAAAACATATGACAGTTACACAAACTTGTAAAGAAACAATTTGGATCAAAAGGTTGTTGGAATAGTATGGACACAAACAAGGAAAAATTCCCTTATATTGAAATAGTTAAAGCGTTTTGCACATTACAAGAAATTGAATCTTTCATTTCAAAATGTTAAACCCTCTTTTGTATTATTATGGGTATTTCCGAGTCCCACATCGGAATACTCCCTTGTACATTCCGTTTTTTCATTCTATAAAAGAAGAGCCCCACCTCACCTTGAAGGTAAGTGGGTTTCTCCATTCTACATGGTATCAAAGAGATTTTTATCCCAAACCCTCCCTCCCTTGCGGCTTCCCGGCGTTCTCCCGGCCCCGCCTCTCTCCCTCCTGCCCTAGCCTTTCCCGGCAGGCCCTCCCTCCCGGCGCAACTCTCCTCCCGGCGCTCCTCTCCTCTCCGGCCTGCACCCTCCCGGCGGTCGTCCCTCCCGCTACGCCTCCACCTCCCGACGCCCGCGGCTCCCGGCCCTCCCGTCGCACCGCCCTCCATCCTCCCGGCTGCCCTGTGCGCTCCATCCTCCCGGCTGCCCTGCGCGCTCCCTTCCGGCGGCATCACCCGCGCGCCCCGCGGCTCCCCGACGGCGCTCCCTCCCCGCAGTTTCCCACGGCTCCCGCCGCCTTCACCCGCGCGCCCCGCCGGCGGCCTCCCGCTGCTCCCGGCGGCCTCCCGCTGCTCCCGACGCCATCACCCGCTCGCCCCGCCGGAACGGCCTCAGCCGCTCTGCCCTGCGCGGCCTCCCAGCGCCTCCCGCGCCTCCCTCTGCTCTCGCGGCCTCTCGCGGCTCCCGGCTCCCGGCGCACCTCTCCTCCCGGCGTCCGCCGTCCTCCCGCGGTGCGCCCTCGTCCCAGCAGGCCTTCGCCCGGCGCCCGCGCCCTCTCCCGGCGCACTCCTCCTCCCCCCTGCGCGGCTCCCCGGCACGACGCGGCTCCCGGCTCCTCCCGCTGCTCCTCTGCGCCTCCCGCGGCCCGCTCCTCCTGCGCGCTCATCCCGTCGCCGCGGCTCCCAGGCGGCCCTCCGCCTCGTGTCCCGCCTCTTCCCTGCCGGCTCCCGGTCGCACAGCCCTCCATCGCGCAGCCCTCCATCGCGCCGGCCCTCCATTCCCCCGGCGCCTCCCGCTGCTCCCGCGCGCTCCCGGCTCCCCGGCGTCTCCGACTCGCCCCGCTTCGCCCTCGGCCTCTGTCCCAACGGACCCTCCCGGCAGAGCGCCCTTCTCCCGGCGGCACGCCCTCATCCCCGCCGAGCGCCCTCGTTCCGGCAGCCCTTCAAGCACGCGCACGTCCTGCGCCCGATCATCCCGCCGGCCCGCTGCCTCAGCTCCCGCCGCTTCCATGGCGGACTTCTCGGGACGTGGTCGTGCTTCACGTCGTCCACGTCCCTTCTGTCACCATTGTGGCACGTTTGGCCACCTGATCGCCCGATGTTGGGTCCTGCATGGCCGACCATCTCAGCACCTGCGGCAGGAACAACCCGCGGTCCGGGACGTGTCCTCGACTGTCGCCTCTCTTTTCCCGTCTCTGGCCCTGTCTATGGCCGACCTCAGGCGGCCTCATGATCCACCGGCCTCTGTCCGCCCCGCTCCCTCCTCGGCTTCTCTGGCCCGTACTGTTTGCCCCACTGCCTTGGTCAGCCATTGCTCCCCTGCATGGCTGCTGGACTCAGGTGCCTCCGACCACCTCACCGGTGATGCTGGTATGTTGACGTCTTATTGCCCTTATGCCGGTTCTTCAGCCATCACCGTCGCTGATGGGTCCACTATCCCCATAGCGGGCTTCGGCGCATGCTCCCTGACTCCTTCGATACATCTACCCTCTGTGGCACATGTGCCCCGCAGTCCCTTTAATCTGCTTTCCATCAGTAAACTGACTAAGGATTATAACTGTGCGGCCATATTTACCTCCTCTGGTGTTGTGTTTCAGGAGCAGGCTACGAACCGGGAACTTGGTCGAGGTCGGCTTCGAGACGGGGTCTACATGTTCGAGGGGCCCGCGCCCATTGCTTGCACATCTACCTCTTCTCGGGCACTTGATCTCCATTCCCGATTAGGGCACCCGCCTGCATCCACCATTCATCAGATGTTTCCGGACTTCCGTAGGACTCCTACTTTTCATTGTGAGTCATGCTCTTTTGCAAAACATCATCGCTCTTCCTACATTCCTCGCACGGATACACGGGCCTCCCACCCCTTTGATCTGGTTCATTCCGATGTTTGGGGCCCGTGTACCGTTCCGAGTCACTTGGGCTATAAATACTATATCTCCTTCATTGATGACTATTCGCGAATGACGTGGCTTTACCTTCTTCGGGAACGCTCCGAAGTGTTTTCCACCTTCCAAACCTTTTTTCATGAAATTAAGAATCGTTTTTCTATCTCGGTCAAATGTCTCCGCTCGGATAATGGGCGCGAGTATCTCTCCACTTCTTTTCGGCAGTTTCTCCGGGAGAATGGCATCCTTCATCAGACCTCCTGTCCTGATACACCCCAGCAGAACGGCGTGGCCGAGCGGAAACACAGACATATTCTAGAGACTGCTCGTGCCCTCATCTTCCACCGACAGGTGCCTCTGCTCTTTTGGGGCGATGCCATTCTCACTGCTACCTACCTCCTCAATCGCCTTCCTTCTTCTATCCTTAAGGGGGAGACTCCCTTTCGGGCTCTTTTCCCCACTCTCCCTCTTCATTCCCTCCCTCTTCGAGTGTTTGGCTGCTTGTGTTATGTTCGTGACACTCGCCCTGGCCGCACCAAACTCTCTCCCAAATCTCTCCGCTGCATATTCCTCGGTTATTCCCGCACTCAGCGCGGATACCGCTGCTTCTCCCCGGACCTTCGCCGGTATGTCATCTCCGCCGATGTCTCCTTTGTGGAAAGTTCTCCATTCTCCTTTCCCTCTCCTCCTCCTGACTCTGTCATTGATAATTGTCTTCCCCTCATCATCCAGCCTCTTCCGGATTTGCCTCCTCCTACCTCTCCTCCTCCTGACCCTGTCCTCGATGATTGTCCTCCTCTCCTCCTCCATCCTCCACCGGCGTCAACCGCTGTTGACACCCATTTTGGTCAGGTCTACTCCCGCCGCCCTTCGACTGTCTTCCCCGTTCCGGCCAGTGACACTGATGCTCCCGCTTCGTCCGCTGCTCCTGCTCCGCCACCCGCGGACTTGCCCATCGCCTTACGGAAAGGTACTCGCTCCTGCCAGAGTACTCCTCTATTTGCATCTTCTTACAGGGGTTTGTCCGCTCTGGAGACGGTTTCTCTACCTCGCACAGTTGGTGAGGCCAAATCTCACCCCGGGTGGCTCGCAGCCATGCGGGATGAATTGCAGGCTCTGGAGGAAAACCATACTTGGGATCTTGTCTCCCTTCCAGCAGGCAAACAGGCAGTGGGCAGCAAATGGATTTACACGGTCAGGCTGAATCCCGATGGTACTCTCCATCGCCTCAAAGCCCGCCTTGTGGCCAAAGGCTTTGCTCAGACATACGGAGTTGATTACTTTGATACCTTCTCCCCGGTTGCCAAGATGGCCTCTGTCCGGCTATTCATCTCTCTCGCCGCCCATCATCGGTGGCCTCTTCATCAATTGGATGTCAAGAATGCATTCCTCCATGGCTTCCTTGAGGAAGAAATCTATCTCCAGCAGCCCCCCGGATTTTGTGCCGCCGGCGCTGAATCTCGTGTCTGCCGTCTCCGCCGCTCTCTTTACGGCTTCAAGCAGTCTCCCCGTGCTTGGTTTGGCCGCTTTAGCACGGTCGTCAGCGACTTTGGGCTTTCCCGCAGTATGAAAGACCACACTGTCTTCTACAGGACGACTCCACATGGCTGCATCTTATTGGTCGTCTATGTGGATGATATCGTCATCACCGGCAGCGACTCTGTGGGTATCACCCATCTCAAGGCTCATCTTCACCAGCACTTCCACACTAAGGATCTTGGTCCTCTCACATACTTCCTCGGCATCGAGGTTTCCTACTCCTCTGCCACCATCTCCCTCTGCCAACGGAAGTATGCTTTGGATATATTGCAGGATGCTGGGCTGACTCAGGCCACTGCGGTCGATACTCCTCTGGAGCCTGGCGAACGGTCTCTTTATGCCTCCTCGGCTCCATACCCCCATCCCGAGCGGTACCGTCGATTGGTGGGCAAACTCAATTATCTCACCATGACTCGACCCGACATTTCCTGTGCGGTAGCCAAAGTGAGTCAATTTATGGAGCATCCCACCACATCTCAGTGGGATGCTGTCATCCGCATCGCCAAGTACATCAAACGGGATCCTGCCCGTGGTCTTCACTACTCCCAGCATCCTCATCAGCATATTGAGGCCTTTTGCGATGCTGATTACGCTGGCTGCCTTGCCACTCGGAAATCTACCTCTGGGTTCGCCATTTTCTTCGCAGGCAACCTCATTTCTTGGCGCAGCAAGAAACAGACGGTCGTCTCTCGATCCAGTGCCGAGTCTGAGTACCGTGCCATGGCCACCGTTACTACCGAGATCCTTTGGCTTCGGCAACTCCTCCAGGAGCTTGGCTTTCCTCAGCAGACTTCTGCTCACATATGGTGTGACAATCAGGCAGCCACTAAAATTGTTTCGAATCCCGTCTTCCATGAACGCACGAAGCATATTGAGGTGGACTGTCACTTTCTTCGCCACCACCTGGAGCACAACCATGTCAGCTTTAGCCACATTCCGACGGCAGACCAGCTTGCTGACATCTTCACCAAAGGCCTCCCTGGTGCTCGCATTGCCTCGCTTAGTTCCAAGCTGGGGATCCGCCACATCTGACACCCAGCTTGAGGGGGAGTAGTTATGGGTCTTGTGTGGTGTCTTCTTATTCTTTTTTGTGGGACTCGTTGTCCAAGCTGGGTCTGTCCAGCTTGAGGGGGAGTGTTAAACCCTCTTTTGTATTATTATGGGTATTTCCGAGTCCCACATCGGAATACTCCCTTGTACATTCCGCTTTTTCATTCTATAAAAGAAGAGCCCCACCTCACCTTGAAGGTAAGTGGGTTTCTCCATTCTACACAAAACAAAACATATAGGAATGTGATTTCACATTATTCAGAAAATTCTAGAAGGAAGCATGAACATTCATAAAATTCACACAAGTGATAACTTTGCAAATACTTTGATGAATCCAATTAAAACTCACAAGTTCAAGTGACACAAGATCTTAAATAATCTAACAAAAACGCAAGCAAAATGAAATGACAGTATAGAAATTATGTGTGAAAGTATGATACAATCCCTGAGTTGTTGAACAGCACTTGACAAAATGGTAAAGGAAAACTCCTATAGATTAAGCTCCCCCTCTTTGATTCAAAGACAAAAAAAAAAAATCTCGACAGAGAATCAGGAGTGTTTGTTTTGTGAATTGTTAGGAATGTGGGGGTTGTCCATTCCCAGGTTGTCCAGGCTTAGGAGCAGCATTGTCTTTTATTCTTTATTAGTTGTTAGAGCTGGTAGAAGCAGGAAAGGGATTGTTAGTTAATGGTTGGGTAGTACTAAATGTGGGAGGAGCCTGTGGGAGAGGGTTACAATTTTCATTTGGATTCAGTTCAGCTTGGTAGCTGCAAGAGCCGGTCCTTAGGAGGAAACGGGTTCAGCCTCGAGGGAGTGCTCAGTCCCAAAGGAGCCCTTCGTCTTCATCGTTCTCCTTCATCTTATTCCACCTACTGTCAAACTCAACGTGAGAACCGGTCATTGAGAGCAGACGCTGCCATGTGACGCAAACGTTGGGGAGACATGGTTGCCGCTGGGGGAAAACAATTGTTGCTGGGGAAACACGCCGCTGGAGAACTACGCTGTTGTGGTGACAGTTTGAGGATTGTTGGGGGGTAGGGTGAATAGAGGAGTTTGCAGGATATACTCTCTCTCCTTAACTAATTTCTTCTGTGTGATCTACTGTGAGACGCGTACGCTGCTGGGAAATGCACAAGCTGTGTGGTTGATAGTTGTTGGTCGGTCATTGAGAGGAGTTTGCAGCTGGTGGTTTTCATTGAAGTTTGGCTGACCACAATACAAATGTTGAGTTGTCGGTGTTTTCAGAAGAGGGTCCTTGGGACTGGATCACCAAAGCAGAAGAAGCATGTTTCCTAGAAAATCAAACAGCAGAAGACAAGAACCTGCCTTGGGCGCAGATTAGTACGGAGTACACGGTTTTGTTTTGGATCCTCCCCCGACGGTATGACAATCTTGGCTCGAATTGGGAGCAGCTGAAGTCAGTGCATACAGAAGAGTATGGGAACGGCAAGGAGCAACTAGCACCAGCAGCACTGGAGCTAAACAAAGTGGCAGTGCATCCAACGCCTGCTCAAGCGACGCAAGGGTTTCCATCACAGGCCATGCGAAAGCAGCCTTTGGTGACGATATCCCCTATCCTAAAGGAGATCAGTCCAACTGTTCAGAGCAATGAGGATAGACTTGAGTCTCCTTCGGAATCTGAGGTACAAATTGATGAGGTAATGGTTCACATTACAATGGAAAAGAATGGAAGCAGTGAGCGAGAGAAGCACCTTGATTTCAGTCCAGAATGTCCTAAAGAGGAAATTACGGGTCTGAGTTCAGGTGTGGTCATGCAGGAAAGGCATGTTGTGGAGGAACAGTTTTTCCCGGGTCCGCATTTGAAATCTCGGGTTGGGGAAGAAGGGGTTCGGAGTGTATTGCCAGCTGCTAGGGAATGGCAGAGGACTGAGATAAAACGTTTTTCCTTTTTGCAAAAAGAAAGATTTTGATCCTAACTCAAGTTAGCAAGTGCAGAGAGGGATGCCCGCAATGCAAGTAGTGGAAGTCTGGTGGGCGGGATTCACAGTCTTGTTGTGCACGCACTAGAGTCTCGCATGGTGGCAACACATCCAAGGCTTGCTCGAGCAACGCAAAAGCTTCAATAACAAGCCATGCTGGTGCTAAATGAGCAGTCCTTTGTTGCCAGGACATTGGAGATTGGCGACAACGAGGGTGCCGATGCAGATGGGTTACCAAGACAGTGCGGAGTATCAGTGGGGTCAATGCACAATACGCACAGCAGGAGTAAAAATTCTTTGAATATGACAGCGGTTCCCAGGACCAGTTCGAAGTCAAGGGAGCCACGATTGACTGGGGAGCTACATGCCCCATTAATGGAAGGATCGAACAGGAATGAGACGAACCAGTGGACGAGGGCCTACGATTGACTAGGGAGTGTTGAACCCTGTTTTTATTATTCTGGGTATTTTCGAGTCCCACATCGGAATACCCCTTTATGTATTCCGTTTTTTCAGTCTATAAAAGAAGGCCTCCGCCTCACCTTGAAGTATGGAGATTACCTCTTCTACATGGTATCAGAGGAAACATAATCCCGAGCCCTCCCTCTAGTTTTTTTTCTCCTGGGTCTGCCCTACGTGGCCACCCCCTCCCTCCTGGGTCTGCCCTACGCCCACCCCCCATCCCGGCGGCACCCCGCAGCCCTCTCCCTCCTTCGCAACCCAGCGCGATGACCCCATCGCGACGCCTCCCTGCGCCGCTTCTCCACGTCGGCTCCCTTCCTGGCGGATCCACGCCGGACTTCCCCCCTTTCCGCCGACAGCCCATCCCGACACAAAGAAAGAAAGAAAAATCCCAGCAATTTTTTTTTCCTTCTTTCCGGTGAACCGGCTCACTCCGGGCGAACCGGTCCAGGCGGTCCGGTCCAGGCGAACCGGTCCCGGCGAACCGGCTCACTCCAGGTGAACCGGTCCAGGCAGTCCGGTCCAGGCGAACCGCTCCCGGCAAACCGGCTCCCTCGAGGCGAAGCAGCATTCTCCCGGCTCTTCCTGCACCCGGCTTGCACAGACTCCCGGCGCCCCTCCCGCTGTCCACTGCATCTCGCGGCTCCACGCACTGACCGACATTCCGGCTTCCACCGGCCCGCCTTCTACCGGCCGCGCCTCGTAGCATCCCGCTACTTCTGACCTCTTTGGTTGTTGTCCCATGCCTCCATGGCAACCTCTTCAGCTCTGCCCCAGATGATCACTGTCTCCACCCGCCTCGTCAGTCGTGGAGGTGGCCACTCAGGCCCTCGTGGTCGTGGTCGTATAGAAGGTCGTCCACGTCCCCTCTATCAACACTGTGGCAAGCTTGGCCACCTGATTGATCGATGTTGGGTACTTCATGGGCGCCCATCTCAGCACCTGCGGCGGGGTCAGACAGCGGTCCAAGAGGCTCCCTCCTCAGTCGCCAATCTCCCACCATCTCTGGCCCTGTCTATGGCAGACATCCGGCTGAGTCATGATCCTTGGACCCCTGCCGGACCTGGTCCATCTTCGGCTTCGCTAGCCTATTCTGCTGCTTCCGCCGCCTTTGTTGGTCGTCGCTCCTCTGCCTGGATGCTCGACTCAGGTGCCTCTGACCACCTCACCGATAATGCAAGTATGTTGACCTCCTACTGTCCTTATACCGGTCCATCAGCCATCACCGTCGCCAATGGCTCCACTATCCCCATTGTGGGTTTCGGTGCATGCTCCCTAACGTCATCACTTCACTTTCCCTCTGTGGCACATGTGCCCTGCAGTCCCTTTAATCTTCTTTCCATCAGTAAGCTCACAAAAGATTTTAACTGTGCTGCCATATTTACCTCCTCTGCTGTTGTTTTTCAGGAGCTGACTACGAATCGGGAACTTGGTAGAGGCAAGCTTCGGGACGGGGTCTACATGTTTGATGGACCGACACCCGTCGTCTGCACATCTATCTCTGATCGTGCCTTGGATCTTTATTCCTGGTTGGGACACCCCCCCGCCTCCACCATTCATCAGCTTTATCCAGATTTCAGGCCACATACTTCTTTTCATTGTGAGTCTTGTACTTTTGCGAAACATCATCGCACTTCCAACATTCCTCGGGTGGATACAAGGGCTTCCAAACCTTTTGATCTGGTTCATTCAGACGTTTGGGGTCCCTGTACCATCTCGAGTCATTTGGGGTATAAATACTATATATCCTTCATTGATGATTTTTCACGAATGACTTGGCTATACCTCCTTCGAGAACGCTCTGAAGTGTTTTCCACATTTCAAACATTTTACAATGAAATTCATAACCAATTTTCCACTTCTGTTAAATGCCTCCGCTCGGACAATGGGCGTGAGTACCTCTCCACCCCTTTTCGGCACTTTTCCAGGCGAAAGGCATCATTCATCAGACCTCCTGTCCTGATACACCCCAGCAGAATGGAGTGGCCGAGCGGAAACACCACCATATTTTGGAGACTGCTCGTGCCCTCCTCTTCCACCGACAGGTGCCTCTGCATTTTTGGGAAGATGCGGTACTCACTGCTACCTACCTTATAAACCGCATTCCTTCTTCTATTCTTCAGGGGGAGACTCCTTTTCAGGCTCTGTTCTCTTCTCTCCCTCCTCACTCCCTTCCGCTTTCGAGTGCTTGGATGCTTATGTTATGTTCGAGACACACGTCCTGGATGTTGGATTGGTATAGCTCGATCTGTTTGGGTCGAATGCTTGTGGCCTGCAACTGTCGCGGGTCGAGCTCCACGGTGAGCTCGTTGGGGGTTGCAGGGGGCACCGCGCCCCTACTCCGGGGTCCGGGGGCCGAAGGTCCCTAACCCAATTTTTTCGGCACTATAGCATCTCTGACCACTGTAGCGGAGCTGATCGACCGACACCGACAAACACTGTAGCAGTGCGGATTTCGGAGTCAACAGTCCTGTAGCACTTTTGACAAAGGTGGTCGTCATTCACTGTAGCGACGCGGACTTACTTTTCGGAACAGTGGTCGTCTTCTCCATTTTATAGCCCATTTTCGGGCTAGGGTTACTACTGAAAAACTCTGTATTTTGTACTCCTGATATAGTGAATTTTCTGCCTCTCCGTGGACGTAGGGTTATTCCCGAACCACGTAAATTTGTGTGTCCCATGTCTATTTTTTTCTTTTTGCATTCTTCTTTCGTTTCTCGTTTCTGTCGTTGCGACTCCCAACGATTCCGCAACACTGGACTCTCCAAACTCTCTCCCAAATCTCTCTGGTGCATCTTCCTTGGCTATTCCCACACTCAGCGCGGATATAGCTGCTACTCACCGGACCTCTGGAGGTATGTCATCTCTGATGACGTCTCATTTGTTGAGAACTCTCCGTTCTCCCTTCCCTCTCCTCATCCTGACTCAGCCATCGATGATTGTCTTCCTATCCTCATTCACCCTCCTCCGGTGTCTCCCCCTACTGCTGACACCCATTTTGATAGAATATACTCTCGCTGTCCATCACCTGTATCCCCCGTCCCGGCCAATGACACCGTCGTTCCGGCTTCGTCCGATGTTCCTGCCCCGGCACCAGAGGACTTGTCCATTGCTCTCCGGAAAGGTACTCGCTCTTGCTAGAGTACTCCTCTATTTGTATCTTCCTACAGGGGTTTGTCCGCTCTGGAGACAGTTTCTATTCCTCGCACTGTGGGTGAAGCAAAATCTCACCCGGGATGGCTAGCCGTAATGCGGGATGAATTACAAGCGTTGGAAGAAAACCATACTTGGGATCTTGTCCCTCTTCCAGCAGGCAAACAGGCGGTTGGATGCAAATGGATTTACACAGTCAGGCTGAATCCCGATGGCACTCTCCATCGACTCAAAGCCCGCCTTGTGGGCAAGGGCTTCGCCTAGACTTACGGTATTGACTATTTTGATACCTTCTCTCCAGTTGCCAAGATGGTCTCCGTCCGGTTATTCATCTCTCTGGCAGCTCATCATCGTTGGCCTCTTCATCAACTGGATGTCAAAAATGCATTCCTCCATGGATTTCTTGAGGAAGAGGTTTATCTGTCTCAACCCCTCGGTTTTTATACCTCCTGTTAGCATGGTATAAGGCTCTGAGTATGATATACTCTATTATACCAAACGTAGGATCGAAATATAATGAGATTCTCAGATACAAGAGGGGGGGTGAATTGTACTTAAAAAATTCCCTTAGAAAATTTTGGATACCCAAAATTCACAACACCTCTAAGTTCTAAAGACTTTCTTAATTCCGGAAAAGTGATTCCGGAAATGAAACTTAACAAAGATTACACAATCTAAGATTTTACCTTAAAGCGTATAGAATCTAACTAAATCAAAGTACGAGTAAAGAAGTATAAGAAAGTTATACTTTCCTTAACAATACAATATGCAGCGGAAAAAAGAGTAGTAAAAACTACAAGTAACAGACAATAACTCTTTTAACCCAAAGAGAAGGGTATCCAACAACCCTGGATAAAAGGGCCCTTGATTTATACTTTCAAGAAAGTCTGTCTTACCCACACCAGGGTAAGCCCTCGATACGAAAATCGGAGTCTCTGTCTTGCTATCCCCGCAAGCCCTCAATTTCAAGGTAGTTGGCACCTCTGTCTTCCTTAGCAAGAAAGCCCTCGAACTTCAAAGTAGTCGGCACCTCTGTCTTCCTATCCCCGGAAGCCCTCGATTGTAATCAGCAACAATCGGAGTCGCACTAAGCAAGGCTGCACAAGGCAAAGTTTGAACAAGTTGTTCAAACTTTCTGCACGAAGCTTTGAGAGTTGATAAGAGCCTCTCTCTCTAGGAATCACTTCAACAACATGTAAGCACAGATGTCAAAGTTGTTGCTTCTTTTCAAATGAGCTCCTATTTATAGGCGAAGCTCCAACGGTCGGCTCCCTCCTCCAACGGTCATATTTTTCCTTGAATTTCGGAGGGACCTGTACACGTGTCACTCAAACAACGGTTAGTCAATAACTGAAAGCACGACATCGTTTTGTAATGAAACAAGTGTAAGTATAAGTAAAACTGAAGTTCGTAATGTAAACAAAAAGTTCAAAGTCTAACAAAAATGGAATTCAGAGTCTATAATAAAGAGATGTTCGGATTCTGTTTTTCTAAGAAATTCGTAATGAGAATTCGTAATCAGAATTCGTAATGAGAATTCATCAACAGAATTCGTAATGAGAATTCATCACTGGAATTCGTTAATGAGAATTCATCATCAAAATTCGTAATGAGGATTGATCAACAGAATTCGTAATGAGAATTCATCACTGGAATTCGTAATGAGAATTCATCACTGGAATTCATAATGAGAATTCTGCATGAGAATTCGTAATGAGAATTCATCACTGGAATTTGTAATGAGAATTCTGCATAAGAATTCGTAATGAGAATTCATCACTGGAATTCGTAATGAGAATTCATCACTGGAGTTCGTAATGAGAATTCATCACTGGAATTCGTAATGAGAATTCATCACTGGAGTTCGTAATGAGAATTCGTAATCAGAATTCAGAGTCGAACTACATGAGAGTTCGTATCTAGAAATTCGGAGTGGAACTTCATTAGAGTTCGTACCCAGAATTCGGAGTGGAACTTTATTAGAGTTCGTATCCAGAATTCGGAGTGGAACTTCATTAGAGTTCGTATCCAGAATTCGTAGTGAAAAACAGAATACCTTATATCTAAGTATTATATGATTCCGAGGTTTTGGACTTCAATCCGAATTTTATATTTAGACAAATTTATGATATGAATACGGTAATCTAGGTAACGGTAAATTTCCTTAAGAAAGGAAATTTTCCTTATAGAAGTAAAATATAGATTTGCTTAAGTATAAGGTGTTTTGTGATTTTCAAAACAAGAAGGAATGGAAAAGTCATAAGGAAAACTTTATTGACTCAACAATCTCCCCCTTTTTGGAAAGCCCAAACAACCTCTCGAAAAAGAATAAAAGGATTTGGAAAAATTTCTTTAGACTTTGAAATTTAAACTTATCTCCTTTTGTTCATGGATGTTGGTGAATACAACTAACTCCCTCTTAGGCTTTGGAACACTAAGGATTGTATTCTTGATTTCCGGAATAGGATTTTCATTATCATGAGAATGAAAAACTTTGTAATGAGAAACTCTCCCTTAGAGTAATTCTCCCCCTTTGGGTAATTCTTTTTCCTTCTCCCCCTTTGTGATTTTCAAAAAGAATTTAAGGGAATGGAAAAGAAATAAAGTACCTGAAACATTAGTACATAACAACACGAGATACAACTAACCAAAAATTTTATTAGAGTTGAAATAATTTTTTACAAGGAAAGACAGATGCAACAAAAGATCAGATTGAGTCTATTTGTCTTCCTTTTCCTTTGGGATCAGCTTCTTCAAGAGTGTTTTCAGCTTTTTCAAATCTTTCTGATCTTTCTCAGCTTGCTTCTCCAAAGCTGTGATCCTTTCTTGTTGAGCTTTCAAGACTTCTGTCTGAGCCTTCATGGGCTCTTCCTGCATCTTCAGCAACTCATCTTGCTTTTGCAGCTTTTCTTAAAACTCAATCCGGAAATCTCTTTCGGTTTTCCAGTTCTGAGCAACGAAGTTAAGCTTCTCATTCAGATCTCTGACCTGTTGATTCCGAGAATTTTGCTCAAGGGTCAGTTTTTTCTGAAGATTCTTGATTTTTCCATCCTCAGTATCAAAAGCATTTTGCACATCATTCTGAAAACGATCAAACTCAGTCAAATCATCATCAACTTTCTTTGACCACAAAGTGACTTTGCTGCATGATTTCCTGTGCACATCATAATTGATAAGGAAATTTCTATGATCTGCTTCAATCTTCACACACTTATCTATCACCATGGATAAAGATTCTGACTTCTGATTCATACTATGTTGAAGCATCTGGCATCTGGAGTCTATAGTGGGAAAGATCGGAATGGTGTCCACCAACTTTTTCAAAGACTCGACAACAAAATCATGGCCCAGTGCTGACGATTCCGAATCAGACACTTTGCTTGGAGATTGTTCTTCTTCAATCTGCAACAACTTCCTTCTAGAAGAACCATCAACCTCCTTTTTTCTTATGACATCTTTTGTTGGGGTGTCCATAAGCACTTGCTTCCCCTTATCAACTTTCGGAACTGCCTCATCAGGAGATTCTTCTTCGCTTTCAGATAGTTGAACAATCTTATCTTCATCTGGTTTCTCCTTCTCTACTCCTTCAAGAAAATGGTTTTCAAAGCTTTCTTCCTCAGGCAACTCATTCTCTTCTTCTTCTTCCTCGACATCATCTTTTTTACTATCTTTGTCATCTCCCTTTCTCGCAGTGATAGGCTTTGAGGTCTCGGCCTCAGAAGTTCGGAGTGGTACTTTTTCTGATAGGCTTGCCTTCTCTTGATAATCTTCCACTTGTTTAATCAGGTTATCAAGATCACCGCTTCCTTCTTCTACTTCTTCTTCTTCTTCTATTTCCTCTTCTTCTTCTATTTCTTCAACAATTTCTTCCACTTCTTCTTCACCAGCTGCTTTCTCTACTTCTTCAACAACCTCTTTCTCTTTGGACTTTTCTGGAGTGAAGTACTTATTCCCGGAGGTCTCCGGTAAAGGTTGAACATCAAAAGATTCCGGAACGAGAATCTTCTCAGAAGCTACTTCTGTATCCCTCAACAGAGATTGTACAATTTCGGCTTCAAACAACTTCTTCATCATCTTTTTCTCTTTGGCTTGTTTTTTTAACTCATCCGCGGCTTTTTCTCTTAAGGTCTTAGCCTCAGCAGGGTCCAATCCAAACTGTGGATCCCCTTCCTTCCTCTTCTCCTTATCTTCTCTCCATTTAGCAGCCACCTCATCTGGATAGGTTTTTTGTTTTTTCGGCTTGGGAGGTGCGGATTGGGTTCCCTCAGCTTTGAGGGTTTTGTCTTCAGCAACTACTTCTTTCAATTTTCTCTTCTTACCAACCTTTTTCACTGGCTCAACCTTCTCCACCTTTTTCGGATTGGTTTCATTCTTTTCCTCTGGCAAATTATAAAACTCTCATGTTTCCTTGGAGTAGGCCATATTCATTCTTTTCAAGGTATCATCCTTGCAATTCCGAATCTTAGACTTACACGCAATCTTGAAAGAATCCAGACACCAAACTATCAGCTTGGATAGTAAGGCAGGGTACATGATGATTTGAGCTCTCAAATTTTCCTCCTTGATGTTTTTTATTGTCACAAACACATACCTTATCAGATTGATTTTTCTTAGATTTACCAAGAAGTCTAAGAAATATATATCACTTTTCTTTAGGGTGTCTTTATCACCCTTTCTCGGAACCAGGAAACCTTGTACCCAAAGCTGAAGAATCCGATTATTAGAGGATAGGTGAGCAATCTTGGGTGTCTTTACATCATGAAGCCCAAGACACTCCAAGGCCTTTACCTTAACAAAACTGTCTTGCACATCCGGAAGTTTGTGTGAGCAGAATTCAGCCTCTCCGTCATATGTCAGCCCCACCAAGCTTGCTGCCTTGGTGCAAGTAAGTTTGTAAGTCTTCTCATAAGACTTAAAAGAAAACTTTTCTCTTCCCTCTTCCTCATAGAAGTTTGCTGATTCATAGAACTCCATAAGTAACTCCAGATAGACCGCATCTTAATCACCTGTCTTGGATACACATACTGTTGTACCTCTCGTACCCCTCGAGGTTTAATTTTCATGATCACAATCACTCTCTTATTTATCTAATATTGTTTTAAGTGTTTTTGGTTGATAGGCATAATTTCAGGTGGCCAAAGAATTGGGCCAAGAAAGCAAGAAGCCAAAGTGGACTGATTTTCAGTCCACCGGCCAACCGATGGAAGAGCACCGGCCAGCCGATGGAGGCCTGGACAGAAGGCATCCCTCTGTCCAGACCACCGGCCAACCGGTGTCACACCAGCGGCCAGCCGGTGGCACCCAGACAGAAGGTTGAGCCACTGCCTCAGCACCGGCCAACCGGTGGCCTCAGCACCGGCCAGCCGGTGGCACCCAGCCAGAACAGTATTTGCTACTGCCTGAGCACCGGCCAACCGGTGGCCTCCTCACCGGCCAGCCGGTGGAGCCTGAGCCCGAGCCCTCCTCCTTTTTGCACACACCGGCCAACCGGTGGCCCTGTACCGGTCAGCCGGTGGAGGCAGTCAAACTAGCCGTTGGGTTTTTGACCAGCCTGTCCACTTGGCCTCCAACGGCTCCGAAAGCCTCTCCAACGGCTCCAAAGGCCTCCAACGGCCATATGAGGGTTCCCCCTCTATAAATAAAGGACTAGGAACCCCCGGAAGCATAAGGAACATAGCCGGAACTATTGTGAAGCCAACGGACACATTTCCCATCATTTGGCGAACCTCCGGCGGATTCCTCCAAGGGAACCCCACTTGCTCCAACACACTTCCACATCCAAGGAGCACCACCAAAGAAGCTTGGGAGCGCCCTTCATCAGCTCCATCAATCCATTGGCGCCCAAGGCTTCTCCCATTACGGTTTTTATTGTTTATTCATTTTGAGCATCAAATTGGGTTTGTGCCTACAAACCCCCATCTCTTTCATTCCTCTCTTCATTTGGGTTTTCACACCACCTTTAAGGTGTGAAGAGGTTAGTCAAGCCTTTCCTTTTAAAAGGCTTGAGTCAAAGGTGAGCTAGCCTTCACCCGTAAAAAGGCTAGTGGGTTTCTTGCTCAAACCATTAAAAAGCAAGCTGTAATAGGTGAGCTAGCCTTCACCTGTAAAAAGGCTAGTGGGTTTCTTGCTACAACCATTGAAAAGCAAGCGGTAGTAAATCTCTCAACGGTTGAGTTGGGAGCGGAGACGTAGGCCGGGTTTTAGGCCGAACTCCGTTATCAATTTTGTGTCTTGCCTCTTTTATTTCCGCTGCACTTTCACTTTGATTTTTAATTTGTTAATCATCTTTTAAAAGGCAATTCACCCCCCCTCTTGCCAACTTCTCCTTTTCTCCGCCCAACAATTGGTATCAGAGGCAAAATTTGAGTAATACCTTCCCCGGTTTCAAATTTAAGATCCATTGTGATGGCATCAACCTCTTTCGCCCCCGAAGGCTATTCTTTGGGTCGTGCTCCATTTTTTGATGGAACCGACTACAATTATTGGAAAACCCGCATGACCACTTTTCTTAGAAGTATAGGATATCCCATTTATAAAATTGTCATGCAAGGTTACACCCTCTCTTCTCCCGATGAATCCAAATGGACCCAAGCCGATATTAAAAATTTCGAGCTTGATGGCAAAGCCATGAACGCTTTTCATTGCGGCCTTGATCCTAATGAGTTCAATCGAGTTTCCACATGCACCTCCTCACATGAAATCTGGAAACTTTTGGAGGTTACCCATGAGGGGACTAACAAAGTTAAAGATACTCGATTGGATATGTTCCGTCAAGATTTTGAGTCTTTTTCCATGCATCCACATGAATCTATTTCTGATATGTTTACTCGATTTACTGACGTTTGTAATGGTAGAAAGTCTCTTGGAGATAATATTTCTGCAGAAACGATGGTCAAGAAGATCCTATGGATCCTACCAAGCTCATGGGCACCGAAGGTGACGGCAATTCAAGAAGCGAAAAATTTAAAGGAAATGTCGGTCGAAGAGCTCATCGGATCCCTCATGACTTATGAGATTACCATGAGGAGGCAAGCTGAAAAGAAAGGCAAACCGATCAAGACTCCAAAGAACATCGCCTTCAAGGTACAAAACGAAGAAAGCTCATCCTCCTCATCTTCTTCCTCTTCAAGCGGCGATTCCGAAATGGAGAATCTTGCCCGCAAGATGTACAAGTTCATGAAGAAGCACAAGAAGAAGATATCCCGCAAGGCTCGAAAGGAAAACACGACGAAAAATCCGAGCCCGAGGTAACATGCTACGGGTGTGGCAAGAAAGGCCATTACAAGCCCGATTGTCCACTCAACAAGAAAAAGGCCAAGCAAAAGGAAAAGAAAAAGGCTTTCAAAGCGTCTACATGGAGTGATAGCTCCACATCATCCTCCTCCTCCTCCTCGAGCGACAACGGTAACAAATGCCTAATGGCATTTCATGAGGTAACATCTTCCGACTCCTCATCCTCTTGTTCTTCAAATTCAAATTCTTTCAATCACATGTCTTATGAGGATCTCCAACATGCTAGAGATCAATTGGAGGAAGGTTTTCACGAACTTTCTTCCAAATTTGTTGCTTTAAAAAAGAATTTCAAAAAACTCTCTTCCGAAAAAGAACAACTTCTTAAAGAGAAGGAAGAGTTGACCCTCAAAATCCAAAACCTTCCCGATATTGATTCCATGGAATCAACCATCAAAGATTTAAGGGAATCCCTAGCCAAGTTCACCCAAGGGGAACAAAATTTAACCAAATTACTTGGTTCCCAACGCATATCTAGAACCACCGAAGGGCTTGGCTATTCCAAGCAAGCTTCCTCTTCCCATGCTCCAACTATTTTTGTAAGGGGGAGCTCCCAATTTAAATTTTGCAATTATTGTAAAAAACCCGGGCACATGATTTATGAATGTGATTGCAAAAATGCCCGGTATGGTAGGCCTAAAACTATTTTCTTAAATGATGAATTTTATAGGAGAAGACCCGCCACTAGACAAGTATGGATTGAAAAATCCCTTTTAGCGAGTCTCTCTGGGCCAAAATTTGTCTCGGTTTCAAAAACCTCCCCCCGGTGATTTGTTGTTTTTATTTAGGGGGAGTTAGGATCGTTTAAGCCTTTTTGTGTATTCAAATTCTTATTCAATTCTTTCAATTCAAACTTTCAATTTCAACACTTGGTATCAAAATTTTCATTTCAAAATATTCAATTTTTCATTTCAAACTTTCAATTCAAATTTCAAAAATTTCAATTGGTCTAAAATCTCTATCTTGTTTTTCAACTCTTTCCCTCAATCAAGTTTTATGCCCCGTGCTATTTTGATAATCACAAAGGGGGAGAAATTCTTGGTTGATTGGGGGAAAAATCCTTTAAAGCATGCTTTTCATTTCAGTTTTTACATTACTTGTTTTGGTGATTGTGATCATCAAAATAGGGGGAGATTGTTGTACCTCTCGTACCCCTCGAGGTTTAATTTTCATGATCACAATCACTCTCTTATTTATCTAATATTGTTTTAAGTGTTTTTGGTTGATAGGCATAATTTCAGGTGGCCAAAGAATTGGGCCAAGAAAGCAAGAAGCCAAAGTGGACTGATTTTCAGTCCACCGGCCAACCGATGGAAGAGCACCGGCCAGCCGATGGAGGCCTGGACAGAAGGCATCCCTCTGTCCAGACCACCGGCCAACCGGTGTCACACCAGCGGCCAGTCGGTGGCACCCAGACAGAAGGCTGAGCCACTGCCTCAGCACCGGCCAACCGGTGGCCTCAGCACCGGCCAGCCGGTGGCACCCAGCCAGAACAGTATTTGCTACTGCCTGAGCACCGGCCAACCGGTGGCCTCCTCACCGGCCAGCCGGTGGAACCTGAGCCCGAGCCCTCCTCCTTTTTGCACACACCGGCCAACCGGTGGCCCTGTACCGGTCAGCCGGTGGAGGCAGTCAAACTAGCCGTTGGGCTTTTGACCAGCCTGTCCACTTGGCCTCCAACGGCTCTGAAAGCCTCTCCAACGGCTCCAAAGGCCTCCAACGGCCATATGAGGGTTCCCCCTCTATAAATAAAGGACTAGGAACCCCCGGAAGCATAAGGAACATAGCCGGAACTATTGTGAAGCCAACGGACACATTTCCCATCATTTGGCGAACCTCCGGCGGATTCCTCCAAGGGAACCCCACTTGCTCCAACACACTTCCACATCCAAGGAGCACCACCAAAGAAGCTTGGGAGCGCCCTTCATCAGCTCCATCAATCCATTGGCGCCCAAGGCTTCTCCCATTACGGTTTTTATTGTTTATTCATTTTGAGCATCAAATTGGGTTTGTGCCTACAAACCCCCATCTCTTTCATTCCTCTCTTCATTTGGGTTTTCACACCACCTTTAAGGTGTGAAGAGGTTAGTCAAGCCTTTCCTTTTAAAAGGCTTGAGTCAAAGGTGAGCTAGCCTTCACCCGTAAAAAGGCTAGTGAGTTTCTTGCTCAAACCATTAAAAAGCAACCTGTAATAGGTGAGCTAGCATTCACCTGTAAAAAGGCTAGTGGGTTTCTTGCTACAACCATTGAAAAGCAAGCGGTAGTAAATCTCTCAACGGTTGAGTTGGGAGCGGAGACGTAGGCCGGGTTTTAGGCCGAACTCCGTTATCAATTTTGTGTCTTGCCTCTTTTATTTCCGCTGCACTTTCACTTTGATTTTTAATTTGTTAATCATCTTTTAAAAGGCAATTCACCCCCCCTCTTGCCAACTTCTCCTTTTCTCCGCCCAACACATACATCTTCCCAACCATTCAGTTTGATATTCTTAGAAATGATGGAATCGTACTTGTAAAAGTTCGGATGGACCAGTCTTTCTCTGTACACTTGCCATTTTGAAATTGGCTTCGTGGTAGACATATCTTGGGAAGTTGCTTCTACAGACATTCGGAATAGAGGAGCACAGAAAGGTTCGGAACGACCTTTAAGAGCAGAGGCAGGGCTTCGACACGCAAGAGCTTGAAATCGATGTGGGATACAAAAAGGGGTGCCCTTTATATAGGCGATGGAGGTGACCTTTCACCTTCCAAAACCAATCTAACGGTTGAAAATTTTCTCTGATCTAATCTGACGGTTGAAATCATACCCGTAGGGAAAACTTGAATCCGATCTTTTGAAGTTTTAACAAAAAACATTCAGATTTAAGTAGAGACGAATCCGAGAAATTTTAAAAGAAAAGAAACTACCAGCAACTAAAAAATGATTACGAAAACTTGAGTAAGGAAAACATACCTTTCGGATTTGCTAGGAAAATTATTCGTAATTGGTAATATTCTTCTTGAAGGAAATTTGACTACGAAAAACTCACTACGAAAAATTCACTACGAAAACTTCATTACGAAAAGTCTTAGTACAAAAATTTCATTACGAAAATTCTCAGTACGGAAATTTCATTACGAAAGTTCCAGTACGAAAATTTCATTACGAAAGTTCCAGTACGAAAATTTCATTGCGAAAGTTCCAGTACGAAAATTTCATTACGAAAGAATTTTCAAAAGCTTATTACGAAAAATTTGCAAAGGCTCATTACGAAAAATTTTCAAAAGCTCATTACGAAAAATTTTCAAAGGCTCACAAACAAATATACTCCCCCTATAAAAAGAAGTTTATTAATGTAAGGAGATTGTTTCAACAAGAAGTTAATGAAGAAAGATTACCTTACAGTTATCATTCCTAACTTCTGTTTAATGTATTCAAATCTATCGGAAGGTAAAGATTTTGTGAAAATATCAGCAAGTTGATCTTGCGTTCTGATAAACTGAAGAATGATATCTCCTTTTTGTGTGTGATCCCTAAGAAAGTGATGCCTAATATCTATGTGCTTTGCACGGGAGTGATGTGCAGGGTTTTTACTAAGGGCAATGGCACTTGTGTTATCACACAAAATTTGAGTCTTAATAAAACTCAAGCCATAGTCTGTGAGTGTGTGTTGCATCCACAACACTTGAGTACAACAACTTCCAGCTGCTACATATTCAGCTTCAGCAGTGGAAAGTGCTACTGAGTGTTGCTTCTTGCATGACAAATAAACTAACGAATCTCCTAAGAAATGACGAGTTCTGGATGTACTCATTCTATCCATTCTACATCCACCAAAGTCAGCATCTGAAAAACTTTTTAAGATAAAATCATTTCCATAAGTATAAAATAGTCCTAGATCCATGGTTCCATTTAAGTAGCGAAAAATTCTTTTCACTGCCTTTAGATGAGATTCCTTAGGATTGGATTGATATCTTGCACATAAGCATACTGAAAACATCAAGTCTGGTCGACTAGCAGTCAAGTAAAGTAGACTTCCTATCATACCTCTAAAAGATGTTTGATCTACTGGTTTTCCAGCTTCATCAAGATCAAGTGTGTTTGAAGTACTAATAGGAGTACTTATACTCTTAGTGTTGTCATACCCATACTTTTTAAGAAGATCTTTAATATACTTATGTTGGGATATATAGATTCCTTCTGGTTTTTGAGAAATTTGAAAACCAAGGAAAAATGTTAACTCACTCATCATACTCATTTCAAACTCAGATTTCATTAGATCCACAAAGGAATCAGTTAAAGATTGCTGAGTTGAACCAAATATAATGTCATCAACATAAATTTGAACAATCAAAACATTTTTCTTATCCTTTTTTATAAAAAGGGTTAGATCTGCATTTCCCTTAACATAATTATTTTGAAGCAAAAATCCTGTAAGTCTATCATACCAAGCTCGTGGGGCTTGTTTAAGGTCATACAAAGCTTTGGTAAGTCTAAAAACATGATCAGGATGTTTTATGTCTTCAAAACCAAGAGGTTGTTCAACAAAAACTTCCTCCTGAACATAACCGTTAAGAAAAGCACATTTTACATCCATTTGAAAAAGCATAAAATTGAAGAATGCTGCAAAAGCAAGTAAAATACGAATAGATTCAAGTCTGGCTACTGGAGCATAGGTTTCTTCATAGTCTATTCCTTCTTGTTGATTATAGCCTTTAGCAACCAATCTAGCTTTATTTCTAACGATGATTCCATTTTCATCACACTTATTTGTGAAGAACCATTTTACTCCAATAACAGAAGTTTCCTTAGGTCTTTCAACCAAGGTCCAGACTTTATTCCTTTCGAATTTATTTAGTTCATCTTGCATGACTTTTATCCAATCATCATCACCTAAAGCTCCATTAGTGCTTTTTTGTTCTAATTGGGAAAGTAATGCTAGATATTCTACTTCATTTCTTAAGCAACTTCTAGTCCTTACAGGTTGATTTACATTACCAATGATGCTATCACTGGGATGATTCTTAAGAAACACCTGACTTGGGTTTTGTAAAACTTGTTCATCAACATAGGGTAGAAAGTCTTCTGGGGTGAATATTTCAGAATTATTTTCTTGAACATATTCTTTATCAGAATGATCTTTTAACAAAGGTTGATAATCAGTTTTTGAAAACACATCCGAGGATGTAGGTTGGGATGGTTTAAAAACAAAAGGATCAGACTCATCAAATTTTACATGTACTGTTCCTCAACAGTACAAGTGTTTTTATTGAAAACTCTATAAGCCTTAAAAGTTGTGGAGTAGCCTAAGAAAATTCCTTCATCAGATTTTGGTACGAATTTGTGTAGATTACCTTTAGTATTCAGGATGAATACCTTGCAACCAAAAACCTTAAAGTAGGAAAGTCTCGGTTTTCTACCATTCCATAACTCATAAGGAGTTTTATTAAGAAAAGGTCTAACCAAAACTCGATTTATAATATAGCAAGCAGTACTTACAGTTTCAGCCCAGAAATGTCTAGCTATAGAATATTCACTCAACATGGTTCTAGTTATCTCTTGAATAATTCTATTTCTTCTTTCAACTACACCATTTTGTTAAGGAGTTCTAGGTGCTGAAAAGTTGTGAGTAATACCTTTTCTACTACAAAAAGTTTCAAAATAAGAATTTTGAAATTCTCCTCCATGATCACTATGAATAGTTTTCAATGGAAGGTTTTTCTCATTTTTAACTTGTGCTCTAAAACTTTTGAAATAAGAAAAAACTTCAGACTTCTTTGCTAGAAAATAGACCCATGTAAATCTAGTGTAATCATCAACTAAAACAAACACATAGTATTTGCCTCCAATGCTTCCAGTTTGTGTTGGACCAAAAAATCCATGTGCACCAACTGTAACGCATCAGTTGTTGAGACTTCACCGATTGATTTAAAACTATATTTATGTTGCTTGTCATATTGACAAAGATTACAAACTTTAGAAGAATCAAATCTAAGCTCCGGTAGATCCTTAACTAGTTTCTTCTTAGAGAGTTTACATAAGTTTCTAAGATTACAGTGACCTAGTCTTCTATGCCATAACCAAGAATGATCTTCCATTGCACTTAAGCAAGGTATGTCTTGGCTCCTAAGGTCTTCTAAGTTCAAAGTGTAAACATTCTCTTGCCTATGGGCAGAGAGAATAAACTCTTCCTTGGAATTGTGTACTAAGCACTTATCATTCTTAAAATTCACAAGGTATCCTTCATCACATAATTGACTTATGCTAATGAGGTTGTGCTTAAGACCCTTAACAAATATAACATTTGAAATCAAAGTTTTACCAAGAAGAACAATATTACCTATACCTATAATTTCTCCCTGAGCGTTATCTACGAAAGTTACATTTTCTCCTTTCGTCTTGATAATCTTTTCAAAATAGTTTTTGTTACCAGTCATATGTCGGGAACATCCACTATCCATGTACCATGTATTGTTGTTGGTACTTTCTCTATTTTCCTGAAAATAAGAAAAAGTTAGGTTTTCGGAATCCAGACTTGCTTGGATCCGGAATTGTTAGATAATAAAATTTTGGGTACCCACATCTTCTTAGAAAAATATACCTTATGAAAACCTAAAGATTGAGTTTTGTTTAAAGAACAATTCTTTGCCCAGTGACTACCACATTGACACTTGGTACAAAATGGGGCACTTTGAGGAACAAAATAATTGTTGCTAAAAGTTGGTTTTGCATGGGTATAACCAAATCCGGATTTGTTTCTTAAAGGTCGTATTTGTGAATACATCTTATCAAAAAAAATTTACCTAAAGTAAAGTTCGACAAACATTTCTTTAAGGAAAATATTTCGGACTTGAGTTTTATAACCAAGTTTTTATCTTCAAAATCATTAGATTTGGAACTAGAGCTAGGCTCGAAAACACTTTTCTTAGAAATTATTTTTTCTAGATCTTTAGAATGTTTATTCTTCTCAGAATTTACTTCCTCAAGCTTTTTGAAATACTTATAAAATCAACATTTTTCTTATCAAGATCTTTAGAAAGATCTGATATCTCCTTAGTAAGAATAATATTCCTAGAGTTTGCCTTGTCAAGCTTTTTATTGAGTTTTGAATTCTCAATCTCAAGAAGTTCAGCAAACCTATAAACTTCTTCATAGGTAGGTAAAGTATTTTCTTCATCAGAAGAGGATTCTTCATCCGAAGAGTTATAAAATTTACTATCATTAGCATTTAAAGAAACATTGGTCAAGGATTCAGCATTGTGTACCTTAGCCATAAAGCAATGATTATCAATAGGTAGTCTGGCTATAAGACCAAGATTCTTTTGTCCTGAAGATTCATAATCAGAAGATTCATCTGAAGAGTCACCACCACTGGCACTCCAGGTGTCATTAGCTTTCAGAACTTTCTTAGCTTTGGACTTGTAATACTTCTTTCTGTTCCTTTCAGAATGTCTTTCTTTTCTCTCTTTCTTTTTGAGAAAAGGGCAATCTGGTCTGATGTGTCCAGCTCTCTTGCATTCGTAGCATGTAACTTCTGAATCTTTCCTATCTTTCTTTTCCTTCTTCTTATACTTGGATTGGAAATTTCTCTGACCAGCTATCTTGTTCATCCTTCGAGCAAGATTAGCTAACTCATTTTCTGAGACTTCACTCTCACTAGATTCGGATTGGATAACAACCTTCTTAGATTTGGATCTAGTTACTCTCTTAGGAGTCTTAGCTTTCATGTGATTTGATGTTGTAGTAAAAGCAACAGTACCATTCTCATTCTTTTTTTTGATGTTGTCAGCATCTCTCTTCATCCTTGTTTCATGTTGGAGAAGAGTTCCAAACAGCTCATCTAAGGAAATTTGAGTAACCTTCATGTTCTCATCAATAGTTGTTCTCTTTGATTCTCACTCATTAGACATAATGTCAATTATCTTATCAACAAGAGCTTTATCATCTAGACTTTTCTCTGCCATAGATTGTAAGCTATTCACGATAGTCATAAACCTTTGTTGCACCTTACAAATTGGTTCTCCATAAGGGAAATTAAAGTCATGGTATTCTGCTCCCAACATAGCTCTTCTTGTTTCTATGACTTTGGATGTACCAAAATGTGTAACTTCAAGTTTCTTCCATATACAGTTAGCTGTTTCACAAGAAGAAATTTGGCTATATATGTTCCTAGTCATTGAACAGAGTAAAGTATTGCGTACCTTATAGTTGAGTTGGTATTCATGCTTTTCTTGATTAGTAAAAGCACTAACTTCCTTGTCAGGAATTTTATATCCTCCGGTAAGCATGACAAAGTTATCTACCCCAGTATTGATAATAAAAGTCTTCATTCGATCTCTCCAATACTCATAATCATTGCCATCAAAAATTGGTGGTCTTGTAGGATTTAAGTTGTCGATGGAACCAACATTGATTCCTGCCATCTTTAAGAAAATCTTTGGCACACAAACTTGTTAGAAGTATAAGTTTGTAAACAAAAGAAAATATTATAAGCAAGAAAAATTGTATCTTTAAGCAAAAAGTGAATCCGAACTACGAGTCCGAAAAATAGATTCCGAAAAATATGAATCCGGAAAATGTGAATCCGAGAATATCCTTCTGACTCTAATCATGAGATTAATTCAGATTTAACCAATCCCTTTGATACCAATTGTTAGCATGGTATAAGGCTCTGAGTATGATATACTCTATTATACCAAACGTAGGATCGAAATATAATGAGATTCTCAGATACAAGAGGGGGGGTGAATTGTACTTAAAAAATTCCCTTAGGAAATTTTGGATACCCAAAATTCACAACACCTCTAAGTTCTAAAGACTTTCTTGATTCCGGAAAAGTGATTCCGAAAATGAAACTTAACAAAGATTACACAAACTAAGATTCTACCTTAAAACATATAAAATCTAACTAAATCAGAGTACGAGTAAAGAAGTATAAGAAAGTTATACTTTCCTTAACAATAAAATATGCAGCGGAAAAAAGAGTAGTAAAAACTACAAGTAACAGACAATAACTCTTTTAACCCAAAGAGAAGGGTATCCAACAACCCTGGATAAGAGGTCCCTTGATTTATACTTTCAAGAAAATCTGTCTTACCCACACCAGGGTAAGCCCTCGATACGAAGATCGGAGTCTCTGTCTTGCTATCCCCGCAAGCCCTCAATTTCAAGGTAGTTAACACCTCTGTCTTCCTTAGCAAGAAAGCCCTCGAACTTCAAGGTAGTCGGCACCTCTGTCTTCCTATCCCCGGAAGCCCTCGATTGTAATCAGCAACAATCGGAATCGCACTAAGCAAGGCTGCACAAGGCAAAGTTTGAACAAGTTGTTCAAACTTTCTGCACGAAGCTTTAAGAGTTGATAAGAGCCTCTCTCTCTAGGAATCACTTCAACAGCATGTAAGCACAGATGTCAAAGTTGTTGCTTCTTTTCAAATGAGCTCCTATTTATAGGCGAAGCTCCAACGGTCGGCTCCCTCCTCCAACGGTCATATTTTTCCTTGAATTTCGGAGGGACCTGTACACGTGTCACTCAAACAACGGTTAGTCAATAACTGAAAGCACGACATCGTTTTGTAATGAAACAAGTGCAAGTATAAGTAAAACTGAAGTTCGTAATGTAAGCAAAAAGTTCGGAGTCTAACAAAAATGGAATTCAGAGTCTATAATAAAGAGATGTTCGGATTCTGTTTTTCTAAGGAATTCGTAATGAGAATCCGTAATCAGAATTCGTAATGAGAATTCATCAACAGAATTCGTAATGAGAATTCAACACTGGAATTCGTTAATGAGAATTAATCATCAAAATTCGTAATGAGGATTCATCAACAGAATTCGTAATGAGAATTCATCACTGGAATTCGTAATGAGAATTCTGCATGAGAATTCGTAATGAGAATTCTGCATGAGAATTCGTAATGAGAATTCTGCATGAGAATTCGTAATGAGAATTCTGCATGAGAATTCGTAATGAGAATTCATCACTGGAATTCGTAATGAGAATTCATCACTGGAGTTCGTAATGAGAATTCATAATTAGAATTCGGAGTCGAACTACATGAGAGTTCGTATCCAGAAATTCGGAGTGAAACTTCATTAGAGTTTGTACCCAGAATTCGGAGTGGAACTTCATTAGAGTTCATATCCAGAATTCGGAGTGGAACTTCATTAGAGTTCGTATCCAGAATTCGTAGTGAAAAAAAAAACCTTATATCTAAGTATTATATGATTCTGAGGTTTTGGACTTCAATCCGAATTTTATATTTAGACAAATTTATGATATGAATACGGTAATCTAGGTAAGGGTAAATTTCCTTAAGAAGTGAAATTTTTCTTATAGAATTAAAATATAGATTTGCTTAAGTATAAGGTGTTTGTGATTTTCAAAACAATAAGGAATGAAAAAGTCATAAGGAAAACTTTATTGACTCAACACCTCTGGCGCCGAGTCTCAAGTCTGTCGACTCCGCCGCTCTCTTTACAGCCTCAAGCAGTCTCCTCGTGCTTGGTTCGACCACTTCAGTATTGTCGTCATCGACTTTGGGCTCTCTCGCAGCATGAAAGATCACACTGTGTTCTACAGGACGACCTCCGTAGGTTGCATCATGTTAGTCGTTTATGTGGATGATATCATCATCACCGGCAGCGACAGTGACGGCATCACCCAACTCAAGGGTCATCTTCACCGGCACTTCCACACTAAGGATCTCGGTCCTAGGCATCGAGGTATCATATTCTTCGGACACCATTTCCCTATGCCAACGAGAATATGCATTGGATATTCTGCAGGATGCTGGGCTGACGCAGGCCATTGCTGTCAACACTCTGGAGCCTGGGGAACGATCTCTTTATGACTCTTCTGAACCGTATTCACATCTAGAGCGATACCGTTGACTAGTGGGCAAACTCAATTATCTTACCATGACTCGTTCCGATATTTCCTACGCTGTCGGCAAAGTGAGCCAATTTATGGAGCATCCGACCACCTCTCATTGGGATGTTATCCTCCGCATCGCTAAATACATCAAGCGAGATCATGCCCGTGGTCTTCGCTACTCTCATCATGCTCATCTCAATATTGAGGCCTTTTGTGATGCAAATTATGTTGGTTGCCTTGCTACTCGGAGATCAACTTCTGGGTTTGCTGTATTCTTGGCAGGAAACCTCATCTCCTGGCGCAGCAAGAAACAGACGGTCGTCTCCCGCTCCAGTGCGGAGTCCGAGTACCGAGCCATAGTCACCGTCACTACAGAGATCATTTGGCTTCGACATCTCCTCCAGGAGCTTGGTTTTCCCCCGCAAACATCTGCTCACATCTGGTGTGACAATCAGGCAACCACCAAGATTGCTTCGAATCCCGTTTTCCATGAACGCACGAAGCATATTGAGGTGGACTGCCACTTTCTTCGCCACCACCTGGAGCACGATCATGTCAGCCTTAGCCACATCCCGACAGCGGACCAGCTTGCTAACATCTTCACCAAAGACCTCCCAGGAGCTCGCCTCGGCTCGCTCAGTTCCAAGCTGGGCATCCACAGCATCTGCGACCCAGCTTGAGGGGGAGTGTGTTTGGTCTTTCCTTGATGTTATCTTTCTTTTGTGGGACTCGTGTTCCAAGCTGGGCATGTCCAGCTTGAGGGGGAGTGTTGAACCCTGTTTTTATTATTCTGGGTATTTCCAAGTCCCACATTGGAATACCGCTTTATGTATTCCGTTTTTTCAGTCTATAAAAGAAGGTCTTCGTCTCACCTTGAGGTATGGAGATTACCTCTTCTACAGTGAGCTTGCACTAACAAAGCTCCAGTCCTGCATGAGGTAGCTTTTAGACTTGCTAAGCGTAAAAAAGGAACCAGGGACCTTGTGAACAAAGTTAGAACCTGTGGTGGCATGACTAGTGAACTGCTGAAGGGGATATTCCAATCTGCTGGTAGACATTGAGTTGTTGCTGCCACGATTGAGATTGCAAAACATAGGGGTAGGCAAAGTGCGATTAATCTGGAAAGATGGAGACAACTATTTGGCTGATACAAGGAGTGAATTGGCCCACAGCACAGTTTGTGACCCAAAGTAACAGCAGAAAGATGGTGTGGGGAAAATGAAATTCAAAATATTTTGAAGTGAGCTTGTAGACGCTATGAAATCTGGCTAGCATGATTCAAAAGTGGCAGTACTGAAGCTTGAAGAGCTAAAAGAGTTGGTATTTCCATCCAAAATGCCAGAGTTAAGGTTAGCATGCTCTCTATCCTTTGTTCTTGTAAGTTCAGAAGTGCGGGGAGGTGTTGTGCAGCTTAAAGTTGGTGGTGGGCGAGCTCTTGTGAGTTTCGAGTCAAGGGGAGCAGCTGCTCTTAGTGTACGAACTCTCAGTGAGGGTGGACGTGTTGTCAGCTTCTCAAGGGAACAGGAAGAATTTTTCTCAAAAGAACAGGTAGAATTTTTCTCAAAAGAACAGGTAGAATTTTTTCTTGAATCACCTGCTGCATTGCTCTTTCGAGGCCACGGAAGAGTTTATGTGTTTGGAATACCTTTGTTCAGCGAGGGACAGTGGAAGGCGGGCTGCTTTCCAGTTATATCACATGGAACTTGAGCATGGTGTCTCACAGGAAGAAGCTAATGACAGGGCCAGACAGTTATGTTTGTCATATTATCATTCTCTGCTTAGAGTTTGGGACTATCCTTGATTAATGGCTACACGAACAGTAGCTCCTGATGAAACTGCTGGGATAGGGGCACCAGTTCAGGCTGCTGGGTGTATGGCCTTACTTCATGAAGGGGGCTCTATTTTGGGGGCGACACTTGGAGGAGACTCCTAAAAAGATTTTGGCTTCCGGAGATCCTCTGATGAGAGAGCTGTGGCAGCAGAGCCAATTGGATCTGTTTGCTGTGCCATTGTTTCATTTGGGACATTTGCTTCTGTTCTGGAGGATGGATGGAAATTCTGGAATTGACTATGATCCTAGAATATGCTCTTATAGGGAGTGGAGGCTCATGTTGAGCTGTGTTTGGAGGTTGATGGTCTGGTGCGGGTGGATGTTTCAATTGATGAGGTGGTGGACTTAAACGTTGCTGCTCAAATGGTCAGAAATCCTAGGGAGGGAGCTGATATACCATTTTCCAGCCATGGGGAAGAGTATAAGGGAAACTGCACTGGCAATTATGCGGAGGCATGATTCTACTCATTTTGCCCTTGTCGTAAACTCTTGTTGGGATAAAGAAATTCCTCTTATTGCGGCTATTGATTTGCAACCCATGGTTCTTGTAAAATGGAAACCTTGTACCTCATAACGAGGAGGTTACGATTTTCATTTGGATTCAGTTCAGCTCAGTAGCTGTTGCAAGAGCCAGTCCTTGAGAGGAAACAGCTTCTGCCTCAGCAAAGTGGTCATTCCCAGGGGAGTCCTCCGTCTTCATCTTTCTCCTTCATCTTTTCCCACCTACTGTAATTTCCTTCTCTTCCTACTGTAACATGATTTTCTGCTGAGCAGCAAGGAATACTCAGTTTGATTGTTCTCTTTCTACGACCTATATTTTGTTGTGCGTTCATTGTTAGCAGGAGAGGTTGTACCCAGATATTGTGATTAGATCCTCTTCTCCTGCCCCGTGATTTTTTATCTCTTTTTATGAAGAGGATTTCCACATAAGATTGAAGTGTGCATTTAATTTTTCATTTTTCTTTTCTTTCACAAATTTTGGATTTGGGTTTAACATTTGATAATTTATGCATCAGATTCAATATTCTGATCTTCAATTCTGGTGTTCTCCAACAGATTAAAAAAAAAATAATCCAAAAATCACATGAAGAATATGCTTCTAACTTCTACATATAATGTGGATTATGATTTATACAATGTTTCTTCACTTAGCATCCATTTGAATTTACTATTCATCAGTGATGAGCACGGAAAATGAAAGATATTGTACCAGAAATGTGATGTAGACCAGGTTGCAGCAGGATAGGCAGGGCTGGCAATGCCATGCATTATCCTTGCAACGGCTCTGGGAGTGAATTTTGCCTCAAAGTTGCACTTCAGAAAAACCTGGCAGGGCACAAAAAAAGAGCTTTTTTTAAGAGAGCATAGTGGTTAACACCATCAAACAATATTTGGCTTCATATCAATTGCGCATAGCCTGAGGAAGATCCTACCTTTATATCTGCTTGCAAGAACCTGCTGCAAAATTAGTAATATTACTGTCAATTTGATGATTGCACGTGAATAATGAATGCAAAAAGTGACAAACCAGTTATCATCCTCTTCTGGGGAAAAAAATGAAATACTGAGAGTTCTGCCCAAAACAAATTTTAAAATGCATTCAAATAGTGACAGAAAACAGTTTTCGCACTTCTGGAAAAAACTCACTTGAAAATTTTTCTGTACAGAATGAGACTTGAATAATATTAATGAATGAAAAATCAAATTTTTAAAGACAATATGGTTAACTTATAATCGAATCAGATGAGTATTTTATATTTTGATAGTGTTTCATTTTATGCTAAAATTATATAATTCAATATGTGAATGCTTTCAAGGATTCGTGACAGCCTGCTTTGAGCCATCTTGCAAGGAATATCTTTAGAATCATCTCCATTGAAGTAATCCAAAATTTTCTTCTGCAAGCATGCTGTATGTTGTGCGCCACAGCAGCCATGCTTCTTATCACACTCCTCCACTGAAGATGATACAGTATATAACATCGCATCCAATTTTTGGACCTAAATCGGAAGCAAAGTGAGTCGGTGAAAGAAACATAATGAAAGCAGAGTGTTAGATCACTGGATAAGGCCAGTGAACAGGAAACTGGAATTGCACAGAGCCGTGATAAAACTGTCAAATCAGTTCTCCGTTTTCCTTTTCTTCACTTTAGGAGAAGCACTCGAACTTAAAAAGAATCATAAAAATTAGCTTTACTGAGAAAACGTGTTATCATATTTACAGTAAATCACCTTACAACTTTCAACATCTGATAACCATTTCGTGAGATGTGAAGCCAAAGAACAGAAATCCTCAGGGACATCGACCACTGTGTTAACAATAGGCTGGATCCTTTAGCTCGTAAGTAATTTCACCTTTCAGCTACAAAAATCCAAATAAGAAGTTTAAAAGAAAACATGGATCCACTAATATCAATGAAAAAAATAAGATGAATTTTAATCAAAGGACTAATTATTCATGACAGCTAACTATAAGAATAATTCATCCTGCAAGCTCAATCAGCTATCTTGAAGCATGCTGACTAGAACAAAATTGGAAAATGTCATAATTGCCTGCTAAATTTAGCGGTAAAAAATGTGAGATTCATGGCTGCACGCATAAATAAAAATGGCATGAAAATGCAAGATTGAACAAACAAACAAAAAATTGCAATTGTTGTGCAAAATGACACTAACCAAAAAAAAATCACTACTGTATCTTCAACAAAGCCCGAACAGCATCCACACTGAGAACAAAAACATGTATCCAAATTGGAACTACATAGCTGTGAAAGCTTGGTTTCATAATCATCATTATACTGTTTTACTCAAGTAACATTACAGGTTCTAAGTAATTATTTAGAAAAAAAATTGGCATGGCAGACCCTTCTACCCCTTCACCAATTTTCAAATAGTCATAAACCCAACCAAACCAATGCAGAATTAGAAAAATGGGAAGGTTGATACAAAAAACAACTCTAGCACGACTTCCAAAAAGAAATCAACTAAGATAAAAAAAAAATAGCAAAAAAGTAAACAGTAGTAAAATTTGAAGCATTGAAGCCTTGATGTAAGAACCCGGTTCTTAGTTTTGAGGTACGGGCTTCTTCTTTTCCCTTTTCCTCAAGTGTTTTTGAGAAAATATGGGAAATGGGGAAAAATCCCAAATTTTGGAAGTACACGCCATGTACTTTTCCACACGCCGTGTACTTTTGGCTGTGTGGGATGAGTACACAGGGTCTGTAGCCATGTCAGCGACGAAGGGTGTAAAGACCGACTACACGCTGTGTAGTGGTCCCTTACACGCCGTGTAGTCAGTCGGCAGGCAAATAGTAAGGCGGTGGCCAGCTGTGCGACAGAACACACCATGTACTCAAGGAGACACGCCGTGTAGTCATGTCGGCAGGTGAACAGTGCCACGCTGGCGGGAAACCGTCAGAGGAACAGTTAAAAAATGGGAAGTACACGCCGTGTACTTGGAAATACACGCCGTGTACTTTGTTTCTTTCGCTTAAAATGGGCAGTAGCCTCCCCTGTTCACAGGGAAGGCTAAGAACCGGAGGAAGGAGCGGGAGGGGACGGCCGAATCTTCGAGGATCCGCCGATCGCAAACCGGGAATCCGTTTCCGCCTCGGACGATCTCGTTGGAACCGCACGGGTAAGCCCTCCGCTCTCCTTAAGCCGTTCTTACCAATTCTTTCCCGAGTGAAAGTTATTTACGTTTGAACGAGTTTTCTTCTTCGTCAGATCTACGTCATTTTTGGGCGTTTCTGGAACCGACGTTCGTGTATATCGTTCATTGGCATTTAAGGTAGGTAGCTTGGTGTTTATTTTCCAACTGCTGTGTGATTTGTGTATTTTAGTACCACGAACCCATGTTGGGGTGTCGTGTGGCTGAGGCCGTGGCTATTTTAAATACCTAGATTGTATAGGTAATTAAATGTGATATTAAAATGTTGTTTGGGATCAGTGCTTGGATCCAGGACCACCCCGGGGGTGCGTTCCTCTGTTTAGCCGTTTGACCGGGATACCCGAGGGTATGTCATGTTTACGTTATGCATTACTTTTGCCTTGAGAGGAATTGAATGTGAATGTTTATTTACATGTTGGGCATGGTCCGGTTACTTGCGCCTGAGGGCAGTGTTTTACTTAGCCCGTGGGCGTTGTTTTGCTTAGCCTGAGGGCAGTTGTTATCTTAGCCTGAGGGCAACTTCTTCCGTGCCTGTGGGCAATAGACTCTGTGCCTGAGGGCGACACTACCTATGCCTAAGGGCAAAATCTGTTATGCCTGTGGGCAATTACCTGCGGGTTGGATTTTGATTACCTGAGGGTAAAGGTTTGCGTGTCTGAGGACACTGACTGTTTACTTAGAAATGCACTGTGGTGTTTTCTTATATTAAATAGATTAAAAGAATAATTAAATGGCAATATACTGTTAAGTTGGTTACTTTTGAGTACTGCTTAGTTTATTGCATTTTACTACTGCACACTGTTGTTGCATATTTTCACACAGTTGGGCACGGGCCTTTGGTGGGTGCCTACTGGGATTTATTTCTCACACCCTGTTTGGGTCATGCTTTTCGGCCCAAACAGATTACGTTTCTGCAGGTGTAGATAAGGGCAAGGGCCCTTATACGGGTACTTGATTGTTGCTGGGGTGTAGGAGAGCATGGGACAAAGCATTGACTCGTGATGCCGCGGGCTGTTCTGTTTTGCTTTCTGTACTTGTACTTCAGTTGTAATGTATTGTATTGCAGTGTAACATGTTCTGGCTGTTTTATAGAATAGTGACATGCTGCATCTTCATATATATGACTGCTGGTTTCCCTTTTTGTCATCAGTTATCCCTGTCAGTTATATATATACTATTGCTGCTTCCGCTGTTGTTATATGTTTTATTCTTTCCGTTGCGCTACACTTTGACAAATGAGGGCATAGTTTCCCCACTATTAGACCTGGGTCCTCGCCGCTAGTCGGCAGCCTCTGGCGTTTGGGGAAATGCGCTTGAGGTCGTGTGGCGAACCGGGTTCGGGGCACCCGTTGAGTGGCACCCGGAACCGGGACGCTACAAAGTGGTATCAAAGGAGGTTCTTTTCCTTGACTTACTATTTGGAGCCGTAGTCAGGGATAGGACGAGAACGGTAGTTGGTAATGAGCTGTGCCCGGGCGTAGCTAACCCGTGTACAGGGAAAAGCCAGTCTACCTCGTATTTTGCAATTCTTTTGATTTTGCAAATTTTACAGTTATTTGATTTCACCGTTGAGTGACGCACTTGTGATTGTGCTGTTTATATTTCATTCATGGGTTCTATTTAGTTGCAACCCGGTGAGATGAGGGTATGTCATCTCATGCATCATATAGGCACATGCTAGAAATCACATGTCATGCATAGTTTCCATGCCATGTAGGTGCATTAGAAATTGCATGTTGTTGTGATAGTTGTTGTGCTAGTAAAGCATGTTGTTGTGATAGCTGATTTGATAAAATACCTGCTGCGTGATAGGGTAATTTTATTTGAGCCGGTTGATAGAATGGACGCCAAACTTTGGTTTTTGAGGAGTATGGCCCCCCACTGACCGGAATTTGGTGGATCATTAGCTGTTTATTAGTTATAACACAGATAAGATGTCAAACTTTGATTCGTGGGGAGTATGGGCCCTCACGGGTCAGAATTTGACACTTAGGTGTTGTTTTTCAGTATTTTTGGGTTTCGGGGAAGTTTCTGAGGCATACTGTCCGGAAACCCAGCATACACGCCGTGTAGTACCTTAAACACGACGTGTATGGTCTTCTGTTCGGGAAGAAAAATAAACTTTTTAAGTACACGCCGTGTAGTCTCTTCCCGTGTCACAAACCGTGTGGGCGGCGACACGGGGTAGGGAATGTTTGGGGGAAAACACGCCGTGTACCGAATGTACACGCCGTGTAGGGTTGACCCGGAGTCCGCCCGTGTAACTAACAACACGGACGGGAGAGACCTTAAGACATACACGTCGTGTCCACTATGGAACACGCCGTGTAGTCTGACATGGGGACCCGGTCGTGTAGCTAACAACACGGGTCGGTGTAATCCTTTCAGATACACGCCGTGTGTCTATAGAACACGCCGTGTAGTGTGAGCCGTGTGTCCGGCCGTGTAACTAACAACACGGGTCAGCGAAGCTCGTCTAGTACACGTCGTGTACCTGTGGGACACGCCGTGTAGTCTTGACCGAGGACAAACCGTGTGGACTTAGCTGTGTGGCTGGGAAACGGGGTAGTGTACACGCCGTGTGCGGGTATAACACGTCGTGTAGTTGCAAGCCGAATAGTCGGTCGTGTCACAAACGACACGGGCAGTTGGAAAATAACACCGTACACGGCGTGTAGATATTATACACGCCGTGTAGTTTTTGTTCAACGGGAGTCGTGTGGCTTAGCCGTGTCGAAGGACCCGGGCAGGGAAAGGGAAGTCAAGTACACGCCGTGTAGTCTTGTTTTGCAAATCTTGAAATTCCTTCTTCCCCTTGTTCCCTTTGTGGTTCCTTCGCTTTCAGTCTTGTTAATCTTGAATCTAAGGCGTGTTTTTGACCTTGTAGTGTCATGCCGCCTAGACGTTCACGTGTTGTTCGTCAGGAGAGCGACAACGAGTATACTCCAGAGATGGTGGGCCATGGGCTACCAGTGGACCCTCCAGCAGAGCCAGATGCGGCGTCAGCTGTTATACCGGACACAGGCGCAGATGCGCAGTTCCGTGAAGGCTTTATGCGGTTCATGCAGACCTTTCAGGGAGCACCGCAGGCTGCCACATCTATGGCCGAGCTGACACGTATCTTCCAGCAGCAGCATCCGCCTACGTTTTCAGGGGATGGCGGACCACAGGCTGCAGAGTCTTGGCTGGGGTCGATGCAGACTATTTTCGAGCATCTTGAGACGCCTCCGGGACGGAGGGTCAAACTCGCGACATATATGCTGCGTGATTCCGCCAAGAGGTGGTGGGATGTTACCACCCAGTCAGAGCATCACAGGGACATGACATGGGAAGATTTTCAGGCAGTCTTCTATGACTTCTTCTTTCCAGAGACGCTGAGGGCAGATAGAGCTCGAGAGTTCATGAATCTGCAGCAGGGCACTATGTCGGTGATGGACTATTCTGCTCGCTTTACCGAGCTTCAGCGTTTTGCACCCGTTCTGGTGGGTGATGAGACGTTGAGGGTCAAGCGCTTTGAGGATGGTCTTCGATATGACATCTGAGCGCTGGTGAATGTTTTCAGGTTGCCTTTAGTACATGCTATTGTGAACCAGGCACTGATTACAGAAAGAAACCTGCGGGAATCTAGTGGTGTGGGCCAGGGCGGTTCAGCACCAGTTACTGGTACTATTTCTACTGGCAAGAGGAAGAGACAGATGGACTTCTCTCAGGGTGGCAGTACCAGTCAGAAGAATGCTTCAGGTGGTCAGGTCATGTGCTACCAGTGTGGTAAAGAGGAACACAAGAGACCACAGTGTCCACGAGACCCAGTGGAATGTCGAGCTTGCGGCAAGATGGGTCATCTACAGCGCTTTTGTAGGGCGTTTCCACCAGTGGCTAGTGAGAGGGGTTCTGTGCAGACTCCGCGTGCGGGAGCAGGACCAGTGGCTTCTTACCAGTCGGGGAACTGGAATACGTCAGGGCGTGCAGGCAGAGATGGTGGTCGTGGCCATGGTAGCCAGACACCAGGATCTCAGAGGCAGCAGGGTGGGACAGCTCAGGGTAGCCACGCTGTGTCGCAGGGTCGCGGCACTGGGCAGGCATATGCAGTGCAACAGACCCAGCAGGAGCAGGATCCCGGACCTTATACTGTCAGAGGTACTATTCTAGTAGCTTCTGTCTTGTCTTCAGTACTTTTCAATATGGGTGCTACACATAGTTTCATATCTGTACCCGTTGTGGAGAGTCTTGGGCTCTGTGTTTCTTCTTCTTCTGATATCATGACGCTAGACACTCCGTTGGGAACTAGAACGGCTAGTGTGCGTCAGTGCAGGGAGTGCCCCCTTGAGATAGGTGGGTGTCGCTTTCTTTGGGACCTCTATGTCTTAGAGATGACAGCTTATGACATCATTCTCGGGATGGACTGGTTGGTTCCCTTTTGAGCCTTTGTAGACTGCTATCGTCGCAGGGTGTGTTTCACGTCACCAGAGGGCGGAGAGTTTCTATACAAAGGCAAATGGGATGTTCAGGCGAGTCAAGCTGGACCAGAGCATCGTGGGCGTGGTGGAGTCACGGCCCAGATTGCGAGTTTATATCTGGATGATCAGGGGACTTGTCAGACAGTTTTCCCTCCTGTGGTTGATCGTTTCAGGGATGTTTTCCCGGACGACTTTTCAGGTCTACCTCCGGAGCGAGAGGTGGATTTCTCGATTGAGCTTGTGCCAGGAGCAGCACCGGTGTCCATTCCTCCTTATAGGATGGCTACACCAGTTGCAGGAGCTCAAGAGGCAGTTAGAGGAGTTACAGACAAAGGGTTTCATCCGACCCAGTACTTCTCCATGGGGTTCGCCAGTCCTCTTTGCAAAGAAGGCAGATGGTACCCTCAGACTATGTGTGGATTATCGGAAGTTGAACCAGTTGACGGTCAAGAACCGATATCCCTTGCCGAGGATTGATGATCTTTTTGATCAACTTCGTGGAGCACGAGTGTTCTCGAAGATTGACCTGAGATCCGGATATCATCAGCTGCGCGTGAGACCATCGGATATACCGCTCACAGCTTTTCGAAGCAGATATGGTCTGTACGAGTACTTGGTTATGCCGTTCGGACTCACGAACGCGCCAACAGTTTTCATAGCTCTGGTGAATCGTGTGTTCCATCCTTATCTGGATTCTTTTGTGGTAGTATTCGTGGACGACATCTTGGTGTACTCTCACACTCGACACGACCATGTCACCCATCTTGAGATCGTATTGAGTACACTGAGAGAGCATCGGCTATATGCTAAGCTCTCAAAGTGCCACTTTTGGATGGACCAGATTTACTTCCTGGGTCATATCATCTCAGAGGCAGGAGTTGCAGTAGACCCAGAGAAGGTGAGAGCAGTAGTTTCCTGGGAGCAGCCTAAGAACGTGTTTGAGATACGGAGTTTCTTAGGGCTGGTTGGTTACTACAGACGTTTCATACAGGACTTCTCCCGCTTAGCAGCGTCGTTGCGCTGTTGGAGACATTATCTATTGGGGGAGCATTTTGTGGTTTTCACCGACCACAAAAGTCTCAAGTATATCTTTACTCAGCGTGACTTGAACCTGAGACAGCGAAGGTGGGTTGAATACCTACAGTCCTTCGATTTTGAGCTTGCCTATACACCTGGTAAAGGTAATGCAGTAGTTGATGCACTGAGCAGGAAGACTCAGATACAGGCGGTACAGGAGGCCAGTGGTGAGTGGCAGCTCATGGCCTTGTTCTCTGAGATGCATTTAGAGGTGCACGACAGTCAAGGGCAAGCCTATCTTTCATCTCTAGCTGTGACTTCTACCCTCCTGGATAGAGTGAGGATGAGACAGTTATATGATTCAGAAGGCCTAGTTCTACGGGAGTCGGTGGCAAGTGAGGACCCTCCTCCTGGTTGGACGATAGGCGGTGATGAAATTCTGCGTTTCCATGGACGAGTGTGGGTTCCAGGGGATATACGCGAGGAGCTGATGCGGGAGTTTCATGTTTCAGCTTGGGCAGTTCATCCCGGGGTTACCAAGATGTACCGTGACTTGAGACGTCAGTACTGGTGGCCGGGTATGAAGAGAGAGATAGTTGGTTTTGTTACGAGGTGTTCCACCTGTCAGCAGGTGAAGGCGGAGCACCAGATGTCAGCCGGATTGTTACAGCAGTTACCTATCCCGGAGTGGAAATGGGATGATGTCGCGATGGACTTCGTGACTGGGTTGTCGAGGTCACCTCGAGGCAATGATGTCGTGTGGGTTGTGGTGGACAGACTCACGAAGGTAGCTCACTTTTTGCCGATCAAGGAGACCTTCGGTGTTGACGAGCTCGGGAAGTTGTATGTCCGAGAGATCGTACGTCTTCATGGGGTTCCTCGTTCTATCGTTTCAGATAAGGACGTCCGTTTTACGTCTCGTTTCTAGCAGAGTTTTCAGAGGGCACTGGGTACACAGGTGCTTCTGAGCACAGCTTACCACCCTCAAACTGATGGTCAGTCAGAGCGTACGATACAGGTGCTTGAGGACATGCTGCGTGCATGCGTCCTAGACTTTGGGGGCTCTTGGGAGAAGCATATACCCTTAGTCGAGTTTGCCTATAACAATAGTTTTCAGGCAACTATTGAGATGGCACCTTATGAGGCTTTATATGGTAGGTCATGCCGATCACCTTTGTGCTGGTTAGAGGCAGGTGAGGCAGCTTTACTGGGACCACATCTCGTGCAGGAGACTTCTGAGCAGGTCCAGTTGATTCAGAAGCGGATGGCTACCGCGCAGTCTCGCCAAAAGTCTTATGCTGATCGCCGCAGACGACCTTTGGAGTTCGTGGTCGGGGATCAGGTTTTCTTGCGTGTTTCGCCGAGGTTGGGACACAAGCGGATCAGGAAACAGGGTAAACTTTCACCGAGGTATGTGGGGTCATTTGAGATTCTGGAGAGAGTCGGGCCGGTTGCCTATCGGCTGCAGTTACCACAGAGGTACCGAGCCATGCACGACGTCTTCCATGTATCTCCGCTACGTCGCTATCATTCAGACCCGTCTCATATCCTTCAGCCCGAGGAGGTTGAGCTTCAGATGGATGCGTCCTTTGAGGAGCATCTGATTCGTATCGTTGACAGGAGCACGAAGGTTCTCCGAGGCCGGTCAGTTCCTCTCGTACGGGTGCTATGGCAGCATGGCCGAGTGCAGGACGAAACCTGGGAGCGGGAGACCGATGTACGTGCTCAGTGGCCAGAGCTGTTCTGAGCTTTATCTTTGCCACCCTTGGAAGGGCAATTCGGGGATGAATTGCTTTAAGGGGGGAAGTTTGTAAGAACCCGATTCTTAGTTTTGAGGTACGGGCTTCCTCTTTTCCCTTTTCCTCAAGTGTTTTTGAGAAAATATGGAAAATAGGGGAAAATCCCAAATTTTGGAAATACACGCCGTGTACTTTTCCACATGCCTTGTACTTTTGGCCGTGTGGGATGATTACACAGGGTGTGTAGCCATATCAGCGACGAAGGGTGTAAAGACCGACTACACGCCATGTAGTGGTCCCTTACACGCCGTGTATTCAGTCGGCAGGCAAATAGTAAGGCGGTGGTCAGCTGTGCGACAGAACACGCCATGTACTCAAGGAGACACGCCGTGTAGTCATGTCGGCAGGTGAACAGTGTCACGCTGGCGGGAAACCGCCAGAGGAACAGTTAAAAAATGGGAAGTACACGCCGTGTACTTGGAAATACACGCCGTGTACTTTGTTTTTTTCGCTTAAAATGGGCAGTAGCCTCCCCTGTTCACAGGGAAGGCTTAGAACCGGAGGAAGGAGCGGGAGGGGACGGCCGAATCTTCGAGGATCCGTCGATCGCAAACCGGGAATCCGTTTCCGCCTCGGACGATCTCGTTGGAACCGCACGGGTAAGCCCTCTGCTCTCCTTAAGCCGTTCTTACCAATTCTTTCCCGAGGGAAAGTTATTTACGTTTGAACGGGTTTTCTTCTTCGTCAGATCTACGTCGTTTTTGGGCGTTTCTGGAACCGACGTTCGTGTATATCGTTCGTTGGCATTTAAGGTAGGTGGCTTGGTGTTTATTTCAAACTGCTGTGTGATTTGTGTATTTTAGTACCACGAACCCATGTTGGGGTGTCGTGTGGCTGAGGTCGTGGCTATTTTAAATACCTAGAATTGTATAGGTAATTAAATGTGATATTAAAATGTTGTTTGGGATCAGTGCTTGGATCCAAGACCACCCCGGGGTTGCGTTCTTCTGTTTAGCCGTTTGGCCGAGATACCCGAGGGTATGTCATGTTTACGTTATGCATTACTTTTGCCTTAAGAGGAATTGAATGTGAATGTTTATTTACATGTTGGGCATAACCCGGTTACTTGCGCCTGAGGGTAGTGTTTTACTTAGCCCGTGGGCGTTGTTTTGCTTAGCCCGAGGGCAGTTGTTATCTTTAGCCTGAGGGCAACTTCTTCTGTGCCTGTGGGCAATAGACTCTGTGCCTGAGGGCGACACTACCTACACCTGAGGGCAAAATCTGTTATGCTTGTGGGCAATTACCTGGGGGTTGGATTCTGATTACCTGAGGGTAAAGGTTTGCGTGTCTGATCACACTGACTGTTTACTTAGAAATGCACTGTGGTGTTTTCTTATATTAAATGGATTAAAAGAATAATTAAATGGCAATATACTGTTAAGTTAGTTACTTTTGAGTACTGCTTAGTTTATTGCATTTTACTACTGCATACTGTTGTTGCATATTTTCACACAGTTGGGCACGGGCCTTTGGTGGGGGTGCCTACTGGGATTTATTTCTCATATCCTGTTTAGGTCATGTTTTTCGGCCCAAACAGATTACGTTTCTGCAGGTGTAGATAAGGGCAAGGGCCCTTATACAGTGTTGGGCAAAAATCCCTCAAGGTAACATTGAAGTATTTTTGGGTTGATTGTGTTTGTTGACAAAGCAGGTTTTCATGGATATTTGTCGAGTTCCCGAGAAGTTGTTGACATTACATGTTGACAAAGAACTATGACAAAGGAAAGGACAATCTGGAGGCGGTACAAAAGAGCAGTACAAGGTGGCGCCGTTTTCCAGTGTTTGCCAAATTTTTGGGGTCCAAAATTTGGAGTTTGGTGAGCATCGCGAAAAGAGGATTTCAATGAAGAGCACAATTTAATATGGCCAAGGCATGAATTTCGCGAAGATAGGATGCATGGTTTGGAAATCGCGAAGACCAGAAGAATGGAGGCGGTGATGCTTCGCGATTACGTCAAGCTTCGCGAATGGAAGAGGCTGAAGCGCATCGCGGCGGAGAAGGGCTTTGCGAGGGAGCTTCGCGGCGAAGGCGCGAGCCGCGAAGGTAAGTTGACGGTGATTCATCGCGACTACGTCAAGCTCTGCGAACGGAAGATTGCCGTAGAGCTTCGCGATTTGGACAGAATTCCGACAGAAACTTTGGAGCTTCGCGATTTGAGATGACGTGGCGTTGACTTCGCGCGGAAGGGACGAGGGTCGGTGGAATCGCCTATAAATAGAGGCCGACCCCTTCAGGCGAAGTAGAGAGAATTTTCAGAGAAAATACTTTGCTCTCGATTTGCGAAGGTGGTTCGTGGAGCCAGTGTGCTTCGCGAAAGAGGTGCTTCGCGGCGGCTATTGTAGCTCCGCGAAACCTGCGAGCTCCGCATTAGCTTACTTAGCTTCGCGAGGGTTGTTGCTTTGCGACGGCTTGAGCATCGCGAGAGTGCTTCGCGAAGGAGCTTCGCGATTGAGCTTCGCGAAAAGGCAGGAGCTTCGCGAAGGCTTGTTTGAGCTTCGCGAAATTGGGAGCCTCGCATTGTAGGGTGCTTTGCGAAGGTCTTTCCAAAGGTTGGTTGCCCAGTGGATAGTGGCAAAGGGGTATTCATCTACGGGTGAAAGTTGAACTTCAAAAGAGCATCTACATACAGAGGAAGATGCACTTCTTAATGGAAATGAAGAGACCTACAGGTCTATAAACTGTGATTGGATTCCCTTCCAAGAGCAGTGAGCTTAGGAAGAGGAAAAAGGTGATCCTCTCCACCGGCAGTGAGCCAGAGAGAGAGAAACAGGGAGTGACCCTTGGGAAAGCAGTGAGCTGACCCTAAACCTTGTATAGGCAGTGAGCCTGGGCATATAAGTGATCTAGCCCGAACATTGTAATCCACAGCTAGTGAAGCCTAGTGGAATTTGGTACGAACCGGCAACTTGTCGGCGTATGCTCCTTGGACGTAGCCCTTAGCGGTGAACCAAGTAAAAATCTCTGTGTCTGCCTGCTTACTTTCCTACATTGCATTCAAAGCATCATCATCAGGTAAATGAGACAAGTGATCACAGTAACCACACAAGTGCAAACAAAGTGACCCTTGTAACAAAGAGGTCAAGATCCAGTGGGGCAGAAAGAACTTTGAAGAAGAATATCCATACCCTGATTCACCCCCCCTCTCAGGGTATATAGGCCCCTATTGGCCCTAACAATTGGTATCAGAGGGAAGGTTGTTGTTATCAGATTTGTTTGCTCCAACTTGGTGTAGTCGATCTGTGTGCATAAAGAATCAGTCTTCTCTTATCTCAATCAGCCATGGCAAAGGGAAAAACATCCAAGAACAAGCAGAAGTCAGGTGGTACTCCTCAGTGTAGAAGTGTATATGGAAAATGTGTGATTCAACTAAAGGAATCAAACAACTTGCTGAAGGAAGGCTTGGATGAATCAGAAAGGGAAAAGATTGATTCACTCAATCATGATGTTGGAATGAGTAAAGTACATGAGCATCAGAGTGATACTGAAACAGAAGAAGAAATTGAAGGAAGAATAGATATGCGAGCTGAGTTAGAGGCTGCTCTTGAAGAGATAGATGTTTGGAGAGCCAAAACCAAGAATGCTAACAAAGTTGTTCGCGATGCCAAACTCTATATGCAGCAGCAGGAAGAAGAGAAGTCTGAGTTGATAAATAAAATTGAGAAACTCAAGTTATCAGCACCAGAGAACTCAGAATCAGTTAGTGAGTATAAGCTTAAGATTGAAGAACAGAAAAGGGAGATCGATGGCTTGAATAGAAAAGTGAAAGATCAATTCAAAAGCATCGAAGAACCGAATATTCCAAGTGACGTTGGAAACACTGAAGAAGCCAAATCTAAAGATATCCGGATCAAGGGATTGGAGATTGAGGTCAACAAGCTAAAATGTTTAAATCAAAGGCTTATTGATATAGTTACTGACCTAACAGAGAAGAATGATTCACGTGCTGAAGAGCTGCAGAAGATGGCCAGAATGAAAGGAAAACAAAAGGCTGGTGATTATGAAGAGAGTCAAATGTCAGATGAAGCACAGAATCTTAAAGCCAGAAATAATGATCTAGCAGCACAGTTGTCTGCAGAAGTTCAGAAAAATCAAAGGCTACAACAAGAGAATGCATGTTGCTCTGACTCTGTCGCTCAAGAAAAATTGAAGGTAAAGGAGAAAAATGGCATGGTTGATAAGCTGAAGCATGAACTGGAAGATGAGGTAAGTAGAGGGAAGCTTCTCAAGGAAAAACATGATGTCCAACTTGAATCAAGGGATATGAAGATTCAAAAGTTGGTAGAAGAGCTCGAATCAGTCAAGCAGGAAATAGAGAAGTCTAAATCCAAAGATAAGCCCAAGTTGAAGGATGCACTGCACTTGCTATTTGATCATCCTTCGACAAGTGATGATAAAATGAAGAACAGATATGTTGTTTCTGAAGAGAAACAACATAATATTTTCTCAGCTCAAAGACCAGCAAGTTTTGGAAATGCTGGCATTGGATATGATAATTCCACTCCTATGGATGATAAGAAAAATGCAGTGAAAATTTACAAAGGTAAGAAAAATCCTGTAGGTGCTGGAGATAGGCCTATGAGGATAGTTTCAAGGAGTGATGATGTGTGCTATTTCTGCGGAGTTCATGGCCACACATCAAGCTTCTGTACAGAGGCTCTGGAGTACATTTCAGGCTGTGAAAAGAGAGACATTAATAAATCTGAGAACAGGAAGAAGCATCATGAGAAATTAGAAAGAAGAGCTTCTCAGAGGAAAGCATATATTAGATGCTATTACTGCGGAAGAATGGGACACACCATGAGCATGTGTCAGGAAGCTCAAGAGAACAATATCAGAGGAAGAACTCAAGGTGCATCAACATCTCAGCAGAGAGATGATGAAATGAGGTATGCCTTTGAGGGAAAATGTTTTATATGTTCTCACTATGGGCACATGGCGAGACATTGCAGTAAGAAGAAAGCAGGAAAAGGAAAGGAACAAGAAAAGAGATCTCCACCACAGGAAGTGTACAAGAAAGAAGCATGTACTGGGAGACAAAGTGGTAAGGAGAAGAATAGGCTTCAAGCCTCAGGGAAATCACGTGGAGCTGAAAGAAAGGTGTATCAGTCACCTCCTATGTCATACTCACAACAGCTCTCAAGGAGAGAATGTGAGCAAACCTGGAAGATTAAGGGGAGATCTACTCCAGTGGTGATAAAGAAGAATGGACGTTCAATGGAGGACCCACCACCAATGAAAAATAGGGCGGTGACTCATAAATCTGATAAAAGGCAGATAAGCAAAGAATGCATCGAAAAATCCACATGTCGTGTTTTGCAACGAGAAGTGGAAGAAAAAGGCAGATCCCTACAATGGACAAAGAAGACAGGGAAGATGACAAGAAAGGAGATTCCTGCACCGAGAAACAATCAAGGGAAATGGAAGTTCGGTAGAACATCAAAGATCGAAATGTGTACCAGTTGGTCTAAACCCCAGATTGTGAGAAAGGCCAAGTCTGCAGAATCTTCATATCAGAAAAAGGCTCAGAATGTGAGCAAAGAATGCCTAGTCATATGGCCAGAACAGTTGAAGTTGGTCAGGCAGTTGGAGGAAGCAAGAAAGGAGTGTGATGCGCTCCAAGAAAGAATCAAAGGGTTGACCCATCAGGATCAACCATCATCCTCATGTTGAGGATTCTAGAAGAAACCCCTATCCCTATGTATATAAATGCTATTAACTGATGATTCTTGTGTTTCAGGTTTTAGGGAGATACAATCCAAGGGGAAGTGGCATCTAAGGATGCGAAGTGGAGAAATGATATGCTCTAGAGTTTCAATTGATTCAAATCAGATACTAGAGTTGAAGAAGAAGGAGAGCAACAGAGCACAATAGGAAGTGATTGTGTTATTAACTTTATCTCTTGTTTCCTACACCGAGTTTCAACTCCGTAGGCTTAGAGATTTTGTTAGTGGCTCAAATCTGATAGGGGGAGCATTCAACAACAAAATCAGATGCCAGATCCATCAAGGAAATAATTGGATGACCCAGCTCAAGAGTTGTCTATCGAGAGAAGACATACTATGAGAGAAGCAGCAGTGATCAAGCATTTCATGCTTATTTATTTTGATCTAACATTGTGGTATCAGCTGACTGTTTTTCAGGATACCAAGAAGCTGCGAAAAGTAGCTGAAAGAAATGAAGCCACTGAAAAATGAGTCAGTGAACAATTTCCTGACGAAAGTGTTGAGGAAGAAAGCAACACAAGGGGAGAAGAAGTGGCTGAGGGTGACTCAGAATAAGATACTGATGATGAGTACAAGGATGTAAAATCCTTATCTACACAAAATACAAAGAATCGAGCTGAAATTGACAGGCAGACTATCATCAGTGATCAGTGAGATCCAGTTCAGACTCGAAGAATGAAATCATTACAGCAAACATCTTTTTTATCTCAGGTGGAGCCAAAATGTTTTTCCGATGCAGCTGAAGATGAAAACTGGCTTCAGGCTATGAATGAAGAGCTTGATCAAATTGAGAAGAACCAGACATGGGAGATTGTTTCGAGGCCAGCAGACAAGAATGTCATTGGGACCAAATGGGTCTATCGCAATAAGATGAATGAAGATGGCACAGTGATTCGGAACAAAGCACGTCTAGTGTGCAAGGGGTACTCCCAGATCGAGGGAATTGATGTTGATGAGACATTTGCACCGGTCGCAAGGCTGGAGACAATAAGATTATTCCTAGCCATCGCAGTGCAAAGGAAGTTCAAAGTGTTCCAGATGGATGTCAAATCTGCATTCTTGAATGGTGTTCTAGAAGAGGAGGTGTATATTGAGCAGCCAGATGGTTTTCTCATTCATGAGGATGAGAACAAAGTTTGCAGGCTGAAGAAGGCATTGTATGGGCTGAAACAAGCACCAAGGGCATGGTACTCAAGGCTTGATCAGTACTTGAAGAAGCTTGGTTTTCAGCGTGGAGGAGTTGATTACAATCTCTATTTCAGTAATGACAGTAATCAAAGGATGATGGTGTTGGTTTATGTCGATGACATAATATTTGGTGGATCAGATGAAGCTCAGTGCAGACAGTTTTCCGAATTCATGAAAAATGAGTTTGAAATGTCAATGATTGGAGAGCTAACGTTTTTCCTTGGTCTACAGGTAACACAAGGAAGGAATGGAACATTCATTTCTCAATCTAAATATGCCAAGGAGGTCCTGAGAAGGTTTGGAATGGAAAATTCCAAGGAGATGAAGACTCCGGTGGCTACCCGGATGAAATTATCAAAAGATGAGGATGGCAAGGCGGTTAATGTCACAGAATACAGGCAAATCATTGGAAGTCTGTTGTACTTAACCGCAACAAGGCCTGATATTGTTTTCGCCACATGCCAAGCAGCGAGATATCAGAGTAATCCCAAGGAAAGTCACATGCTCGCAGTGAAAAGAATACTTCGGTATATTAAGGGCACGGTGGACTTCGGCTTGACATACAATGACAAATCTCAGACAGAGTTATTGGGGTACACTGATGCAGACTGGGCCGGTTCAGCAGATGATAGAAAATCAACATCTGGAGGTGCATTTTATCTTGGCGGACTATGTATTGCTTGGTTGAGCAAGAAGCAGGATTGCATTTCATTAAGCACCGCAGAAGCTGAGTATATTGCGGCCACTCAAGCATGCACACAGTTATTGTGGATGAAGCAGCAGCTTGAAGATATGGGAGTTGAAGTGAAGTCTCCGATCGGAATCCAGTGCGACAACTCAAGTGCTATAAATCTTAGCAAAAATCCCGTCCATCATTCAAGGACAAAGCACATTGAGATTAAGTATCACTTTATCAAGGAGAAGGTTGAGCAGGGGATCGTGAAGTTGGAGTATGTGCCTACAGAGCTGCAGGTTGCAGACATTCTGACAAAGGCCTTACCCAAGGCAGCATTTGAGAAACATCGACTGGCTCTGGGAGTTCAGTCGACTCCCCGCACTTGAAATAGTGTGGATATGGGATCCCCCTCTCCCCGAGGTATGACGTGTTTTTCCCTACTATGCTGATCTGAGTTCTCTACTATGTTATAGACTACAAAGGCGTGACCTTTGGGTTCGTTGACAAAGGGGGAGAAAAGTGCTTGACAAGTACTTGACAAAGGGGGAGAACAGTGTTAGTTCAAGGGAGAAAATAGTGCGGAGATTTGATAAATCATAATTGATACGGGGAGAAGCTGACAGGTAGAGCAGCCAGAAAGGGGGAGCAATGAGAAAGGGGGAGTGTATGAAATCTAACGATGCTAGAAGTGATCGATCATATCATAGAAATCACGACAGCTGAGGATCGTGATAAAAGCAGAACAGTGGTGTTGGAATGGTGTGAGACGGTGTCCAGCTATCAACAATTGGTATCAACTTAAGAATTCACCAATTGGTATCAGTGTGGTTCAACAACTGGACTTATTTTAAGAATTGGTATCATGGTGGAATCGACAATTGGGGTCTAACATGAAGTGATTCATTGATGAACTTTACATACTACTCTTGTTTCTCACGTCGAGCATTGCTCATGTGGGCTTAGAGTACGTGTTAAGTGAATCCTTGAACACTATCACAATCGCAAGAGGCGAATGGTGGTAGCAGCTGGAAGAAGACTCAGTGAGGTGTCACAGTGCAGAAAATCATCCTGAGCAAAATTGTGAAGAGTTGTCAACAAACCCAAAGGGGGAGATTGTTGGGCAAAAATCCCTCAAGGTAACATTGAAGTATTTTTGGGTTGATTGTGTTTGTTGACAAAGCAGGTTTTCATGGATATTTGTCGAGTTCCCGAGAAGTTGTTGACATTACATGTTGACAAAGAACTATGACAAAGGAAAGGACAATCTGGAGGCGGTACAAAAGAGCAGTACAAGGTGGCGCCGTTTTCCAGTGTTTGCCAAATTTTTGGGGTCCAAAATTTGGAGTTTGGTGAGCATCGCGAAAAGAGGATTTCAATGAAGAGCACAATTTAATATGGCCAAGGCATGAATTTCGCGAAGATAGGATGCATGGTTTGGAAATCGCGAAGACCAGAAGAATGGAGGCGGTGATGCTTCGCGATTACGTCAAGCTTCGCGAATGGAAGAGACTGAAGCGCATCGCGGCGGAGAAGGGCTTTGCGAGGGAGCTTCGCGGCGAAGGCGCGAGCCGCGAAGGTAAGTTGACGGTGATTCATCGCGACTACGTCAAGCTCCGCGAACGGAAGATTGCCGTAGAGCTTCGCGATTTGGACAGAATTCCGACAGAAACTTTGGAGCTTCGCGATTTGAGATGACGTGGCGTTGACTTCGCGCGGAAGGGACGAGGGTCGGTGGAATCGCCTATAAATAGAGGCCGACCCCTTCAGGCGAAGTAGAGAGAATTTTCAGAGAAAATACTTTGCTCTCGATTTGCGAAGGTGGTTCGTGGAGCCAGTGTGCTTCGCGAAAGAGGTGCTTCGCGGCGGCTATTGTAGCTCCGCGAAACCTGCGAGCTCCGCATTAGCTTACTTAGCTTCGCGAGGGTTGTTGCTTTGCGACGGCTTGAGCATCGCGAGAGTGCTTCGCGAAGGAGCTTCGCGATTGAGCTTCGCGAAAAGGCAGGAGCTTCGCGAAGGCTTGTTTGAGCTTCGCGAAATTGGGAGCCTCGCATTGTAGGGTGCTTTGCGAAGGTCTTTCCAAAGGTTGGTTGCCCAGTGGATAGTGGCAAAGGGGTATTCATCTACGGGTGAAAGTTGAACTTCAAAAGAGCATCTACATACAGAGGAAGATGCACTTCTTAATGGAAATGAAGAGACCTACAGGTCTATAAACTGTGATTGGATTCCCTTCCAAGAGCAGTGAGCTTAGGAAGAGGAAGAAGGTGATCCTCTCCACCGGCAGTGAGCCAGAGAGAGAGAAACAGGGAGTGACCCTTGGGAAAGCAGTGAGCTGACCCTAAACCTTGTATAGGCAGTGAGCCTGGGCATATAAGTGATCTAGCCCGAACATTGTAATCCACAGCTAGTGAAGCCTAGTGGAATTTGGTACGAACCGGCAACTTGTCGGCGTATGCTCCTTGGACGTAGCCCTTAGCGGTGAACCAAGTAAAAATCTCTGTGTCTGCCTGCTTACTTTCCTACATTGCATTCAAAACATCATCATCAGGTAAATGAGACAAGTGATCACAGTAACCACACAAGTGCAAACAAAGTGACCCTTGTAACAAAGAGGTCAAGATCCAGTGGGGCAGAAAGAACTTTGAAGAAGAATATTCATACCCTGATTCACCCCCCCTCTCAGGGTATATAGGCCCCTATTGGCCCTAACATACAGGTACTTGATTACTGCTGGGGTGTAGGAGAGCATGGGAGCGAGCATTGACTCGTGATGCCGCGGGCTGTTCTGTTTTGCTTTCTGTACTTGTACTTCAGTTGTAATGTATTGTATTGCAGTGTAACATGTTCTGGCTGTTTTATAGAATAGTGACATGCTGCATCTTCATATATATGACTGCTGGTTTCCCTTTTTGTCATCAGTTATCCATGTCAGTTATATATATACTGTTGCTACTTCCGCTGTTGTTGTATGTTTTATTCTTTCCGCTGCGCTACACTTTGACAAATGAAGGCATAGTTTCCCCACTATCAGACCTAGACCCTCGCTGCTAGTCGGCAGCCTCTGACGTTTGGGGAAATGCGCTTGAGGTCATGTGGCGAACCGGGTTCGGGGCACCCGTTGAGTGGCACCCGGAACCGGGACGCTACACTTGAGGCTCTGAAACTGATTTAGTAGGTCAAAAGCTGTGACGCCAATGCTATTTGCAATAAAAGGGATGGCAAAGATGTACTGTCCATGCTTTGACACAACCCTGGCAATCAAATAAGCATACAACATAATTGATCAAGAATTATGACCGCATAAAAGACAAGCATTTGACTTCTTCAAGCAATTATGGCTTCTTATGAACTAACTTTTTCAGAATTGTTGAAACCATAATATCCTTTTCAGCAAGCAACCCTGATGGAGTCTGCAGTTGGAAAATTATCAGTTCCAATAAGAGGGCATATGAAATTTTTATAAAAAATTAAAATAAAAAACATGATTAAGTAATCATAATCATGAAAAGAAAGAAAGAAAAAAGTGATGGACTTTAATAACAAAAACCAGAACTTGACCATAACATGTTTTTATAATTAAAATCAAAGTATGCTAAGACATTTAAGGTTATTTTTGTTGCAAAGAATATAAGCAGGTAAGTGACATTAATAAAAGATGGCAATAGCTTAGATGTGTTTGCTAAGTGAGATGTATATTAAGAATGGGAAAAGAAATATGAGCACCAGACAGATAAGTACAAAACTAGTAGTAGTCTCATTCAGAAACAAGATAAGAACATTCAACATGGGCAAAGCACATAGGATGAAGACCTATAATTGTGACAATATGGAGAAGTGACGCAATTGGTATAGAGATTACAATTACAAAAAGCAGAATGCAGTAACCAATCCCGCTTCTTCAAAAACAATATCTTGCAAATCATCACAGATCTAGCTGAAAAAAAATTATTATTATTGATTAAAATTTAAAAGATTACATTTCACGACGATTTGCACTGATTTGCTCAGCAGAAAGTCCAAGTGTTCCAGTTTCTTATTTTGTTTTCATGCAGTCTGCCTAAAACACTCAAAATTGGAGCTTAGCTTATAGCCAATGGAAGAACATCAAAGATTCACTCTAAAGAAGAGTGTCCCTTAATTTTTTTTTAAAGGACACCACAGCCCCCCATTACAAGCCTTAAGCTTCCTAGTGTTGCTCACCCCCGGTAAACCAATTAGAGAGTCAGGGGTCACATAAAACCTTCCCTCCCTGAGTTGCCCATCACTGTCAAGGGACATAAATCAACGGAACTGAAATCCCAACGGCACGCCTCAACCAGCGGGAATCAAACTCATGTCTTCGAGGAAACAAGTGAATGACTCTAACCATCGAGTCACCACTGCAGGGGGCAAAAGGGGATTATTAAACACTCCCAAAATGGTCTCACCAAACCCAGAGGAGATTCTTCTCCCCCAACTAATTTGAGCTTGTGAGACTCGAACTCAAACCAATTCCCCCTGAGCACGGGGTAGGGGTGTAATCAAGTCGAGCCGAGCCGAGTATCTCAGTACTTGAGCTCGAGCTCGAGACTTGAACTCAGTGCTAGATCGAGCATCGATTTCCTAGCTCGAGCTCGACTCGAGCTACTCGATAAGGCTCAACTCAGTTCAATTAGGATACTTTACCATAATTTTAATTACAAAATCTAGCTCAAATTCAAGCTCAAGGTCGAATTTGTACTCAAGATCAAATGTTCGAGCTCGAAATTAAGTACATATATATTGAATAAAAATAATATATTAAAATATTATATGCTCAATTTGGCTCGCAAGCTACTCGATTATGTCATGTTGATACTCGAACTCGGCCCGAGTTAGTACTTGAGTAGCACGAGTTCAAGCTCGGCTCGAAAAAAACTGAGCTGAATTCAAGTATTTATTGAGCCGAGCCCAAGTAGCTTGCAAGCACATCGAGCTCATTTACAGCCCTAGCACAAAGTGGCCACCTGACATTACTACTGGGCTTTACCCAAGGAGGAAAGAGTGCCCCTTGATAAAACAAGAAAAATGAGTACTGTGCAGGGATACCTTGAGACTTGGATATGACTACATTATGAGTACTGTGCAAATCTTGTAACCAGGGATACCTTGAGACTTGGATATGACTACATTAATATCATACTAAACAACAATCCGGCCCTAAAATGGAAAAAAAAAAGGAGAACGGATTTGAGTTGTTGAACGCAACAAAATCCATTGGATTTGTTGCCTCCATACCCAAGCTCTTCAGTGAAATTTCACTGGAAACTACAAAGAATAAACAACTGCCCCCCACCCTCCAAACAGAAAATAAGATCTATAAGCCATAATATGCAGGTGATGCAGTCTTAATTAAAAAAACTGAAATTTAAATACGCAGCAGCATACCTTATGAAAACTTAAAGTACAAGTCACATTTAATTGTGGAAGTAGGCGCAGGTATTGAACTTCATCCAACTCCAAGCGTGTAAGAAGTGTAAGCATTACCTGAAACATGGTTTTGATGAGCAAATGCATCCCAATAGAGAATTCAATGAAAAATGATTTTGTTTAGTCATAGATTACTACTCTGAATAGTGTATAAGTTTGTCTATAGATCAACCAAATAAAAAATTTACTACACTGATGATGCCACTAAAAAGAACAATGAATTTGCTTTAGGGAAACAGTATACATAATACAGAAAGGCATTAGACAAGTCTACTAAACCACACATTGTGCTTGTTTTGGCTATTGTTGTTTTGTAAATTGCTAACAAAAATATCTTTGTGCCTTGTCGGTGCACCTACACCAACAAGATGTTAATGGTTACCCAAAATCCAGCCTAAAATTTTTGCAGTACGATTGCCTGAAAGCTAATTGCAATACGTTAATATAAAATGTAAAAACCTCATCTTTCATATCAAATTTACGAGATGCAGGTTCTATGACCAGCCAAGAAATATTTCCATGTGAATTGATGCCAGTGCTGAAAACTTCTTGAGAGAGGAATCTGCTCACTGCATATTCATCTACCCCGTCACTGAGAAAAAAAATGTATAGATATATTTTTCAGATCTTGGAAAATTGTTAGTCAAACTAAAAACTGAAAACATTGAACAACCTGTGCATAAGACTTCAAAGCTTAAAATATGTGGAATTATCAAAAATTAGATGACAATAGGACAGTCTCCCATCCCGTCCAGCACGCCCTATTTCCTAGATGAATGAAGAATTGCTCATTGGAAATCATTGACAAATTATTGATATCAACAGCACCAGTTGTTGGAAACAAAAAACAACCTGAACGTACTCTTCCAAACTTTCTGGCAAACTATAATGAATCACCTGAAATAATAATGCAACCAGATGCTGCTATTAGGTTTGTTGGACCCCACTTAAGTGTAAATGGGTATTTCTGAGTCCCACATCGGACTTACCCATCTTATAATTAGATTTACTCATCTATAAAAGAGTATCCCCACCTCACATTGAGTAAAGGGGAATTCACCATCTACATGGTATCAGAGGGATCTTCCTGACCCTCCCTCCCAGCGGTTTCCCAGTTCTGACCGGCCCCGCCTCTCTCCCCCCTCTGGCTCTGCCCTACTCTCCCGGCAGCCCTCCCTGAGCCATGGCCACCGTCACGACTGAGATCATCTGGCTTCGTCATCTCCTCCATGAGCTCGGTTTCCCCGCATCGACTCCTGCTCATATCTGGTGTGACAATCAGGCCGCCACGAAGATTGCCTCGAATCCCGTCTTCCATGAACGGACAAAGCATATCGAGGTGGACTGTCACTTTCTCCGCCACCATCTGGAGCAGCACCATATCAGTTTCAGCCATATCCCGACAGCCGATCAGCTTGCCGATCTCTTCACCAAAGGTCTCCCAGGAGCTCGCCTTGAGTCTCTCACTACCAGGCTGGGAATTCACAGCCTCCATGGCCCAACTTGAGGGGGAGTATGAGATGGTCCTATGTCTTGTCATCTTTGTTTTCTTTGTGGGACTCTATCCAATCTAGGCATGTCCAGCTTGAGGGGGAGTGTTGGACCCCATTTAAGTGTAAATGGGTATTTCTGAGTCCCACATCGGACTTACTCATCTTGTAATTAGATTTACTCATCTATAAAAGAGTATCCCCACCTCACATTGAGTAAAGGGGAATTCACCATCTACAAGGTTCTACAAAATATGTTCAGTATGGTAGCATGCATAAATTGATGGAAAATGGACAGTTGAGCAAGAAAATTGAAGGGTTCTAGATGAACCTTTTGGTGTTTGATGAATCATTAGATGTTTATGCCTGTCAACTAGTCAGCCATGATTATAACAATTATCAGTACCCCATACTAGACCAAGTAGATGACAGTCATCGGCATATGAAACCAATATATTAACTCAACTACATAATCTAGGTCTTGCTCATAAAAAAATAATTAATTCCTTTGAGCATAAAGTCATTTATTTTATTTTGATGACATATATGATGCCACTGTGATACACGAAGATTCTTAAAGATAAGAAGCTGCTTCAATTTTATGGGCACATCATATGTGCACTATTTGAATCTGGTACATTATCAGTTCGGCCACCAAACAAATCTAACAATTGAACACATAATATTACAAGAGTTGGAAATCATCCACTTGCAATTAAAATAAAGAGAAATCGCTAGAATCATGACATAAATTGTGGCATACAGCTCCAACGTCCCTCTTATCAAGCCTCATGCCAAATGAAACAGTAGCAACAACCTTCAATAAAGAGCAAAATTCCAAGACAGTCACTCTTGAAATTTGTTGGAGTTTGCATCCCACATCGGACTTATGGTCCGATGTGGTCTTTGTTATTCATTATAAAAGAACCCCAAGGGCTCCTTTAGAGAGTACACCTTGGGGGGTTCGGGTCTCTCTCATTTTATCCTTCTACATGGTATCAGAGGAGGTTTGATAAACCCAACCCGACCCCCCCTCCCATCTATTTTTCTTTATTCCGCTCTAGGGTTTCCTGACTTTTTTTTTCCCCGTAGGGGGGGCGGCGGCCTCCATGGCCAGCTCTGTCGTCGTCCCTCCCCTCCCTCCCGAGCGCAGCTCGGCCTGCTGCATCTCCGGCGGATCTCCCCCTGCCGGCGCCTGCATCCCGCGGCGCACTCCCTTCTCCCGACATCTCCCGCGCGACTCCTGGCCCACCTCCTCCCACGGCATCCCGGCGAGGCTCCAGCCTCCTTGCGCGGCTCCCAGCGCGCGGCTCCCTAGTGCGCTCGACGGCAGACGACGACCCCTCCTGTCGGCATCTCCCTCTGCATCTCTTCCGGCGGCCCTCAGCGGACTCCCGTCGTCCGCGGCGTCCCCTACCCGCTGCGCGCGTCGACCCCGCCTTAGGTCGCGCCTCCCGACCCCGGCGGAATCCACCCTCCTAGTTTTTCTCGGCGCCGTCGTCCAAGTGCTCGCCCGACAGCCCGCCTCTTCGCGTCGCTCCCTGCCGACCTCGTCTAGGTGCTCGCCCAGCGGCTACCGCCCGACTCTGGCCTCCCGTTCCCCATCTCCTTCTGCAGCATCCCGACAGCCAGCCCTACACGGCTCAGTTCCCGGCTCCCGGCCTCCCGATCTCGCCTCCTGCGGCTCTTCTCGACAGCCCTCCTCCTACAGCTTTTCCCAGCAGCCCATCTCCGCGCGACTCCCGGCGTCCCGACCCCGACGACCCTCCAACGCGCGTGACGGCCTCGTCCAGGCGACCTCGTCTGGCGCCCTCGTCCAGGCGACCTCTTTCGGCGGCTCCCTCCTCCGCCTCTCTGTGTCGCGGCCCTCCTACCCTCTGAAGCAGTCCCGCACCCTCCTAGCCATCTCCCTCCCGACGTTGGCCTCCTCCTCCTGCGGGGGGCTCTATTTTTCCCTCGTCGGCGCCTCCCAGCGGCCACCCCCTCCTGCCTTCCGCACTCCCAGTCAGCCTCCTCTGCTCGCACTTGTTCGCACCGGCCAGCCCCCCTGTAACGAACCCGGCAGGCCTAAAGCCCAACCAAACCCGGCCACGCCCAAGCCCAGCCCTCTGGCAGATAGCAGACCCCCACCCTCAGGCAGATAACAGGCCCCCACCTCAGAACGGCCTAGATAACACGTGGCAGGAACTGTCCCCTGCCTGACGAGGATTTAATTCGCCTCCCTCGCAACTCGAACCGGCGACCACAGGCTTAACAGCCAACCGGGAGCGTTAACGAGTACCAAGCTGGGTATGTCCAACTTGAGGGAGAGTGTTTGCACCTTGTTGCTTGCTTTGTTTTTTCTTTATGTGTTCAAGCTAGGTACACCTATCTTGAGGGGGAGTGTTGGAGTCTGCATCCCACATTGGACTTATGGTCTGGTGTGGTCTTTATTATTCATTATAAAAGAACCCCAAGGGCTCCTTTAGAGAGTACACCTTGGGGGGTTCGGGTCTCTCTCATTTTATCCTTCTACAAAATTAATAGTTGCAAGCATTGTAATTGATTTTTAATTATGGGAGAGTGATAGATATTCACAGTTGACATCAAATCATGCAGTAGCAGACCTGATCCAAAAAAATGTCCCTACCACTCTGATCTTGTTGGAACAAAAATGTTCCTGCCTTCGTCGACGATCCTTTGCAGGGATGCCACTATGATAACTCTGAAATTGAAACGACAATAATCATGCACACTGCTCATGTTAGCATAATACACGAGTATGATAGACCAATCCATAATGTATGAAAGGAGGGAGGATTCAGCCTAACCTTCGCAGATGTATTATTATCATAGAGGTATTTGCTTATCAGTTCTGTTTTAGACTGCAAATTTATAAGCAAATGTCAAACACACTTTACTTCAAAAAACATTTAAAGAAATACCAATCTATTCATTTATTGCAATCTGCAAAGATTACAACCCTGAAACAACAACAGTGAGCATTAGGTTTTTTATCACCTAATGCTAACCATTTTGTTGCAGGGCATGCTAATGTACAATTTAGAAACTTATACAATTCCAAAAAGGCATATAGGCCGCCACAGAAAGTACAGATTAGAGGTGGAATGGGCCACCCAGCCATCTGAGCCTCCTTTTTCACAGATCAGCATAACGCAGCCCAGCCACCATATATGCTTGAGCATGAAATACAGCTTAAGCATGAATCGAATACGCCAACGATCATTTTTACCATACAAAATTGCATACACACTAGGGTTGACCTGAACTGATGAATGGGCCGATGAGAGCAAATGCTTGCACCAGACCAAGCCAACAAGCAAGTCACCCTGATAAGGCCCATTGCCACCTCAAGTACTGATGCTGTGAAGATAGGAGGGGGGGAGGGGGGGAACACACTCACATAAAGAGAGATGGTCAGGCTGAAACCCCTTAGAACTTGAAAGGATCTTGATCTATACTAAACTTGTGCCAAAAAAAAATAATTCTTGCAATAAAGTTGTACCAAAAAATAATTGCATTACAAATGAACTCCTGATCCTGAAATCTAACCAGCTGCTGCTCATATCATTGAATCTAATTCACACCCCAACATGAGACTCTCCACAACCAGCATATATAAATCATAATGCTCTAACATGCCCATATCATAATATGATGAACCTTGACGAACAAGATCTCCAGCATACCAAAAGATGAACAGGTCAGATTTCTTTAGCAGCGCAAGATATGGGCAAACTGATGCACTGCACTACCTGGAAACTCATGTGAAATCTATTCCGACTAAATAATTGAGCTTTCCTGCTAACCCTTCATATGTCTCCTGCCTCAATGGGCTCAATGTCAACATTTTATTCTCATTGAAAAATGTTGGACCAAAAGATTTGATTCACAATGCATCAATAATATTGAGATAATAAATGAAGTGTAGAAATGCAGAAATAAAATAACACAAGGATGTAAAGTGGAAAAACCACCAAAATAATTGTGGGATAAAAAAACACAAAGTAAAAGGATCTCACTATGAATAAATAAGGGTACAGACACTCAATTTTACAAAGAGAAAATCCCACAGGTATCTCTCTAGAGTAGACCTCCCATTCTCCTGGGAGGCCTCGGATTCTATTACCCTCATTCTAAGTAACGACCCAAACTTTTATATATAGAATTTGCCTTCTGAACAAATATGTGTGTCATAGTTAGAAATATAGTATAAAACACATGCGCCACATAATAAAAAACAACAATACTTTATTACATTAATTCAGAACATTACATTTAGAGAATAAATATATTTCATAAAATTGAAAATAATATAATAGGACAATAACCACAAAAAAAATAACTTGAATGGGAAATTTTGATCATTTTGGTCTCCTAGAATAATCACACTCGCAAACAATACTATAAAAAAACAAAACATCAGTAATGTAATCGAAATTTTGAAAATGAAAAATATAGAACCTCGATAGGAATTGATGAAAATGATAAATGAAAGAAATATGAGGTATTTTGATAAAGATAAAGGACAAGAGGCAACACTTTCTGGAATTTAATAGTAGCAAGGGTTACAGGCAGAGCAAAAAATGTAGCAGAAAGGAGTACACTTCAAGAGAAAACTCCTGCCCAAGCCCTTGGCCAATTCTAGAATCATCTCCCTCCCTTTCCCACTTCACACCCCCTCTTTAAAACCAACATTCCACAGAGGATTTCCTAACTGATTCCTTTGTGGGGTCCACTTTGTTATTTCCTGGAATCCTCCACCCAGTTTGTTAAGCAGTTGAGATGGGGGGGGGCACTCCAACCGATTGGTTAGGAGATAGTGTTGCTGGAGGGTCCACTGCCAGCTGTGTCACGACTCCCTCCCCACAAAGTGTACCCCTCCTGAACCGGCAATGTGAGAAGGGAGATAATGACCCCCGAGTCTCGCCTCCAATAGGCCCTGGGTTGGCGACTAGCACCGAGGGTATAGCAAACACACAGATGGGAGGCATTACCCTCTAAGAGAACACATGCGGAAGAGAGAGATAAGATACACACCAACCAACTCCAACTCATATAGAATTATAAATGAAAACCCAAGTACACATATGAAATATCATGCAAAACTACTACAACTGAAAGGGAAAAAACTGCAAGTACCTAAAAGAAAGTAAAACAACAGCAACCACAAACCCGAACAGCTCCTGCAACCCCAAGCTAGTAAACACCAGCCTGATCTCCAACCTGCTCCAAGTGACCTAAAAAACAATTTATATAACAAAGGGGTGAGTATAACAGTATACTCAGTAGGATCCTCCCCGAAACCTCTCGTGCAAAAGTATAGAAAGCATGTTAAAGCACAGTGAACAACAAGTGAAACTGACTCGTCACCTAAACAGGTATACTAAGTTCCTAGCCTCACCATAGCCACTCTCACCAAGTAACGCATACAAAAATATATCATATAATAAAGAATATCAAGGGTACCCCGCTACTACTTCCCCGCTGGTTTGCCGCTTTTCCCCAACGTCGCACGTCCTAAGCATCTCTCTCCAAAAAGGTTTGTCCGCAGACACCTGGGCGAAGCACCACAATATGCACCTCGTGCAACAAAACCACCACGTCCACCCAAGAAAGTAACCAGGTAGTTTCCGGGAGCCACCACAGCTCGCGTAACGTGTATCATACGTCGGGTATTATACCTCAAGTCATTACACCCCATACACCGAGTAAGGATCCTCAAACCATCACAGCCTATACACGTTACACCTATAGTAGTTCATAGGATACTATATCCAGAATATATGTGTGTGAATAACCACAAGCCATTACATCCCTCTACACACATATATGGGAAAAACTAACCACTGTGCCTACCAGCACAAGTAACAACCAAGAGAAGAGAGCGGGGCCAAAGGGGGTAGTCAGTCATCCATCCTCCCACTGAAATGTTGGGAAAAACACCCCCCCAGGCTCAGAATCCCCGGAGTGTCAGTCGCCCTTACTGACAGGGTGGAGTAGCGTATAGAAACACAAAAAGTACAGAATATACTATATCTCACAACCACACTATGGGCATAACCTAGTCTTAGACTCAACTGCAGCTAACGTCTCTCGGACTCCGAGCTGCCACTTCTAAGACTAGGTATCCTATATTAACACAACCATTTAAAAAACTTTATTGCCTTACTCCATTCCCTTTTTATCAGTTCCACTTAATTAATTCTTTAAACATTAATTAACCATTTACAATTCCACATTAAATTTCATTAGCTTCACACCCAGAGTCCACTGCCCCTTTAAAATTACAACCTCATAATTATGTTCCAGCAAACTCCAACCCCATGGGTTAACATCATTTATTCTATTATTCATTACAGAAATACTTTCCCATATTCTCAGGCATTCTAGAAAAACATTCTATGCTACTAAACACAAGGGGGCTCAACACGATGAGTAGATGTACTACCCGTCGAGTCTTTGCCGCCTATAGCAAGAACGTAGACCCATCCTCCCTTGAGAAACTAAACACGGAAAGCACGTGGCATACCCCGCGCGTCATCGCCTCTTTCAAGAAGGGTAAGCAAGACCAGCTGCCTTGAGCAGTGGGGAAAAGTAAAGCAGATAATCAACCAATAAGAATCAGCAAGCATCCAACAATCACATTCATCCCGTTCCATCATCCCTGGTGTCCTCCCCGACACCCACATGCATAAACCGATGCATCTCGCCACTCTAGGCGTCATCTGCTGCCACAACCAAAAGGCCTCCATGCCCCCACATATCACAACAGTCATCCAGCCTCACATCACAACACAAGCAGCAGGAAAACAAACATTTTAACAATTGGGCTCTTAGCCCTTTAACAAACAAGAGGGTAACTCAGAACCCTACAAGGAGTTATCTTTTATCGAACAACCGGTTCTTTAATCCATCTTGGATTAACCGATTATTATTCGCAGGTTACAAATTCGGGAAACCTAATCAGTAAGCTATCATAAATAATTAAACATACTTAATGCGCCAATTTGATTAACATCAAAAATACAACAAGAACCAAATTCGTTTACATGCCTCTTTATCTTTAGCCAAACAATTATCAATTAATCCCGATTTACGTTCTTTACCAATTTTCATCAAGAACAAACAGCTAAACAAAGCAAGCATAGATATCACACTATGTAGCAAAATAAAAGGCAATAACATACGATCGATATCAATTTATTTATCCGGTTCAAATATTTATTATGTCAATTCCATTGTCATCCAGTGGGATAAAACATGCTAACGATACAGTTGCACATAAAAGAAGAGAGAAGCAACGAATCCCCTACATCAAACGGTTCTTGACGTTCTTTATACAAGAACAGTCCGCACAACGGTTCACGATCTCCTCCTCTCGCGACAACTGCATCCACCCGAGGATGCCACCGTACGACCGCACCAACCGAAACCCAAGAAAACTCCATTAGAAGCATGGAGATCACATGCTATAATATGGAAAGGAGAAACAGGAGAAGATGAACCCCAAAAGAACGACGATAAAACATACCTTATATCGAAGATTGATGGATACTTCTTAGTTGCACCGAAACAGGGGGTGCACTTGCAGCAAGAAGAACGTCGAGGGAAACCAATCCACGGGGAAAAGTTTGATCTCACGATTCCTACGGGAAGGAAAGGTTCGAGCGTCTCGCACCAGAGAACAAGGAGGAAGAACAAGGGAGGAAGATATCTTGTCCCTTTTGAAGATTTAACGGAGCGACGGTTTAAGATACGCTTGATTTCCTATTAAAAGCGGATCGCATTAAACCACGCGGTTTGACAAAGTAAAAACATCCCAAGCCTTAGTAATAATTAATATAGCAATTATGGCCTTTGAATCGGCCTTAGAGTCCTAAAAATGATGCTTTAAATGCATTTTACGTCAAAAGAAACGTCAAAGGGGCGAACTGTAGAAAGCTGGAAACACTGTACACCCTACCGTTCTGGAAACACCGTACACTCTACCGTTCTGGAAACACTGTGCACTCTACCGTTCTGGAAACACCATCCACTCTACCCGTTCTGGAAACACTATGCACCCTACCGTTCTGGAAACACTGTACACCCTACCGTTCTGGAAACACTGTACACCCTACCGTTCTGGAAACACTGTAAACTACCGTTCTGGAAACATTGTACACGCTACCGTTCTGGAAACATTGTACACCCTACCGTTCTGAAAACACTGTACACCCTACCATTCTAGAAACATTGTACGCTCTACCGTTCTGGAAACATTGTACACACTACCGTTCTAGAAACACTGTACACTCTACCGTTCTGGAAACACTGTACAACCTACCGTTCTGGAAACATTGTACACTCTACCGTTCTGGAAACATTGTTCACATAAGATCACTGATGTTACTGTTCACATAAGGTCACCGTTGCACTGTTCATAGAAGGTCAATGATGACACTGTTCACCTAAGGTTACTGTTGCACTATTCACAGAAGGTCACTGATGACACTGTTCACAGAAGGTAAATGATGACACTGTTCACCTAAGGTTACCGTTGCACTGTTCACAGAAGGTCACTGATGACACTGTTCACAGAAGGTCAATGACGACATTGTTCACCTAAAGTTACCGTTGCACTGTTCACAGAAGATCACTGATGACACTGTTCACAGAAGGTCACTGATGCACTGTTCACAACGGTCTACCGTTGGAACTGTTCACAAAAATGGAAAATTGGCAAAGTGTTGGGGATAAGTCACCCTGACCTCCCGAATCACCTCATACACCTGATTTTCGCAAAGGAATGAACCAGAGAGCTCTGGGCCATTACAAGCTGTGTTGTGAAGGTCCCGGGCGCAGCAGAAGCTCGTGGGTGGATGTGCCCATTCGGCTTTTTGTCATTAGCAATGATCAATCTGGGATCAACACGACGATAAACGTCAGACTCCACGGATCGAATCACAGAAATAGACAAAGAAGAGGAACAGTCCCGGAACCATAAATGTGGATCGTCACAAGTTGATTATAATTAATTTAATTAATTGACAAGAAATACCTTTTATGGCGTTCTTTCTTCGTTGATATTTCTGATCACGTTCCGATGTGATTCGTCGTTGCGTCGCAGAAACCAAGTGTAGACTTCCTCTAGCAGTGATCCACACGTGCACCACGTATCACTGGACGTCGCCAAAGGAATCTCCAGGTACTAGCGTGGAGAAGCTTTTACTTGCGTTGTCCGCCTTAGATCGCCCTTGATCCGGTGGAGGTGGATCTCTCTCGGTCTTAAGAGTGTTCTTGGAGGACGGAGTTCTTTCGGTCTTGAGAGAATTCTCCAGAATTGTTGTGCACAACGATTCTCTTAGGAAAAGAATTGGGGTTGTGAGGATATTTATAATCGGATTTGAGGTTGTAGAGTTATGACAATAAATAAGCGCGTTACGCGTTTTATTTATTTCATTAACTCTTTTGAAAACCTCATGTCGAGTCATTAATTTCTTGACATGCGCTCACGCTGATTATAATAAATATCATTTAATAAAATGATATTATTTCCTCAAAATCCCGACTGAAAAAATTACACGGCGTGTAATCATAAATACACGGCGTGTACTTGTTTTTCATTGAAAACTACATGGCGTGTACATTTAATGTACACGCCGTGTATATCATGTTTTCATTTATTCATTTCCTTTCCAAAATGAAAACTGCACGGCGTGTACATTCAATAATACACGGCGTGTACATTCAATAATACACGGTGTGTACTTGTTTTCAAAATAAAAACTACACGGCGTGTAATCATTAATAGACGGCATGTACTTGTTTTTATTTTATTCTTCCTCCAACATTAAAACGATTTAGGCTTCCTTGAATAATTATTAAACCACGTATGAGAATAATCTTTATTCTACTTGAGATACTTGAATACACTTAGTGTGTGACCCTCTAGGCCTCTTCTCGTTGGCATTAAGCGGGCTTGCCTAAAGTCCAAGATTACTGTCTAGCAACGGGTCAAGGCACCCAAGAGAAAGAAGTTGACGCCGCATTGACGTGTCACCTCATACGAACGCTTACTGTGAAATTTAATCCCTTTGTCTCAATATCTCATCAAGCAGGTTTCATGACAGTGTCATAAACCTATATGCTTGATCTGTCATTCTTTGACTTCTAGAAATAAACTCGTCGTGACACCATGACCATGGAATTTATTCGACAGTTTTATTTCAATCAAAGTGCCCGAGATATTTTCTTCCATAAATATGGAAGGGACAAATCCTTCCTCGACTTATCCATTAACAACATGTCATTCGTGACGCACCCAACGTACCCTACATGTTGGAGGTAGTGTTGCTGGAGGGTCCATTGCCAGCTGTGTTGGCGGGTCCACCGTGGCTGCAACCTTCTTCCCACGCCTGGAATAGACCTTCCAAGGCCCTGGGGCATCCCTTGCGCTATCACTCGCCCCCCCCCCCCCCCGAGAGAATAGTCTTGTCCTCGAGACTGAAAGAGCGAAATTGGTTGTGGAGAACATATTCATCCTCCCTTGTGGCGTCGTCAGCAAATCGGTCTTTCCACTAAATAAGTCATTGAGGGACCGAACCAGAGGCAGCCGAAGTGGTGCGGCGGCCGAGGGCTTTCACAGGTTCAGATGCGGCATCATCTTCACCTGTGGAAAGGGTGGGGAGGGACGAATGAGAACCAATGAATTTTTTGAATTGGGAAATATGAAAAAGTGGGTGAATACGGATGTCTGGAGGAAGGGTGAGTTTATAGGCCATCGGGCCAACCTGCTAAAGAATAGGAAAAGGGCCAAAAAATCAGGGGGCAAGTTTCTGATGAATGCGACGTGCGAGGGACTGTTGTCGATGAGGACGAAGTTTCACATATACCACATCGTCGATGATAAATGAGATGTCGCGGCGAGAACGGTCGGCCTGAAGTTTCATAAAAGTTTGGGTGCGGAGCAAATGACGTTTCAGCTGAGCTAGTGCCTCATCACAATCATGTAAAGTCGTGGTGACTGCCTCAACGCGAACTTCATTGGGTAGGAAGGAAAGAACCGTTGGGGGTGGACGACCATAAACTACCTTGAAGAGGGTGGAGTGGATAGAAGAATGTCATGTGGAGCTATAATGAAGCTCAGCCCGGGGCAACCAAAAAGACCAATGTGTAGGCTGGTCACCGGCAAAACAGTGAAGGTAGGTCTCCAAACAACGGTTGACAGCTTCTGTTTGACCGTCTGTTTGGAGGTGATATGCAAAACTAAATTTGAGGGCGGTACCTTATAAGCGAAACAATTCAGTCCAAAAATGGTTGAGGAACAAGGGATCCCATGAAGTCTGACCACTTCCTGAGCAAAAATTTCAGCAACTACACGAGCAGTAAACGGGTGTTTTAATGCAATAAAATGAGCGTATTTAGATAATCTGTCGACCACCACAAAGATGACGTCAAAACCCTTCGACTGAGGGAGGCCGGAGATGAAATCCATGGAAATATCATCCCAAGTCCTTTTCGGAATAGGTAAGGGCTGGAGAAGGCCAGTAGGGGACAGTGTAGAATATTTAAAGCGATGGCAAGTGGGACATTGGCGGACAAAATGTAAAATCTGTTGGCGCATGCCTACCCAATACAAATTGGCAGCCAATTTGCGATAGGTTCGATAAAAACCAGAGTGGCCACCTGCTAGAGATGAATGGAATTCTTCCAAAAGTCGTGGGACCCAGGCGGAAGATGCTGGAATTACGAGCCGGCCTTTATACAACATGGTTCCATGAGAAAGGGAAAAACCAAGAGGAGGGCTGGAGGCCATCTGAAGGCATCGCGGCACACTAGCCAGGTAAGGATCATTGCAGACTGAAGCTGTCAAGTCTTGACCCTCTTACCACAGCGAAAGAGAGTAAAAATGTAGCAGTCTAATGGATCAACCCAACAAAAAAGGACATCTGCAGCCAAGTTGGTGCGGCCCGGCTTGTATTTTATTTCAAAACGGGAGCCTAAAAGTTCAGTCAGCCAACATTGTTGATCCGTTGTGGCAATGCGTCGTTCTAATAAAAATTTGAGGTTGTGTTGGTCAAAGTAAACAATAAAAGATTGTCCCAACAGGTATGTGCGCCAGTGTTGAATGGCAAAAACAACGGTCATAATTTCTGTAGATGAGTAAATCTAATTACAAGGAGGGTAAGTCCGATGTGGGACTCAGAAATACCCATTTAAACTTAAATGGGGTCCAACAATTTCCTTCTCATAGGCCGACTTAGAAAGGGTAGAATCAGCCAGCCCCTTACTAAAAAAAAACAATGGGGCGACTATTCTGCATGAGGACAGCAACTATCCCGCGGCCAGAGGCGTCAAATTCGATCTCGAAAGGCTGGGAAAAATTTGGAAGGGCGAGAACTGGCACTATTGTAACAGCCTGCTAGAGGAGGGTAAAATCTTGTTGAGTTGCGAGAGTCCAGTGAAAACCAGCTTTCCCTGTGAGAACCGTTAGAGGTTGGGCGATCTTTCCATAATTTGGAATGAATTTCCGGTAATAACCGGTGAGGCTGAAAAAACTACGAACGCCCTTCACATTCTTTGGAGTAGGCCAATCCAAAACTGCTTGAATTTTGGTGGGGTCCATAGCTACACCGTCGTGAGAGATAAGGTGACCCAGATATGCGATGGAACGTTGAGCAAAGGTGCATTTGCCACGGTTGATGAAGAAGTGGTTGGTATGAAGTAACTGCAGAACTTGCTCCAAATGAAGGATGTGAGAATCTTAACCCTAACTGTAAATCAAGATGTCATCAAAAAATATTAGTACAACGCGGCTGAGAATGGGGCGAAAAAGATCATTCATAATAGCTTGAAAGGTAGGAGCGTTGGTAAGGCCAAAAGGCATCACCAAGTACTCATAGTGTCCATTATGAGTACGAAAAGTTGTTTTGTCGATGTCTGCATCATGCATCCGGATTTGGTGATAGCCGAAGATGAGATCCAGTTTGGAAAAAAAAATTGCCGCATGCAACTCGTCTATTAGCTCATTTACCACTGGAATGGGGAATCTATCGAGCATCGTTGCTTTGTTCAAGGCTCGGTAATCAACACACATACGCCAGGTGTTATCTTTTTTTTTCCACTAGCAGAATTGGGCTTGAGTATGCAATGTTACTGGGTTGAATATATCCCCACTGGAGGAGGTGATGGACTTGTTTTTCAAAGTAAGGGTACCGACATGGGCGGACTGACACGGGGCCTTGATCAGGAAATAAAGGGATTTTGTGAACAATAGACTATCGGGGAGTCAGACCGCAAGGCTCGTTGAAGATAATATTGAGCCGATTGAGAAGTGTTTGAAGGTGTTGGGTCTGCCTGAAAGACAAAGACGTTTGGCTGGGATCGACGGAAAGAGAGCAGTGGTTGCCGCCTAGGTGTGCAGTAAGTTGCTACAAGGAGGAAAGGCCTTTGGAAGCTGTACTCTGGAGAGTAAAAATCTGGCTGCCATGGGTAAACGGCATAGTCATCGCTTTCCAGTTGATATTGACGTCACCAAGAGTTCGTAGCCAAGCAATGCCGATGATTAAATCCAAACCACCAATGTCAAGAACATGAACATCAATATGGCAAGAAAAGGGACCAATAACCAAAGGCAATTGTGGGCAGAATACTTGAGTCCATAATTTCTGACCATCACCTAATTTAACCGAGTGAATGAAGGTGTTGAGGGCCACGAGTCCCAGCGAGGATTTAAGAGATGGAGATATAAAATTATGGGTGGCCCCACTGTCCAAAAGGATCAGAATGGGAATGTCAGTGAGTTTGCCAGCGACCTGCATTGATGTTAATTGGTCACCACTTTGGCTGTGGAAATAGGTGCTTACTCCAAAATGGTCCAATACTTGACACTCAACTTCAGCGGCCTCGTCACTGCCTTGATGTTCTAAATCACCTATTGCTTCCCTATCATTACTGTCAGGAGGGGAATCATCCTCCCCTAAAAGGACCACTCGTACCTTAGCATCAATACACTTCTGCATGGGATTAAAAGGGAAGCCATAACGAAAACACAACCCCTTCTTGCGACGGTCTTCTCATTCCTGATTAGAGAGGTGGCGAACCCCCCGGCCAGCAGAGGGGGCGGGTTGGGCACCCACTGAGGTGAAGACTGAGCGTCTGTCCGGGCGTGAAGAAAAATCCCGCTGAGATTGAAGTGGGGGACGAAAAGTTGGTTGTCAGTTATTGGTGTTGCGGGGCACAGTTGGACGCGAACTGCCAGCACGATATTAGGGGCCAACACCATTGAAAATGGCCAGCTCCACATGGCGTGTCAGGCGTTTGGCTGGGAGCCGAGTATCGGGATTATGAATGTGTACTCAGCTGCAGATATCCCCACGCAAACCATGAAGAAAATATCCAACATATTGTTGTTCTGACTGACACGGTAGTAGGGAGGCCAGGTATTCAAAGTGTTCAACGTATTCTTGGATGGACCCGACTTGCTGGATGATGTGGCCTTAAACACACATGTTTTGCCACATCTTTTTAATTAATTTTTATCAATTTAATTATTTATTTTAACTCTTTAATAAATAATGGCACTTTTGTATTTTTATTATTATTATTTTTATTTAATCAATTTTTTTATAATTATTTATGTATTTTAAGCTTTAAATGTGTTAATCTAAGTTTTACTTTATTTTATAGTATAATTACTTTTTATTTAGTTTGGTATTTATGTCTGCATATTTAAATATTTAACATTTATTATTCAATTAATTAGTTTGCTTTCACACATAATTTTTTTTTATTCTTAATCTAACATTGCATGTACTAAATATTATTTAGAATAACATAATCTAAATATTAATTGTCTTTTATCAATTCATTTTTTTTATAAATTTAAGTTTACAAACTCTTTGCATCTCTTTAACTCAATTTCATTAATTAACATAAATTGATTAATAAAATAATGGTTATCTAATTTCTTTAATTAATTTAATTTGAAACAGTAGTCTTTTATAAATAATTAAACTTTGTTTTATAATTGTTTAAATTTAATATTAATTTTTAATAATTTATTTGCTTCTTTATTTTTAGTTTTAATTTGTAACAATTTTAGTTTTATAAATTAAAATTAATATTAATTTAACTTTAGTCCATTTGGTTTTATAAGTTTATTTAATTTTATGAATACTTGTATTTTCATTTGTTTTAATTATTATTTTTAGTTTTAATAAATTATTTCATTCATTTATTATTTCTTTATTCATGTTTCAATTTATTTTTCGGTTTATTATGCAGGTTACTGGTGGCACCGTAATCGCTTAATACGATCGCACCGATTTGACTCACGGTCTCACCGTAACACCTTTCAACAGTCTCACCGGAACCCCTTTCAACTGTCTCACCGTGACACCCCTTTCACGGACGCACCGTAAACCTGCCACCGTATCCCTTTCCCGCATAAAGTTCTTTGCCACTGTTTCCCCCTTTCTCGCACAGCAAACTCATTCGACTATTTTTTTTTCACTGCCATCGTTCCCTCCTGCAACACTACCTCGCGTTTTCACTACACTGCCATAGCAACACCCAACCGAGGGGAGTCCGACGTGTTAGAGACCTATTCGCCGCTGCTGATTTACCTCTCACCGCTGTAGCCGAAGGAGCTAAATCTGTAGCCGCCCAAATCTATTGTGAGTTGTGCTATCACCGATGGAGCTTGAGGCTGAGTGAGGAGGAGCCATGTTGTGGTGATATGCAGTCTCACTGTGAAATTGATACCTGAAGTGGTCACTACCATCGAGGAGCTACCGTCGCAAGATTATTTCCTTTGATGAACATCAAGCCGTTGCTTGAGGAGGAGCCATGTTGTGCCGCTATAAGGGCTTGGGTCGTCGATGTCTCGTCGCTGAGGTCGATCCGAGGGAGCAACGAGCTGCATGAGGGGCCGAGGGAGACGCTGCAGGATCCGAGTTCACCTCGCCGCACCACTCACTGGAGACAAGGTCGACGCCACTGAAGCAGGAGGCCGAGTTGATGAGACGCCGCGCTGTTTCGAGGAGTCGAAGCCACACCATACCTGCCGAACCAAGACCAAACCAAGGCCGACGCCGCGCTGGGTTGAAGTCGTAGTGAGGAGAAGAGGATGCCGCGTTGCTTGAGGAGGGCGAGCCGCTGAAGGAGGCTTTAAAAAAAAATCCAAAATTTCCCTCCTGTGGCGCGATGGAGAAGAAGACACGGGGGGAGTAAAAAAATATAATAAAAATAATAAAGTAAAAGTAAAATATATAATAATAAATTAATTAAATAAATATAATACATAATATTAAATATATATTTAACTATAATTATAATATTAAGTAGATAAGTTATAAAATAGGATATTAGAAAAACTAATAAGAATTTAAAGATTTAAATTATAAACAATAATAATTTGTATATTAAGTTGAATATTAATAAATATAATTACTTAACATTTTTTTCTCTAACAGTATAAATAAAATAATTAAATTAATAAAGTAATTAATATTAATCTAATTTAAGAATTCAATTAAGTTTTACTACTCACTAATTGTATAATTTAATTAATAATAATAAATTAAATACTTAAAATTTTTACCTATTATAAGATTTAATAATAAATAATCATATTAATATTTAATAATTATTATCAATTAAGATTTTTATTAATTAACAGTTCGTTAACTTTTTAACAAGTAAATAACTTTAAATTAAAAAGATAACTGCTTTATTTTATATACGTTTTCATTTAGTTATTTTTCTACTCTAACATTGCAGGTTCATTCAAGGGACTAAAACACGTCCATGTTCATCTAACTCACCGGGAGTTACTTACGAGGGAAATTCTAGCGCGACGTGTCAGTCGCAAAAAAAGCACACGTGTGCGGTGCACAACTGAGGGACTTTTAAAGTCGGTGGAAAACGTGCGATGACAGGCAGCAGATAACGGAAGATATAAAAGCAGAGTTGCAAGCAGCGTTGTGGGAGGAGGCTCATTCATTCCACGAACACACCACTAGAGAGCAGAGTCGACACTCTCATTCCTCATTCCACGATCACATTCATTCGAGAGCAGACTCCGAGGAGCAGCACTGAAGTCAAGCTGGAGACATGGAAGCGAAGGAGCCCGAGAGCAGAGCATCATTGAGGGAGTTCTTTTCCCTTCTTGTACTCAATTTCACAGTACTCTGTAATCGATTGTTTTTCATTGCTTTAATCAAGATGATCAAAGGATGAGTTGTCTTAGCTCGAGAATCCAATTCTATTAGTTAATCTTTTAGACTTCTTCATTCACTCTACATTTTTCAGAATCGTAATCAATTGACGAGATTGATTAATAATTCTCGGTTTAATTGCTTCACACCTCAATTGTTTTCTTAATTCATTAATTCAAGATCAACTGGCGAGCTAGTTCTAGAATACATTTTCTAAGCGTTAATGTCTTTACATCTGGGAATTTACGGCGAGTTTATTTTCGAATGTTATCATATTATAATTGTCAAGTTGTTTAACTGAATTTGGAGTGGCGAACTCCTAAAATCAGTTTACTGTGTGTTGAGTTTCCTGGCGAGGGAGATTTTTCACCTTTTTTCTTGAGGTATGATTCAATAAAGTGTAGTGGGGAAGATATCCTTTAAGCCAGTAGTTTGTAATTCTTGAGTAATACATTTGATCTGCTCCTTCGACCTTGCTGCTTAATTCTAGTATTTTGTTTTTTTTATGTTAGCTTAGCTGTAGTTCTTAGTTCATCAGTATTCTAGTAATTGATTTAGTCTCTTTGCTTAAAGAAAAGTACATAAAAATTGAAAAGTAAAAAAAACTATAAAGATGTTTACCTCATTGCTGACAACAGTGAGGTTTTTAGTTTTAAAACCTTAGAATTCACTCACCTGCTTTCTCTGTGGATCGACTTTGCACCACTGTGCTAGGTAGGTTATTAAATGTAATTTTGAGGGTCGTGACGACCTCCGGCCTGTTCAAAATTTGGCGTCGTTGCCGGGGAAGGCACATGCTGAATGTTCTTAAGGTAAAAAAAATAGAATATAAAAAAACATAAAAAAATCATAAAAAATCTGATTTAAAAAAACTGTTTTGAATTGTATCTGCTTCTTGTGTTGTTTTTGAAAAAATTTGCTCAACTGTGCAACTTTGTGTGTTTAAACTCATTTGTTTTTAGTTTAAAAAAAATGGAACATCACCAGAACTGGAATCAACTGGGGTCTCATTGTGTGTGTCGTGGCTGTTATGGGCGCACTGCCTGGCAGTGTATTTACAACCAGCCACAACAGGATGTTTACATTGAAGAAGATGAAAAGTTTGAATCTAATCCTGAATTCCTAGATAAACTTGAATTAATTGAAACCAAACTGGATGCTATGGAGAATAATTGAAACACCTGGTTTAACCAAACCCGTGAAATTCAAATTAGAGATTCTCAAGAGCAAGATCAAAGAATGAAAAGATTGGAAAACATGCTCTTGGATTTACAAGAGAAGGTTAAAGAACAAGAAGAATTTGAAGAAAATGAAAAAAAAAATGTTTACAAAAGATTTGAAAATCAAGTAGAAGAGGAAAGTGATAGTGAAACTGGATATGAAACCATCCTCTTTGAAAAATCTGATTCTGTTAAACTAAATCTGAAAACAACCAGCTCACTGAATCAAGAGAATAACATTGAACATCCTAAAATGAGTTTTAATGCTGTTGAGTTGGACAATTTTGAGGATGAATTGAAACAGATTGAAAAAAATTGCACAGTTCTTTTCATCATCCCTTATTTAGAGAAAAATCACTGTTTTAGAAGTTTTGAGAATAAAGTATCTCGGGTTGAAGTCAAACTTGAAACTGAAAACTTAAATGTTAAAAACTCTTCACCCAACTTTTCTGAATTTGTGAATAATGAGTCTGAACAAAATATTGGGAACACTTTGGAAGAGAACCTTAAGCTGGTTAACATAGAATCTGAAATTGTTGAACTTGAATTGAACACTTCTCTTTCATATTTTGAACCTGTAAAACCAATAAATTCTGAAATGTTGATGAATGATGAAGATGAGGGAATGACATTTGAAGAAAGACTAACCGATGATTTTTCATTTCCCTATTCTCATAGTAATGACTTTTCTGAAACTTTGTGCAATGAAATGGAGTAGCATTAACCAATTTGAGGTGAATTGTATTAATTTGAACATTTTGGAAACCGAACTTATTGAAACTGAATTGTACAATTCTTCTCCTGAAATTGAATTGCAACACTCAGATGACATGGTTTTAGAAAGTGAGCTTTTTGAACTTGAAAGAGGTTGAACACACACTAGATGATGGTTGCAGAGTTGATTTGATAGAAGCAGTAGATGTTCAGTGTGATTTAACAGATGAGGATCTTTTGGAAGAGATTTACAATATTGTTAAACCTGAACCTTTTTGTGATAAAATAAATTCTCTTCTCTGTCTGTCACTTACATCCTCAACTGTGAAGGGTGTTGAGTCTTCTAATGATACTGATAGTAGTCCAGAGGGGAAATTTCACTTGAGTTCCAATGTTCATAATTCTAATCAACACTTTATTGAATCCCTTCTTGAACCTACTATTCAGTATTCATCCACAAGCACCCTTGTATTTGAACCTGCTAATGTTGAGGTTAAGAGAGATAGCTATGAGGTCAATGACACATCCTTTGAAGTATCTAATACTATGTTGTCCCTTCATGTGAACTCAAATCTTGATAACTCTGAAACAATTCTGGAAGTGGACAGCATTATGATCACAACTGTTAAAGGGTGTTTCTTAGGGGTTATTTTAGGCTATGAGAATTCAGTTTTTGTTGTGCTGAGTCTTGTTGCCCACAAATCTCATCTTTCTGTTAAAAATAATTGGGTCAAACACATGTGGTGGTTCCTATTAAGGAAACCACATTCACCTAGTGACTACGGTTAGTTGCTAGGTGAGTCTGACTGGGGACTTTAAATCTAGCGCTGTATGGGAGGCAACCCGTGGTTTTTCTTTTGTTTTCAATAAAAAAATTGTAATTAAATAAAGTCTAACTGAAGACTTTAAAATCAGTGCTTCATGGGAGTCAACTCATGCTCCTTATTTGTTTTCATTTTTGTACTATTTTGTACTGAATAAAGTGCTACTTTGTTGTCTCCTAGATGCTATGTCTCTGCTGGATTTTTGTTCCTGGTTTTCATGCTTTGTGTTTTTAGGATGCTGCTACTGTGTAATAATGGAGTGGAATTCCCATGATCATCTCTGGACAAGAACTTAGTCAGGGAAGTACTTTAACCTTTTGCATTTATTTCAGCTCATGTTTTTGCTAATAAAATTCTGCTTGTTTAAGAAATTATGCTTGTTTAAGAAATTATGCCTGCTGCATATCTTGCATATACTAAAAAACTTTTGTTGCATGTCACTAAGTTAGATTAAAAATCTGCATGTGCTTGTTGCTGAGAACTGAAATTCATTGTTTAAAACTCATTCACTGTATGAACTTAAGTGTGGGGGGTACATGTTTGATGGTAGTGTGTTTTTCATTGGAACCGATTAGTCTATAGGGTATTTAGCATGCATCTTTCTGTTATATTGAACACTCATTTGAATCGTACTTTGTTAAAATGCTTACACCCAATTAATTGTGCACTTACACCTTATATGCTTCTTTTGAGCTATATTGAAAATCTTTGTCATTGGACTTAAATGTTAATGCATGTACTTGTTAATGAACCTGTTGTTAAGTTATTCATTGTGGTGAACAAGATTTTTGAACTTTAATGTGACCTTTCTACATGTCATAAATCTACTAAATTGAAAATCTGTTTTGAACCTTTACTGCCTGAATGGCCCGAAGGCCTTCTTTTTATTTTATTATAGATAATCCCCCTTTTAAGGGTTGAAGGGAACCCGTACATGACCCGTAGGCCCAAGGCACAAGGCCCGACATGACTTGCAATACATGACCCGAAGGCCCAGAGGCATACCATGCCCATTACATGACCCGTAGGCCCAGCCCACTAGAACTACCTCTCCCCAGCGTCTTGCATCATTGATCTCCTTAGCTCCTCACCTTGCATTGTTGATCGGCTAGCATTGCCCCGTACAAATCTGCACGGTGCCTGGTCCCGATGGCGGCTGCCATACCCTCTCATTCTTCTCCATATTTAGAAGTCAACTTTGGGGACAAAGTTGGGTTTTAAGTGTGAGGGAGGGGGTCAATTCTTGACTATGCTTAACTGTGCTTAATTGGAAGCCCATCAATTCTCACTGCAACTCAAACTTTTTCTTAAAAAATGGTTAAAATTTTTCAAATTTTTTGCATAATTTTAGGTTTTACATTATATTCAAATGAGTTTTGTCTTAGGACGAGTACCTTGTTGGTAGTTAAGATTTGTTTTGTGTTGGAGTCTGCATCCCACATCGGACTTGAGGTCCGGTGTGGTCTTTATTATTCATTATAAATACACCCCAAGGGCTCCTTTGGAGACATACCTTGGGGGTTCTGTCTCTCTTATTTTCACCCTCTACATGGTATCAGAGGAGGTTTGCTAAACCCGACCTCTCCCTCTTTTTTTTTTCTTCCTCCCTTGCTTTAGGGTTTCCCCGTCCAGGGGGCGGCGGCTCCAATCCACATAGTCGCCGCCCCCCCCCCCCCTCCCTCCGTGGCTCCTGCGCGGCTCCCCGACAACTCTCCCCACTGACGGCCCTACTCCCTGCGCACGTCGGCCCGCTCGTCGCCGCCCCTTCCCGCAGCGCCTCCTGCCGTCTGCCGTCGCCCCTCCCCTCCCTCCCGAGCAGCCGACTCCCTGTCCGGTGGCCCTCTCGCCGCGTCGCCCCCCCGGCTCCCGGCGTCTCCTCCCGGCGGCCCTCCCTCCCGGCGGCTCCGTCCTGCGCGTGACTCTAGCCGGCTCTCCCTCTTCTCCCGGCGGTGCTTCTCCCCACGCGTCGGCCTCGTCTCGTCGGCCTCCCGGTTCTGCCCGGATCGCCCTCCCGTTCGGCCTCCATGCGCGGCAGCCCGCGACTCGGCTCCCGACCCAGGCGCAGCTCTCGGCTCCCGACCCAGCCGGAACCGCGCCTCCCGCTGCTCCTGGCGCCTCCCGCTGCTCCAGCGCCTCCCGCTGCTCCCGCGCGCCCGCTGCTCCCGGCTCCCGACTCTCCCGGCCCTCCCGTCCCGCGGCGCTCCTGTCCAGCGGCCCTCCGCGCGCCTCCCGGTCGGACCTCTGCGCGCTCTCCCGACCCTTCCCGTATTCTCCGGCCAGATCTGGCCGGCTCCGGCCTGATCCGGACCGCTTCGGCCGGATCCGGTGATTTCCGGCCAGATCCGGGCAGCTCCGGCCGGCTCCGGCCTGATCCGGACCGCTCCGGCCGGATCCGGTGATTTCCGGCCAGATCCGGACAGCTCCGGCCGGCTCCGGCCTGATCCAGGCTACTCCGGCCAGATCCGGCGATTTTCGGCCAGATCCGGCCAGATCCGGCGATATCCGGACTGTTCCGGGCAGATCCGGACTGTTCCGGCCAGCAACCGGACTGTTCCGGCCAGCAACCGGCCTCCACCCGTGTCGGCCGCTCCACGCAGGTGGCCTCCTCCGGCTTCCAGCGCCGCCTCCCGTGTGCTGCCACCCTCGTCGGCCTCCTCCTGCGGCATCCCCGCCTCGCCGGCATCTCCCGACAACTCCCAGCAACCGCATCTCTATCTGCCGGCACGCCCATTCGCTGGCGCAGCAGCTCGACCACCTCGGATTTGGGTCTGTTGGCGCCGCCAGATCCCGCAACGATTTCTGCGGAATCCCCGCCTCCCGTCGTCGGCCCCGCAAGTGCGGTTTTCCCGGTGCTAGTTTGGATTTCCCGGCGTTTCATCGACCGGCCCCACTAGTGCGACATTCCTGGCTATCCGTCACCCAGCCGATCTGAATGGTCATCTGCTGCGCCCGCACCATCATCCATCATCCTGAGGGGGAGCTTCGATCGTGAGGGGAGCAGCAACTTTTGCAGCTTTCTTTTTATTTCGTCATGTTTTGTTATCAAGCTGGATATGTCCAGCTTGAGGGGGAGTGTTAGCGTCTGTTTTATTGTTTTCTTTTCATTATGTGTCCAAGCTAGGTTCACCTACCTTGAGGGGGAGTGTTGGAGTCTGCATCCCACATCGGACTTGAGGTCCGGTGTGGTCTTTATTATTCATTATAAATACACCCCAAGGGCTCCTTTGGAGACATACCTTGGGGGTTCTGTCTCTCTTATTTTCACCCTCTACATTTTGAATCTGAAATTAGTGATAATGGATGATTGTTGAGTGGTCTATCTTAGTGATCTAATGGAAATTGTGGTTTAGGAATTACTTCTGAGAGCGACATGGGTGATCTGTTAATAGAATTATGATCATAACTCTTGGAATTGGAAGTTTGATTTTGAACATAGGTGACTCGTTTTTTTTAATTTATTAAAGTAATTACCTTAATGAGCCAATGTAAATGACTTTTCATATAAATCCTTTGAAACTGGAGTAATTTGGGCATCTGGGATCCCACGGTGAGTCTCTGAGACCCTAGATGTTGGGTGCGTTTCTGTTTACTATAAGCCCTCTGTACACTCTGAATAAGTGCATTGCACAATGGTTAGCACATGATACATGGCTTGGGAAAAATTTAATAAAGTGTTTAGGATCAAAAATGAGTTCATTAAGGTGAGGGGAATGATGAACGTCAGATGAAGAAGGGGTCAACTGGTTTATATGGGAGTCATTAAGGTTGTATCATTGAGGTGGTTCACAAAAAAATATATTTATTTTTGTAACCTAGGTGAAAAAGTCAGTATAAAGTTCCTATTATTAAGTTCTTAATTCCACATAAATTTTACCTTTTGTCACTCTTGGACTTTGGATTTGAGCCTGGATTGAAGTTAGTCACTAAGAAGTTCCACATATGAGGCATGACATTTTCTTTTCTTGCAAATTCATTACTCTTTTGACTACCAGTGAGAATTTGTTCTAAGTAAGATTCATATGAGCAATTTATTTTCTAAAAGCCTATTGACATGTTTTTGTCCTTTGTTTCGAAGTTCTGGACATGTTACATCTTGAGCAATATAATAAAAACATTTTTCTATTTCTCAAAAATAATAAAGCATGAGATTATTTGAGGACAAACAATGATTAAGTGTGGGGGAATTTGATATGGCCTTAAAAACACATGTTTTACCACATCTTTTTAATTAATTTTTATCAATTTAATTATTTATTTTAACTCTTTTTAATAAATAATGGCACTTTTGTATTTTTATTATTATTTTTTTTATTTAGTCAATTTTTTTATAATTATTGATGTATTTTAAGCTTTAAATGTGTTAATCTAAGTTTTACTTTATTTTATAGTATAATTACTTTTTATTTAGTTTGGTATTTATGTCTGCATATTTAAATATTTAACATTTATTATTCAATTAATTAGTTTGCTTTCGCACATAAATTTTTTTTATTCTTAATCTAACATTGCATGTACTGAATATTATTTAGAATAACATAATCTAAATATTAATTCTTTTATCAATTCTTTTTTTTTTATAAATTTAAGTTTACAAACTCTTTGCATCTCTTTAACTCAATTTCATTAATTAACATAAATTGATTAATAAAATAATGGTTATCTAATTTCTTTAATTAATTTAATTTGAAACAGTAGTCTTTTATAAATAATTAAACTTTGTTTTATAATTGTTTTAATTTAATATTAATTTTTAATAATTTATTTGCTTTACTTTTAGTTTTAATTTGTAACACTTTTAGTTTTATAAATTAAAATTAATATTAATTTAACTTTAGTCCATTTGGTTTTATAAGTTTATTTAATTTTATGAGTACTTGTATTTTCATTTGTTTTAATTATTATTTTTAGTTTTAATAAATTATTTCATTCATTTATTATTTCTTTATTCATGTTTCAATTTATTTTTCTGTTTATTATACAGGTTACCGGTGGCAACGTAAACGCTTAATATGGTCGCACCGGTTTGACTCACGGTCTCACAGTAACCCCTTTCAACGGTCTCACCGTAACCCCTTTCACGGACGCACCGTAAACCTGCCACCGTATCCCTTCCCCGCATCAAGTTCTTTGCCACTGTTTCCCCCTCTCTCGCACAGCAAACTCATTCGACTATTTTTTTTTCACTGCCACCGTTACCTCCTGCAACACTACCTCGCGTTTTCACTACACTGCCATAACAACACCAAACCGAGGGGAGTCCGACGTGTTAGAGACCTGTTCGCCGCCGCTGATTTACCTCTCACCGCTGTAGCCGAAGGAGCTATATCTGTAGCCGCCCAAACCTATTGTGAGTCGTGCTATCACCGATGGAGCTTGAGGCTGAGTGAGGAGAAGCTATGTTGTGGTGATATGCAGTCTCACTGTGAAACTGATACCTGAAGTGGTCACTAACATCGAGGAGCTGCCGTCGCGAGATTATTTCCTTTGATGAACTTCAAGTCGTTGCTTGAGGAGGAGCCATGTTGTGCCGCTGTAAGGGCTTGGGTCGTCGATGCCTTGTCGCTGAGGCCGATCCGAGGGAGTGACGAGCTGCATGAGGGGCCGAGGGAGACGTTGTAGGATCCGAGTTCATCTCGCCGCACCACTCACTGGAGACAAGGTCGACGCCACTGAAGCAGGAGGCCGAGTTGATGAGACGCCGCGCTGTTTCGAGGAGTCGAAGCCACACCATACCTGCCTAACCGAGACCAAACCAAGGCTGACGCCGCGCTGGGTTGAAGTCGTAGTGCGGAGAAGAGGACGCCGCGTTACTTGAGGAGGGCGAGCCGCTGAAGGAGGCTTTAAAAAAAAATCCAGAATTTCCCTCCTGTGGCGCGATGGAGAAGAAGACACGAGGGGGGGTAAAAAAATATAATAAAAATAATAAAGTAAAAGTAAAACATGTAATAATAAATTAATTAAATAAATATAATACATAATATTATATATATATTTAACTATAATTATAATATTAAGTAGGTAAGTTATAAAATAGGATATTAGAAAAACTAATAAGAATTTAAAGATTTAAATTATAAACAATAATAATTTGTAAATTAAGTTGAATTTTAATGAATATAATTACTTAACACTTTTTTCTCTAACAGTATAAATAAAATAATTAAATTAATAAAGTAATTAATATTAATCTAATTTAAGAATTCAATTAAGTTTTACTACTCTCACTAATTGTATAATTTAATTAATAATAATAAATTAAATACTTAAAAATTTTACCTATTATAAGATTTAATAATAAATAATCATATTAATATTTAATAATAATTATCAATTAAGATTTTTATTAATTAACAGTTCGTTAACTTTTTAACAAGTAACTTTAAATTAAAAAGATAATTGCTTTATTTTATTTACGTTTTCATTTAGTTATTTTTCTGCTCTAACATTGCAGGTTCATTCAAGGGACTAAAACACGTCCATATTCATCTACCTAACTCACCGGGAGTTAGTTACGAGGAAAATTCTAGCGCGACGTGCCAGTCATGAAAAAAGCACACGTGTGCGGTGCACAACTGAGGGACTTTTAAAGTCGGTGGAAGACGTGCAGTGACAAGCAGCAGATAACGGAAGATATAAAAGCAGAGTTGCAAGCAGCGTTGTGGGAGGAGGCTCATTCATTCCACGAACACACCACTGGAGAGCAGAGCCGACACTCTCATTCCTCATTCCACATTCCACGATCACATTCATCCGAGAGCAGACTCCGAGAAGCAGCACTGAAGTCAAGCTGGAGACATGGAAGCGAAGGAGCCCGAAAGCAGAGCATCATTGAGGGAGTTCTTTTCCCTTCTTGTACTCAATTTCACAGTACTCTGTAATCGATTGTTTTTCATTGCTTTAATCGAGATGATCAAATGATGAGTTGTCTTAGCTCGAGAATCTAATTCTATTAGTTAATCTTTTAGACTTCTTCATTCACTCTACATTTTTCAGAATCGTAATCAATTGGCGAGATTGATTAATAATTTTCTGTTTAGTTGCTTCACACCTCAATTGTTTTTTTAATTCATTAATTCAAGATCAACTGGCGAGGTAGTTCTAAAATACATTTTCTAAGCGTTAATGTCTTTACATCTGGAAATTTACGGCGAGTTTATTTTCGAATGTTATCATATTATAATTGTCAAGCAGTTTAACTGAATTTGGAGTGGCGAACTCCTAAAATCAGTTTATTGTGTGTTGAGTTTCCCGACGAGGGAGATTTTTCACCTTTTTTCTTGAGGTATGATTCAATAAAGTGTAGTGGGGAAGATATCATTTAAAACAGTAGTTTGTAATTCTTGAAGAATACATTTGATCTGCTCCTTCGACCTTGCTGCTTAATTCTAGTATTTTGTTTTTTTTTTATGTTAGCTTAGCTGTAGTTCTTAGTTCATCAGTATTCTAGTAATTGATTTAGTCTCTTTGCTTAAAGAAAAGTACAAAAAAAAAATGAAAAGTAAAGAAAACTGTTGGAGTCTGTATCCCACATCGGACTTGTGGTCCGATGTGGTCCTTTTCATTCATTATAAAAGAATGTCTCCGCCTCACTTTGAGGGGAGGAGGCAGGGGGTTTTCTCAACCTACATAGTCTCATAGGGGGTTTTCGAAACCCGATCCCTCCTCCCTCCCTAATTTTTTTTTCTCCCCTACTTTAGGTTTTTTTTTCCCGTCCGGGGGCGGGCGGCGGCTCCAATCCAAATAGTCCCCCCCCCGCTGCTCCTCCTGGTCGCGCAGGCCCTCTCCTTCTGTCGCGGATCTCCCTGCCCATCGGGCTTTTTTTTTTATCCCTACCGGCAGCTCTGTCCGGCGGATCTCAGCTCCTTCCTCGTCGGCTTGGCCTCTGCGCGCCGCCTCCTCCGGCGTCGTTCTCCCCTCCCGCGCGACGAACCATCCTCCGACCGTCCCATCCAGCGGGCTTCCTTTCCCCGGCGTCTCCTCCCTGCTGCGCGCACCGGCCCCGTCAACCCTGGCGCGACCCTCCGTCACGGCCCGCCTCCTCAACTTCTCCCGCATTCCCCGGGGGTCTTTCCGGATCCCGCAACTGCCGGCGGTTCCGTCCTCATCATCTCGCGCGACTCTCGGCCCACCTCCTCTTTGCGCGGCTCCCGGTGGATCACCTCCCGCCCTCCCGCGCTAGTCCCGGCTCTCGCTTCTCCCGTTGCCCTCTCTTCCATCCCGGTGGTTCCCATCCCGGCGGTTCCCATCCCGGCGGCTCCTTCCACCCTTCCCATGCCTCCCTATGCCCCCCCCGCCGGCTATCCCTCCCTTTCCCGGTGGATTCCTCCTGCGACCGGCAGTGCTCCAGCTCGGCGATTGCTCCCTCCCGGGCCTCCTTCCCCAGCGGCTGCCTTGCTTCAAGTTTCGGCTCTCCGGCACCTCCTGCGGCATCCCCGCCTCGTCGGCATCTCCCGACAACTCCCGGCAACTGCATCTCTATCCGCCGGCACGCCCATTCGCTGGCGCAGCAGCTCGACCACCTAGGATTTGGGCTCGTTGGCACCGCCAAATCCCGCAACAATTCTGCGGAATCCCCGCCTCCCGTCGCCGGCCCCGCAAGTGCGGTTTTCCTGGTGCTAGTTTGGATTTCCCGGCGTTTCATCGACCGGCCCCACTAGTGCGGCATTCCTGGCGTTCTGTCAACCGGCCGGTCTGAGTGGTCATCTGTTGCGCCCGCAACATCATCCATCCGTCATCCTGCGGGGGAGCTTCGATCGTGAGGGGGAACAGCAACCTTTGCAGCTTTATATTTTATTTCGTCTTGTTTTGTCATCAAGCTGGGCATGTCCAGCTTGAGGGGGAGTGTTAGCATCTTTTTATTTGTTGCTTTCTTTTCATTATGTGTCCAAGCTAGGTACACCTAGCTTGAGGGGGAGTGTTGGAGTCTGTATCCCACATCGGACTTGTGGTCCGATGTTGTCCTTTTCATTCATTATAAAAGAATGTCTCCGCCTCACTTTGAGGGGAGGAGGCAGGGGGTTTTCTCAACCTACAAAAACTATAAAGATGTTTACCTCATTGCTGACAACAGTGAGGTTTTCAGTTTTAAAACCTTAGAATTCACTCACCTGCTTTCTCTGTGGATCGACCCTGCACCACTATGCTATTGTAGGTTATTAAATGTAATTTTGAGGGTCGTGACGACCTCCGGCCTGTTCACTGGAGAGCAACGAGTTCTTCATAGGGGTTTTGAATTTCGAGCTCACTAAATCATTGCATAAGTTCTTAAAACGTAGTCCAACTAATGTGAGAAAGAGCCCCCCCAAGATTGTGAACCCATGAATAGCAGAGCCCTCCATGCACATTTGAGCCAGAGGGACCATTGAATCTGCTAAAGTGTTGTTGATGCGAAAATAAAGTTCTGCGCGTGTAAGCCAGCCACGTGGGTCAGTTCCATCGAAGAGTGGCGGATCGACCTGTCGTGAAGTTGGCAAGGGGAGAGGTAAATTGGTTGGAGGTTCGGGGTTAATTCCTGGGTCGTCCGCAGGAAATTCTTTGTTGCCAGTTGTTGGAGTCTGCATCCCACATCGGACTTGAGGTCCGGTGTGGTCTTTATTATTTGTTATAAATACACCCCAAGGGCTCCTTTGGAGACATACACTTTGGGGGTTCGGGCATCTCATTTTATCCTTCTACATGGTATCAGAGGGTTTTCTAACCCGATCCCTCCCTCCCGTCTAGGGTTTCCCCGACTGGGGGCGGCGGATCCAATCCAAATAGCCGCCGCCCACCCCCCTCCCTACCCCGGAAGCCCTCCGCCTCGTGTCCCGCCTCTGCCCTGCGCGGCTCCCCGGCAGCTCTCCCTACCGACGCGGCAACCTCCCGCGCGGCAGCCTTCCGCTCCGGCTCTGTCCGGCGACGCTTCTGCCTGGCGCGGCTCCGTCACGGCGGCCCTTCCTTCGCGCCACAGCGCCCTCTGTCCCGGCAGATCTCCCCTCTGTCGGCTCCCCCATTCCTGGCGGAATCCCATCCCCGGCGGATCTCCCTCTAGTCCGGCGACCCCTCTCCGGCGGCATCTCCCGTCCCGCTCCCCTCCCGGCGCCCGCCTCTTCTCCGCCCGCCTAAAGCAGATCCCTCCCGGCGGATCTTCCTCCTGCGCGCGGCGGCCCTCTCTCCCTCAAGCGGCGCCCCTCTCCTTGCGCGGCTCCCTGCGCGACGGCCCCGCCTCCCGTCCGGCCTCCATGCGCGGCAGCCCGCGACCCGGCTCCCGACTCTCCCGGCCCTCCCGTCCCGCGGCGCTCCTCCTGTCCAGCGGCCCTCCGCGCGCCTCCCGGCCGGCCCTCCGCGCGCCTCCCGGCCGGCCCTCCGCGCGCCCTCCCGGCCCTTCCTGGATTTTTCGGCCAGATCCGGCGATTTTCGGCCAGATCCGGCGATATCCGGACTGTTCCGGGCAGATCCGGACTGTTCCGGCCAGGTCCGTCCCTGCGCATCTCCGCTGCAATCCCGCTGCAATGTCGCCTCCCCAATCTGCTGCTCATCTGCTTCCGCGGCTTCCCGGCCTCCAGCAACCGGCCTCCACCCGTGTCGGCCGCTCCACGCAGGTGGCCTCCTCCGGCTTCCAGCGCCGCCTCCCAGCCTCCTGCACCCTCGCCGGCCTCCTCCTGCGGCATCCCCGCCTCGTCGGCATCTCCCGGCAACTCCCGGCAGCCGCATCTCTATCCGCCGGCACGCCCATTCGCTGGCGCAGCAGCTTGACTGTTGTACCTCTCGTATCCCCTCGTGGTTTAATTTTCATGATCACAATCACTTTCATGTTTATCTAATTGTGTTTTAAGTGTTTTTGTTGATAGACAATTGATTGTCAAAGGATTGGCCCAAGAAAGCTGGCAAAATGGACTGAATTGCAGTCCACCGGCCAACCGGTGTGATAGCACCGGCCAGCCGGTGGACCTGGCAGAGGCATTGCCCACTGCCAGGTTCCACCGGTCAGCCGGTGGCTCTGTCACCGGCCAGCCGGTGGCACCCAGATGAATAGTGTGAGCTACTGTCTCCCCACCGGCCAGCCGGTGGCTCCTCCACCGGTCAGCCGGTGGAGCCTGGACCAATTTCTTCTCCTCTTCCAAGGCACCGGCCAGCCGGTGGAGCTGTACCGGCCAGCCAGTAGCCCAGTCAAACTAGCCGTTGGCTTTGACCAGTCAACCCTCATTTGGCCTCCAACGGCTCCGAGGCCTTTTCCAACGGCTCCGAAGACTCCCCAAGGGTTCCATGCCTATAAATAAAGGCCAAGGAAGCCCCAGACACCACTCGGATCATATAAAAAGCCACCGTACACATTTTCCATCTTTGGCGTACCTCCGGCGGACTTCCTCAAAGGAACCCTCTTTGCTCCAACAACTTCCACATCCAAGGAGCTCCATCAAAGAAGCTTGGAAGCGGCCTTCAACATCTCCAATCAATCAAAGGCGCCCAAGGCTTCTCCCATTACGGTTTTTCTTGTTTATCTATTTTGAGCTTAATTTGGGTTTGTGTCTACAAACCACTCTTTTTCTCATCCCCTCTTTCTTTTGGGTTTCACATCACCATTAAGGTGTGAAGAGGTTGTCAAGCTTTCCTTTAAATAGCTTGAGACATAGGTGAGCTATCCTTCACCTGTAAGAAGGATAGTGGGTTCTTGCTCAACCATCAAAAGCAAGTGGGTTCTTGCTAAACCACTAAAAGCAAGCTGTAATAGGTTCTAGTGCTACCTCAAAGCCTAGTGGGTTTCTTGCTAAAACCATTGAAAAGCAAGCGGTAGGAATCTCTCAACGGTTGAGTTGGGAGCGGAGACGTAGGCCGGGTTTTGGCCGAACTCCGTTAACAATTTCTTGTGTGATTGCCTCTTTTATTTTCCGCTGCACATACTTTGATTTCACTTTGATTTTAAATTGTTAATCATTTTTTAAAAGGCAATTCACCCCCCCCCTCTTGCCATCCTTCCCGTTTTTCTCCGACCAACAATTGGTATCAGAGGCAAAATTTGAGTAATTCCCTAAACCGGTTTCAAATTAAAGATTTTTTTTGATGGCATCTACCTCTTTCGCCCCCGAAGGCTTTTCTTTGGGTCGGGCTCCATTTTTTGATGGGTCCGACTATAATTATTGGAAAACCCGCATGACCACTTTTTTAAGAAGCATAGGATATCCTATTTACAAAATTGTCATGCAAGGTTATACTTTGTCTACCCCCGACGAATCCAAATGGACCCCCGCCGATATTAGAAACTTTGAGCTTGATGGCAAAGCCATGAACGCTCTACATTGCGGCCTTGACCGAAATGAGTTCAACCGAGTTTCTACTTGCACCTCATCTCATGAAATTTGGAAACTATTGGAAGTGACCCATGAGGGCACTAACAAAGTTAAGGATACTCGGTTAGACATGTATAGACAAGATTTTGAAAGCTTTTCCATGCATCCAAATGAGTCTATTTCTGAAATGTTTACACGCTTCACTGACGTTTGCAATGGTAGAAAATCTCTTGGTGATGATGTTTCAGCTGAAGCAATGATCAAGAAGATTCTATGGGTCCTTCCGAGCTCATGGGCACCTAAGGTGACGGCTATCCAAGAAGCTAAGGATGTCAAAAACATGCCGGTCGAGGAGCTCATCGGATCCCTAATGACGTACGAGATCACAATGAGGAGGCAAGCTCAAAAGGAGGGCACACCAATCAAGACACCAAAGAACATCGCCCTCAAGGTACAAAAAGAAGTAAGCTCCTCCTCATCATCATCATCTTCATCTTCTTCATCTTCAAGCGGCGACTCGGAAATGGAGAATCTCGCCCGCCAAATGCACAAATTTATGAAGAAGCACAAGAAGAAGAAGAAATCTCGCAAGGCGCGAAAGCAAGAACCCACCGCAAGATCCGAGCCCAAGGTAAAATGCTACGGGTGCGGCGAAAAGGGTCATTACAAGCCCGATTGCCCACTCAACAAGAAACGGGCCACGCAAAAGGAAAAAGGAAAGAAAAAGGTCCTCAAGGCGACATGGAGTGACACCTCCTCTTCATCATCCTCCTCCTCCTCGAGCGACCAAGGTACAAAATGCCAAATGGCATTTCACGAGGTAACTTCTTCCCATTCCTCATCCTCGTCCTCATCTTCAAATTCTTTTAATCATTTGTCTTACGAAGAACTCCAACATGTGCGAGACCAACTTGAAAATGGTTTTCATGAACTCTCTTCAAAATTTGTTTATTTAAAAAAGAATTTCAAAAAGCTTTCCTCCGAAAAAGACCAACTTCTCAAAGAGAAGGAGGAACTCTCCCTAAAAATCCAAAATTTCCCCAATGTTGATTCTTTGGAATCAACCATCAAGGACCTTAGAGAATCCTTAGCCAAGTTCACCCAAGGTGAACAAAATTTGACCAAATTATTAGGTTCTCAACGAGTATCTAGAACCACCAATGGACTTGGCTACACCAATATAGCTTCCTCCTCCCATGCACCCACTGTTTTTGTAAGGGGGAGCTCTAGTTTTAAATTTTGTAATTATTGTAAGAAACTCGGGCACCTCATTTATGAGTGTGATTGCAAAAATGCCCGGTACGGTCAACCCAAATCTATTTTCTTTTCGGGCGAATTTTATAGGAGAAGACCCGCCATGAAACAAATTTGGATTGAAAAATCTCTTTTGGCAAGTCTCTCCGGGCCAAAATTAGTTTCGGTTCCAAAACCCTTTCCCCGGTGACTTATTGTTTTTATTTAGGGGGAGAATTTTCAAAACCTTGTCTTAGATTCAAAACTTTCAATTCAAACTATTATTCAAATTTTTCAATTCAATTTTCAAAAATTTCATTTGGTTTAAAATCTCTTTCTAGTTTTTCAAACTCTTTCCCTCAATCAAGTTTTATGCCCCACGCTATTTTGATAATCACAAAGGGGGAGAAATTTCTTGATTGATTGGGGGAGAATCTTTTCTCTCATGCTTTGATTTATTTTCAAACTATCCTTTAAGAATGTCTTTAATTTAAGTATTTTACTTTGATTGTTTCGGTGATTGTGATCATCAAAATAGGGGGAGATTGTTGTACCTCTCGTATCCCCTCGTGGTTTAATTTTCATGATCGCAATCACTTTCATGTTTATCTAATTGTGTTTTAAGTGTTTTTGTTGATAGGCAATTGATTGCCAAAGGATTGGCCCAAGAAAGCTGGCAAAATGGACTGAATTGCAGTCCACCGGCCAACCGGTGTGATAGCACCGGCCAGCCGGTGGACCTGGCAGAGGCATTGCCCACTGCCAGGTTCCACCGGTCAGCCGGTGGCTCTGTCACCGGCCAGCCGGTGGCACCCAGATGAATAGTGTGAGCTACTGTCTCCCCACCGGCCAGCCGGTGGCTCCTCCACCGGTCAGCCGGTGGAGCCTGGACCAATTTCTTCTCCTCTTCCAAGGCACCGACCAGCCGGTGGAGCTGTACCGGCCAGCCGGTAGCCCAGTCAAACTAGCCGTTGGCTTTGACCAGTCAACCCTCATTTGGCCTCCAACGGCTCCGAGGCCTTTTCCAACGGCTCTGAAGACTCCCCAAGGGTTCCATGCCTATAAATAAAGGCCAAGGAAGCCCCGGACACCACTCGGATCATATAAAAAGCCACCGTACACATTTTCCATCTTTGGCGTACCTCCGTCGGACTTCCTCAAAGGAACCCTCTTTGCTCCAACAACTTCCACATCCAAGGAGCTCCATCAAAGAAGCTTGGAAGCGGCCTTCAACATCTCCAATCAATCAAAGGCGCCCAAGGCTTCTCCCATTACGGTTTTTCTTGTTTATCTATTTTGAGCTTAATTTGGGTTTGTGTCTACAAACCACTCTTTTTCTCATCCCCTCTTTCTTTTGGGTTTCACATCACCATTAAGGTGTGAAGAGGTTGTCAAGCTTTCCTTTAAATAGCTTGAGACATAGGTGAGCTATCCTTCACCTGTAAGAAGGATAGTGGGTTCTTGCTCAACCATCAAAAGCAAGTGGGTTCTTGCTAAACCACTAAAAGCAAGCTGTAATAGGTTCTAGTGCTACCTCAAAGCCTAGTGGGTTTCTTGCTAAAACCATTGAAAAGCAAGCGGTAGGAATCTCTCAACGGTTGAGTTGGGAGCGGAGACGTAGGCCGGGTTTTGGCCGAACTCCGTTAACAATTTCTTGTGTGATTGCCTCTTTTATTTTCCGCTGCACATACTTTGATTTCACTTTGATTTTAAATTGTTAATCATTTTTTAAAAGGCAATTCACCCCCCCCCTCTTGCCATCCTTCCCGTTTTTCTCCGACCAACATTGACCACCTAGGATTTGGGTCTGTTGGCGCCGCCAGATCCCGCAACGATTTCTGCGGAATCCCCGCATCCCGTCGACGGCCCCGCAAGTGCGGTTTTCCCGGTGCTAGTTTGGATTTCCCGGCGTTTCATCGACCGGCCCCACTAGTGCAGTATTCCTGGCGCTCCGTCACCCAGCCGATTTGAGTGGTCATCTGCTGCGCCCGCACCATCATCCATCATCCTGAGGGGGAGCTTCGATCGTGAGGGGGAGCAGCAACAGCTTAATTTTTTATTTCGTCTTGTTTTGTCATCAAGCTGGGCATGTCCAGCTTGAGGGGGAGTGTTAGCGTCTGTTTTGTTGTTTTCTTTTCATTATGTGTCCAAGCTAAGTACACCTAGCTTGAGGGGGAATGTTGGAGTCTGCATCCCACATCGGACTTGAGGTCCGGTGTGGTCTTTATTATTTGTTATAAATACACCCCAAGGGCTCCTTTGGAGACATACACTTTGGGGGTTCGGGCATCTCATTTTATCCTTCTACACCAGTGATTGCTGAAATCATTTATGGACAAGCATTCGAACCTGATGGAAGGTTAGGATCCTTCTAGGGCGTCTTCTCCAGGTGAAGGACTAGATAGGATAAGGATGTCTGAAAGACAACCTGCTCCTAGCGTTCTTTGTCGAAGGCAGCAGACAGGTCTTTAATGGCTGTTTCCAAGGTTGTAAGACGTTGTTCCACAGAATCCACGCGCGAATGAGTGCGGGTCTCCATGTGGGTTGCTGAGGATCCAGCAGGTCGGACCAAAGTGATAAAGATTAAGGACAAGAGGCAACACTTTCTGGAATTTAATAGCAGTAAGGGTTACAAGCAGAGCAGAAAAAGGAGCAGAAAGGAGTACACTTCAGGAGAAAACTCCTGCCCGAGCCCTTGGCCGATTCTAGAATTATCTCTCCCTTACCCACTTCACGCCCTCCTTTTTGTTAGTTTGGTGTAACCCAATCCGTTCTGGATGTTGTTAGGCCGAATACTTCCGGTCCATACTGCGCACCAGGCTGAAACTTTCACAGGTCAAGCCCCGCGGTGAGCTTGTTGGGGGTTGCAGGGGGCAACGCGCCCCTGCTCCGAGGGTCAAAGGTTCCGGGCCATTTTTTGGAGACTGTAGCAATGTTGACCACTGTAGCAGAGTTGACCGACCGACAGGGCACTATAGCGACGCGGACTTCCAGCCGTCATTCACTGTAGCTCCTTCAACTTCCAGCCGACAGAAACTGTAGCACTTTTGACTTGGGTGACCGTCTTTCACTATAACGATGCGAACTTTCTAACAATTGGTAGAATAGTGTTTTGTCCTCCACTCTGAGAGATCTCCTGTAAAATTGTGCTCCCGAATCATAATGAAAATTTTGTCTCTCTGTGTACATAGGGATTATTCTCGAACCACGTAAATCTTTGTATTCTCTTTCTTTTTTCCCTTTTACTCTTCTGTGATCCATATTTCGCTTCGTTGCTCCCAACGTTTTTTCGCAACACTTTAAAACCAACAGTAGAATTTCCTAACTGATTCCTCTATGGGTCAATTTTGTTATTCCATGGAATCCTCCACCCAGTTTGTTAAGCAGTTGAGCTAGGGGAGGACCACTCCAACCGGTTGGTTCGGAGATAGTGTTGTTGGAGGGTCCACTGCCAGCTGTGCTGGAGGTAGTGTTGTTGGAGGGTCCATTGCCAGTTGTGTTGGCAGGTCCATCGTGGCTGCAACCTTCTTCCCACGCTTGAAATAGACCTTCCAAGGCCCTAGGGCATCCCTTGTGCTATCATATTTATAGAAAGTATAAAACCGATATGACCATTGGAATAGTAAAACTATTCGTTAAGAATAATAGTTTGACCTTTGAAATGGTAAAATAATATTTGAATATCTTATGAAATAAAAATATAAGGATTTTATATCATAAAACAATTAAATAAGTGTTAAATATGATAAAATAAATATTTGATACAAAGAAATCATAATTGTATTTTTTTAAAACATATATGTTTTATTTTTATTAAAATACATTTTTATGATAAATTTAAAATTTTGAAATAAAATTCCATTTTCATAAAATGGTTTCATAAAACACTAGTTTTTTGTATATAAATAATAATATAACTAAGGGTTGCAAAATTGATCATGACATAAAAATTAGTATTTTTCAATAAATAAAGATTATTTAAAAATTAAATTTCTCATATTTAGAAAATTATTTTGATAAAATGGATGTCATTTTTGGAATCTTCACAACAAAATTTTGTTAAGATGGTTTTTTTGTATTTTTCATAAATAGTAAAATACAAAGGTAAACAGTAAAATATCATGAGTGTCGTATAAGTACCGTATTTTGTAATAGTGTGTATGAATGAATTTTTGAGGTTTTCAGAAGTTAGGTGAATATTTTAATGTCACATTTACTACTAAATCACAAGCTCCTTACTATTGAATCACAGGTTTGATCACTGTTTGAAGATATAATATTTGATTCTAATATTTTATTCTAAAACACTTATTTTCTCCCCTTATAAATATCACTTTTTACCGCTCCACTCTTCACACCTAAAGCTTCTTAGCATGTCTAAACCCTATCAAAAAATTTCCCCAACTCTCTTAGCCACGTTTTAAAGGTTCTAGTCTCATCAAAAGACCACTCTTCGAAAAAAATAGTTCAATTAACAAAGGAGTCATCCCAAGTAGTAAGGTAAAAACTCTCAATCGTCTCTTTCATTTCTATTCCTTAAATCTTCTTCTGCCCCATAAATCTGATATTTATATTCCATTTAATAAAATATATGATATCAGGCTATTATAATATTAATATTAAAACCATATAATGACACAATGGTTGTTTTCATAAGCAAACATCCATTTATAACCGGTATAAATGCCTATAAAGATGTTTGTTTTTAAACAAACTATTACCGCCTTCATGATTGGTACGATAAACCATTTTATGGTTAAATATGAACTTAATAATGATGTTGGACCCCATTTAAGGTTAAAGGGGTATTTCTGTTCTGAGTCCCACATTGGACTTAACACCATGTAATTAGTGTTTACTTCTCTATAAAAGAGGATCCCCACCTCACATTGAGGTAAGGGGAATTCACCCACTACATGGTATCAGAGCGATTTTTATCCCGAACCCTCCCTCCCTTGCGGATTCCCGGCGTTCTCCCGGCCCCGCCTCTCTCCCTCCTGCCCTAGCCTTTCCCGGCGGGCCTCCTCTCCTCTCGGCGCACCTCTCCTCCCGCGCGGCTCCCTAGCCCTCGCCCGACGGCCCTCTCTCCCCGACGCGGCCCGCGCCGGCTCCTCCCTGCGACCTTCCTCCCCGACGGCGCTCCCTCCCCGCGGCTCCCCGCGGCTCCCGACGCCATCACCCGCGCCCCCCCCGTCCCGGCACCACCTCCCTCGACGCTCCCTCCCGGCCAGCCCCGCCTCGCCCCGCCGGAACGCCCTCGGCCCGACGCCCGCGGCTTCCCGGCGCCTCCCGCTGCTCCAGCGGCCCTCCTCTGCGCGCTCCCTCCCGGCGGCCTCCCGCTGCTCCCGGCGCCTCCCGCTGCTCCCGGCGCCTCCCGCTGCTCCCGGCGCCTCCCGCTGCTCCCGCGCCTCCCGCGCCTCCCTCTGCTCCCGCGCGCTCGCGGCTCCCGGCTCCCGGCGGCATCTCCCGGCTCCCGGCTCCCCGGCTCCCGGCTCGCCCCGCCGTCCCGGCGCACCTCCTGCCGACGTCGCGCCCTCGCGCCCTTCCCTCGGCGATTCGCCTCGGCGCTCCGCCCTCAATGCCTCGCCCCGGCGTCGCGCCCTCACGCCCAGCCCTCAGCGCCCCGCCCAGGTGTCTCGCCCTCGGCCTCGCCCCGGCTCCCGCGCCCTCGCCCCCCCAGCGGCTCCCTTCCCGCTGCCCTCTCCCGGCGTTGCTCCCGGTTCGGACTTCCGGCGCCCGGCGCGCCCAGGTCCAGCCCTGCCCTCGGCCCTGCGGCGCTCCTGCCCAGAACCCGTGCCCCAGCACCCGCGCCGCCCCTGCCCGGCCGCACCATCCTGAGCGCGACCCCCTGTCGCTGCTCTCTCCGGCCGCATCTCCGGGCCGCTTCCCTTCCACCGCCCGACTCCCGGCGAACGGGTCCAGCGCCCGCCCTCCATGGACGCGTCCTCCGTTCTTCCGTCCCTCATCACGGCCTCCTCCCGGCTTGTCGATGACCGGCTGGATGCCACTAATTTTTCCATCTAGCGGAAGACGGTCTTGATGTCCCTCCGCGGCATGGGGCTTCATTCTCATCTTGAGAAACCCCCACCTGAACTCACTGACCCTAAGTTCGACTCTTGGCAGCTGGCGGACAGCAAAATCTTCACCCTACTGGTCAACTCCATGGACCGCTCCGTGAAAGATGTCACCCGGACTGCCAACACCGTCAAAGAACTCTGGGATTCCTTGATTGTCATGTTCTCCGAGACCAATAACTTGGCCCGGGTCTCTGACGTTCTACAACGTCTCTCCCATATCCGCCAGCAGGATCGGACTTTCCCCACCTACTTCATGGAATAGAAGGGTCTCCGCGATGAACTACAGGAACTCTGGCCGATTCCTCAAACTCCGGCCGAAGCGCAGACTCAGCGGGACCAGCTCTGCCTATTCAATCTCCTGAATGGCCTCGCACCGGACTATGCCACGACGGCCACCGAGATGCTTACCAGCCCGTCTACATTGGATATCCCGCAGGTCTATCATCGCCTGCAGAAGGCACATCGGGCCCTTGCACCACCCGTCCCCCTTCCTGATCACACTGCGCTCCTTGGACGTGGCGGTAGTCGTCCTACCGGCCCTCGTGGGCGCGGCCGTGGGGACGGCCGACCTCGCCCCCTCTGCCAGCATTGCGGCAAGCTCGGCCATCTGGTAGACCGTTGTTGGGTCCTGCATGGTCGTCCTGAGTCGCACACCCGCCGGGGCCAGACTGCGCTCCGTGATGCGCCCTCACCTGCTGTTACTCTTCCCTCGTCGTTGGATCTCTCCCTGGCTGAGCTCCAGCTGATTCACGATTACCGGTCCACCTCCATCGCGGGCTCTTCGTCAGCTTCTCTTGCCCATTCCGGTGGTCACACTGCCCTTGTCAGTCATCGTTCTCCGGCATGGATGCTTGACTCTGGTGCGTCCGACCACCTCACCGGGGATGCAGGTATGCTCTCCCACTACCGTCCCTATAGTGGATCCTCTGCCATCACTGTTGCTGATGGGTCCACTCTCCCCATAGCCGGCTTTGGCTCCTGTTCCCTCACCTCCTCCCTTCACCTCTCCTCGGTGGCTCATGTACCCCGAAGTCCTTTTAACCTGCTTTCCATCAGCAAACTGACCAAGGATCTCAATTTCACTGCTCTCTTTTCCTCGTCTTCTGTTTTGTTTCAGGAGCGGACGACGAACCGGGAACTTGGTAGAGGCCAGCTTCGGGATGGAGTGTACATGTTCGCTGGCCCGCCTTCCATCGCCTGCGCGTCTCTCCCTGCTCATGCCGTTGACCTCCATTCCCGGTTGGGCCACCCTTCCGCCTCTGCACTTCATCGCCTCTACCCCGATATTAGTCCCCGTTTTTCCTTTCCTTGTGAGTCGTGTCGTTTTGCGAAACATCATCGCACCTCATATCCTCCTCGAGTTGACACACGGGCCGCCAAACCCTTTGATTTGGTTCATTCTGATGTATGGGGTCCCTGTGCTACCTCGAGTCAATCTGGGTATAAATATTACATTTCCTTCATTGATGATTATTCCCGGATGACATGGCTTTATCTTCTTCGAGATCGGACAGAGGTTCTCTCCACCTTCCAGACATTTTTTCATGAGATCCAAACACAGTTTTCTATCCCTGTCAAATGTCTTCGATCTGACAATGGGCGGGAATACTTATCCACTCACTTTCAGCGGTTTCTGCGCGCCCACGGCATCATCCACCAGACCTCTTGTCCTGATACCCCTCAGCAGAATGGGGTGGCCGAGCGGAAACACCGGCATATTTTGGAAACCGCTCGTGCCCTCCTCTTCCACCGCCAGGTCCCTCTTCTCTTCTGGGGGGATGTCATCCTCACTGCTACTTACCTTCTGAATCGTCTTCCCTCCTCCATACTTCAGGGGGAGACTCCCTTTCATACCCTGTTCCCCTCTATTCCTCCCCACTCCCTTCCACTCCGCGTCTTCGGATGTCTATGTTATGTCCGGGACACTCACCCCAATCTCTCCAAACTTTCTCCCAAATCTCTTCGCTGTATTTTTCTTGGATATTCCCGCACTCAGCGCGGGTACCGATGCTTCTCTCCAGACCTCCGCCGGTATATCACCTCTGTCGACGTATCGTTTGTCGAGACTTCTCCTTTCACTCTCCCCTCTCCTTCTCCTTCTCCTGACACTACCATCGATGACTGCCTTCCGCTCTTCGTTCACCCGCCTCTGATATCTCCCCCTCCCGGTCATCTCTTTGGCCAGACCTAATCCCGTCTTCCATGAACGGACGAAGCATATCGAGGTGGACTGTCACTTTCTCCGCCACCATCTGGAGCAGCACCATATCGGCTTCGGCCATATCCCGACGGCCGATCAGCTTGCCGATCTCTTCACCAAAGGTCTTCCAGGAGCTCGCCTTGAGTCTCTCACTACCCGGCTGGGTATTCACAGCCTCCCTGGCCCAGCTTGAGGGGGAGTCTGAGATGGTCCTGTGTCTTTGTTGTCTTTTTCTCTTTGTGGGACTCTATCCAATCTGGGCATGTCCAGCTTGAGGGAGAGTGTTGGACCCCATTTAAGGTTAAAGGGGTATTTCTGTTCTGAGTCCCACATTGGACTTAACACCATGTAATTAGTGTTTACTTCTCTATAAAAGAGGATCCCCACCTCACATTGAGGTAAGGGGAATTCACCCACTACAAATGACATTATAATATGATTCAAATTTTGGAATGGGTAAATAATTATATAATAAAATAAATTAAATTAAGTTTATGGCTGGTAAAACCGCCTAAATGAACAAACCATTAAACGATAACGTTTATGTTCAATGAACCATGTCTACGTCAGAACACTTATGAATATTTGAAACCATTTGAACTTTTGAAATGAAATGAACATCATATCATCACACTTCGGGATTTATGGACTCATTTGACAAGAACTTCCATCATTATCAATAAACCGATGTGACCTTGGAACCGTGAAACAAACATCCTCAGGATAGTGAGCACGATCATAATGTCTTAATAAAATGATTATAAACAAACATAAAAGAAAAATAATAAATGAAATATACATGAAAAAGGTTTTAAATCAAGTATTTAATAAACTTAATTTGATTATTTAGAAGGTTAGACGCACGTACCAAGCAAATCAGGGCACGTACCAAGCAAGTCAGGACCCGAGGTAAGGAGACACTCAAACCACCCTTTTTTTCTTTTGAGTTATGATTTATCTCTCTTTACCTCTCTTTATCTCTTCACATTTACTTCAATATTCTATATATATGTTCCTTACATATATACCCAATTTACTTTCCCTTTTATTGTTGGGGATATGCAAGTTTTTTCATATGTTCTTTCCCTTTTCCCTTTTCCCTTTTCCCTTTTCCCTTTTCTATTTCTTACTTTTTTTTCATGTACCACTCATTTAAGGGTTTTCATCTTCTACGATTTCTAAAAGGGCCCATTATTTCAAAGAAAAGTATTCTAGTCCATTTCTGGTTTTAAGGAAAACTTTATGCACTCGTTTCCTTCAAAGGTTCTTCGCTCAATTCTTAAAACATTGTTTAAGGCGTTTATTACAACGCCTGCTTCTTCACTCTTTTCTCATGATTTTTCCTTCACTTGAGCTCTATCTTCATGGCATGTATTTCTTTATTCAAATATGCATGTCTAAAAAGCCTTGAACCCTTTTCTTGGGAATCAATATGATATATTATTTGGTTATGTTTTAAGATGTGATTGTGTAACTCATTTCCTTCTCATGGGGTTTTTTTTTACTTACATTTTATGTGTGATTTCTTTACGTGGCACACATATGCATGTAAATATTATCATGTGACAAGTGGGACTGGAATCATACAACCCCCAATGCATTAGGTAATGTTTTCATCTCATGAGATATCTTGTATAGAGCACAAACAATAAGCTTAGCGCCCTATGTTATGTTGTCATTACAGTAGGCCCCAACTTATGCTTATAATGTCATGTTGTATGTTGTTGTCACATTCTTATGATGTCATGATCACGTGATATCATCTTCTTAAAGTCATGCTTCTATGTGATTATACATGAGCCTTCTTTTTTATGATATCATGTTACGTCTCTGGACTCATAGATTATACTTTATCGTGTTTGTTCTCTTACTGGACTTGGTGTATGGATGGTGAAAATGAGAAAGGTGGGAAAAATGATTGAGGTGAAACCCAAAGAAAACTGGTCTCTAGGAACTCTAGCCACAAGACACTACGAAGAATAATCAATCATTTGATAATTCGAAAAATTAAGCAAGAACACGGAGATTGCAAGCAAAACTCATTATAGTAACAATACTTTCATTCATGATGTCTAAAGAGTACAAAGGGTGACTATTTATAGCCAAAGATGAGATACAATAGTCTAATGTCTCATTTTCCATAATCAAAAAACCTACTTCAGGCATTTTGGCAATGTTGCACTTGACCAAGACTTTAGGACACAACTTGTCCACCCCTTTTGAAAAGAATGCGCCTAACAAAGACTTTAAGACAACTAGGCCACCAACTTTGAAATTTAATGCTCTAATTTTAACTTTGAAGATTTCATGGGAGAGTGGGCTTGAAATTCATAGCACACCATGGGTTGGGCTTTTAAAAGAATGTTTGGGCCTCAATTAGTGTAATTATAGGTTCGGATGTTTCCCCCCAACAAGGGTGTTGGGTCTCCCCTTAGATGTTTGTGATCAATCCGTGTAGGACCCCCTTCATTCTTCTAATTCGCTCTCTTGACATTGGGCTTACAAATACTTGCAACGGGCCTTGTGAATTTATGCAACTTGAATCTTGAAGCCTCTTCCCAATAGCATATCTCCCATCATCCCCTTGATGGATATGCGCAACATGATCCTCATCAGTGCCCCCAGGGTATCCTTTGCAGTAATAAAAGAAAAAAGAAATTTAGGAGAATATTATGGAGATCCAAATAAAGATGATGTAGTTTATTTTTAAGTTGATGTATTATGTATCTAATATCTCGAAGACACTAAACCTCCACATTCTTGGGTTGTGATTAATGGATTTTTATGTTAAAAATCATGTAATAAGATGTGCGTGAGATTCGGGTTGCTATATTTTATAGGCAGGCTCCCCTCCCCTGTTGCTTCTTCACTGCCTCTCAATTGGTGGGATTTGGCCAGTCGCCCCACCAATCCCACATGACACCTTGACAAATGAGGGGAAGCGGTCGCCAGCTTGCGGAAAAAAGGTGGGTGACTGCCGACAAAGAAATGCTTTCTTCAAAAAAAGTAACTATTCATACAATGAGCAACATAAATCTCAAGTAACAATTGCAACTCGACCAAGCCCTTATCTAATCCCAAGCCAACGAAAAAAAATTCAGAGTATGGTTCGCTGCCATAGATCACAATGCTATTTGCACGCAGCAGCAAAAGGTGCAGTGATGAAAAATTATCCCAAGGAAACAATCAGAAGTGCATACCTGAAATTTGCAGTAAAGAATGATGCTCTTCAGCTCAGTGAATGGCAAAGACTTGATCAGCTTCAAAACATCTTTCATCCTACCAGATTGAAATATCAAAAGATGGATATAAAACTCAAAACAGTTCAAACTAACTATCAGGTAAAGAACCAGCATGGACAAGTCAAATTGTGTGGTTCTTGCCTGTTTTCACTGAAAGATACTGACACTGCAGGTTGTCCCTTAATTGAGCACTGTGGATGAGATTCTTTGGGGGGGTATCAAGAGCAGACATAACAGTGTGTAATGTTCTGCTTGTTGCAGTTGCAGTCATTGCAAGAATGCAGCTGGCATTAAGCCTAGTACGAAGCAGACATGCCCTCAGCCTCATGTATGAAGGCCTAAAATTATGTGGCCTGTAATGGATTCAAAATTTGGCTCATATCATAATATGTTCAAGAGCACTAATGCCAATATTATCACAGGAAAAAAGTTTGCACGAGAAATCCATGCACTGCAACTGATGGGTCAAAAGGAAGACCCCGTGAATAAAGTGCACCAAACAATTCACCTTTCAGAAATGCAATGAGCCTCGTCAACCACCACAAGGGATGTATGTATAGTAGAAGTGAGTGACGAAAATTCTGCATTGAGAAATCTTTCTGGCGATACAAAAAGCACCTGAAACATTGATTCTAAAATCTCATTTCTGGTAGAAATCACAATTTCAGGAGCAATTTTAGCTTAATACAAATCAGTAAGATATACAATAGGACACGCCCAAGTTAAACAGGAAAAAAATAAGCTACACAGAAGAGCGTGGAAATGAAATGGCACCTAAAATCATCAATTTTACAAATTCATAGAGAATAAGACAAAACTGAACAATGACAGAGTTCAAAATACCTTTATGACTCCTCCTATGAGCAACCTGTGTGTTTCAGCGCTCTCTTCAGGTGTCTAGATTATATTAGGAAGTATCAGTTTCAAAAGAAAGGGGAAGGGATGAACGAGAGAGGCGATCTGGAGAAGGGGAGAGAGAAGGCAACCTGACTGCTGGCCAGAAGACCGCCGTGTGCCATTGGAGGCAGCTGTTTGAGTTTATCATTCATCAAAGACACTAAAGAGCTTATGACAAGCGTCATCCCTTGCAAAATTATTGCAGGCAATTGATAGCACAACGACTTTCCAGCACCTGTAGGCAGCACCAGCATCGTCGAGTGACCAGAGAAGCACCATTTTGATGGCTTCCAATTGTCCTTCATTGAAGGAATCGTTACCATGCGTGAGCTTCAGCAGGTTCAGCAGGTTCTCATTGGACGCTTCTTTCCGAACAGCCGACAACGCCTCGTCAATTCCGTCATCTCGCAGCGGAAACCTTTCCCCCGGAACAAAACCGTCCTCGTCCACAATGTCATTGGTTTCGCTACCAGGTTTTGCTTTCACTTTAACTTTAAACCTCTTGTAAGACCTTCCACCTGTAGACATATTGCAACCTCTTCTTTTGTTCACAAACCGGCTGCGCTTATGACCCTTCATGTTTAGCTTCACGAAGTTACCTTCACTGACAGATTTTCTCCTTTTAGCGGGAGTGGGAGTTATATTATTGGCCCGGATCAAATTAGGATGTTTTCTCAGTCTTAGTGAATTTTGCATTGCAGCTCGCAGCAAATTCGGGATTGGGTGCATCGGTGGTCTCAATCCCGCATTGAGGAGGGATGGATGTTGACGGATGGCATGGGTCATTTTCAGTGGAGTCTGGAGGACGAGGACAGGATCTTTTGAGTTTTGAGAACGCTGCGGACTTGGAGAAGTAACCGGCGGGGAGGGTCTCAATCAAGTGGTTGGGGGTAACGATGGATCGATACTGGTCGGAGGGACGGTGGATCCGAATAGGTAAATTGAGTAGAGGAGACAGGCGCAGCTTAAATGTCAGGTACCTAGAACACACAAAACGGAATCAAAACAAAGCAACACAAGAGATTTAGCGTGGTTCGGTTGGATGACCTACGTCCACGAGAGAAACGGGAAGACGTCACTATATTTCTGTCTTCTCCGAATCTCGTCGGAGGATAACAACACACACAGATTACACCACGGATTACTCCCCTTACAAATGATGGGATTTTCATCCCGTTTAAATAGAGAAACCAAACCAATTTTCTTCGGTTGTTGGGGGTAGTTCATCTACCCATGCGAAACTTCCTCCATGCTGCCTAATACTTCAACAAAGGCTGCTACGTCGGCTGTCCACCATGAGTGACATGCTGCCCACCATGAGAGACCCGTTGCAGGCTGCTGCCGACCAAGATGGCTCCCAAAATGGGAGTGGCCCCCACAAATCTCCCTCTCACGACCAATTTGGGGTAGAAGCTTGACCTGCAGTATCCTTGCAGGTGTCGAAAACTTCATCAACAAATTGAACACGTTTCTTCACGCCATATGTCGTGGCACTTCCACCATCTTCACTCGATCTCGGGCTGACTGCGGTTCCCATCAAATGATACAACCCTTGGGACTCTGTCCCAGTAAACATCACTGCATCCCCACGTGAGACTTCCAACACTCCACCTGCTATGGAAATCTTGAACCCTTTTGCATCGAGCCTACTTAATGATACCAGGTTTCGTCTCATCCTCGGAACAAATTTCAATCAGGCAGTTTACGAACTCCTCCATCGGGTGTCTTTAATTTCACTGTCCCGACTCCTCGAACCTGACATGTTGACCCATCACCAAGTCTCACTGAGTCTCGCACCTGCTGAAAAGTATCAAATGTACCTCTCGTCGTACATATGTGTGTCGAGCTCCCCGAATCCAGAACTCATTCGTCTTCCATTGGATTTTGAGCCCACTCGTTCTTCCTCTTTAGAAATCGACATTCTCGCTTCATGTGCCCGTATCTTTTACAATAATGACACTACACTTCTCCCCGTTCAACTCTCTCATCTGAGTTCAAGCTTCCCGTTGTCACGCAGATATCATCATCTGCTGATAATCATGTGATGTTCACATCCTCCTCTTCAACTTTCTTCTTCCCAGCAACATACCGTTTGCGCTCTCCACAGTTACTTTTATAGTGACCCTTTTTCTCGCACAAAAAACATGTGATTTCACTTGGATCACGTCCCCTTGATTTTGGTCGCCATTCTTTACCTCTTGACTTTCGATGTTGGCTCCTCTCACGTTGATCATCTCGCATCGCCATGATTTGCTCGCCTGAATGCATCACGGGTCTTCGGAATGCCTCTGAATCTTGAAGTGACGCCATCACCTCGTCCAGCTTCAATGTCTCCTTCCCCACGAGCAATGCAGTCACAAGCCCATCAAATGAGCTTGGTAGGGATGACAAAAGCAAAAACGCTTTATCTTCCTCTCCAACCTTCACACCGAGCCCCAATAACTGCGTCAGGATCTTGTTGAATTCGTTGGTGTGATCCAACAAATTTGTTCCCTCGTCCATGCGTAACTGGTACAATTTCTTCTTCGGGAATAATTCGTTGGTGAGCGACTTCGCCATATATCGATGCTCCAACTTCTTCCAGATCTCTTTCGGTGAGGTCTCATCCAACACCGAGTATTTTACCTCATTCGCCAGACATAGCCGAATTGTGCTGACGACCCGCATCTCGAGCTCTTCCCAATCATCGACACTAGTTGTCTCGGACTTTTCTCTGATCAACGGTCTGATCATGCCCTGTTGCACCAAAATATCTTTCATCGTGATTTGCCACAAGCCGAAATTGTTTCGACCATCAAATTTCTCGATATCCAATCTTGGTAGTGCTCCGCCATCGACCATCGTCGATATCGCAAAACACGATCACTACTGTCGATGTCGCACCTCTTAGTCACCACTTGATGAAGTGTGGATTTTGAAAAACTAACCATACAGATGCGTCCGTAATGGTCAAAATAGTTGGAATCGACTCCTGGATCGCCGAAATCAAACATCAATTGACCGAGATAAGGCCAAAACACGTTCAACGGTCCAGATCATCAGCTGACATGACGTTGACGTGGTGCTGACGTGATGCTGACGTGGCACGCCGCAGTTCCTGCCAGAATCTCGCCGGAATTGTCACCGGCGGCGTGAACAGCGACGTCTTCTCCAGCACGTGGTACTATTCACCCGCGAGTTTGACCAAACTTTGACTGAGCCTACCGCGCTCATTTCAACTCTGTTTTTATCGCCGCTTGCACCATTGGAATCGTCTCGCCGTCCTCTTCACGGATCTGGCATCGAAAAAAATTTCCGACCACTTTCAATTTTCCGGCCACCAGAAAACTCGTAGCCGCCTCGCCGGTTCACCTCTGTTTGCTCTGACTCACCTTTGATACCACTTGTTGGGGCACGACGTAGGTGCGTGGTACCTCAAATACACAAAACGGAAGCAGAACAGAGCAACACAAGAGATTTAATGTGGTTCGGTCGGATGACCTACGTCCACAGGAGAAATGGGAAGACGTCACTATATTTCTCTCTTCTCCGAATCTCGTCGAAGGATAACAACGCACACAGATTACACCATGGATTTCTTCCCTTACAAATGATGGGATTTTCACCCCGTTTAAAGAGAGGAACCAAACCAATTTTCTTCGATTGTTGGGGGTAGTTCATCTACCCATGCGAAACTTCCTCCATGCTGCCTAATACTTCAACAAAGGCTGCTACGTCGGCTGCCCACCATGAGTGACATGCTGCCCACCATGAGAGACTCGCTGCAGGTTGCTGCCGACCAAGATGACTCCCAAAATGGGAGTGGCCCCCACAATTTCAAAGGTGTCAGATGGGAAGGAATTCGTGGTTTTGAGGGTTTTAGTTTGGCAGTGGGCTTTGGTCTTGCAACGGGGGTTCGACGAATCAATGAGGGGATGGTATTCGGCGACAAGCTACTTGATTTCGAAGACGAGGGCAGAGATGGCAGCGGCCACCGCTATGGCGGTGGCGAACACCTTCTGGGAGGGGTGGTGGAGATATGAGAGCCACCCGAGTCCGAATTGGAATCCATTAACTGTATTCCAGGCGGGTTTGCAGGTTATACCTTGTTTTGGCGGGAAATTTTTACCTGAAATGAAAAACGAAACATGCTCTTGAACTAGTATCCCTACCCTCACATTTTCACGGGACGTAATGGCTTGTGAAATAAATAAAAATAACATTTGTTTATTAAAACTATAGGCAGATGCGGCATATGAAGAGAAACAAATGATGGAGTGAATATTAAATAAAGAAAATGAAACAAATAGCATTGAGTTTCTGTTATGCATAATGTAATTGCATATAGTATACAATGAAATTGAATACTATAAAAATATGCATACAGGTAAAATTGCACCAACTGAAATGTATGAATACAAATGTACAAATATGCATGTTAGTGTAATTGTACTAATTGATGAATATGCAGACAGGAGTGAAAATATGTGTACGGGTGTTATTACATACTGTGATTGCACCAATTGAAGTGTAATGAATATTGTAATAAATATGATGTTTTTTTAATTTGTTAAAGTGTTATGCATACTGTAATTGCATACAATATGCAATGTTTTCATAATGTAAGAGGCATGTAGGATACAATATATGCATATTGTAATTGCAACCGGTATGAATCTAGAAGAGAAACGGGAGGAATGAATCTGGAAGAGAAATGGGAGGCATGTAAGTATGCAAAGATAAAAGTAGTATATGCAAGAATTAGTTCAATGTGCTTTAGATGCACATAGGTTCACCAATAAAAATTCTCCACTTTGGAATTCTTGAATTCTTAGCAGTACGAAATATTAAAATAAGTACATATATTACTAACATTGTCGTTGAAAACATCAAATGAATAATTGGTAAGACAAAAGAATTTGCAAAATTGAGAACACAATTTAAAGAATAGATAAGAAAACATACATATTTTAATAAATATTGTAATCAAAAGTGTATCGGATGTATGGATTGAATTGAATTTCTTAATAAGATTTCCCACCAATTGATTCCTATATTATAGACAAAACAAATTATTATAGCATAATAAAAATAGAAAAAATAAAGTTACAGAAAATGCTTGAAACAAACCGAACAATATTCAGGAGTGATGGATGGCTTTGTAATGTAAGGTTTGTTTAAGAAGTTTATGTGTTGTAGGTATTGTTGCAGTTACATTTAGATACAAATTGATACGACACCAAGTAGTTGAACCTGAAACAGATAGAGCAAAGTAATAAGAAAAATACAATTAGGCAGAATATTTTGTTTCATGCCTGTAATCATCCTCTCCATCCCAATAGTCAAACTTGTATTGATATTATACACCATAGTACAACCTGAAATAAATGGAGATCTTGGAAAAAATTAGAACAAAAAAATTATTATGAAATTAATTCACAGCGTATTAAGATACATATATTTAGGTGGAATATTTTCTCTCGTGCTATTAATCATCACGTCTATTCCAAAAGTTGGACTAACAACAACTCTCCCAGTTGGGAAAATTGAATTTTGATGATTTCATAAATCAAAAATATGATTCATAAACTTTCAATATTTATATAAAATAAAAAGGTAAATAGAAAAAATGAGTAAAAACTAACTTAAAACAGAAGGGACCTTGTAAGGGTAAATTTGACGACGACAAGCAATTTGAAAAATGTATGCTCATGTAAATATATGATATTATTCATTTCAAAAATGTTCACCAATTGCTAATTTAAAGGTGAATAACTTGATCCATTACAAATACATGAAATTTAATAGCAGAGGATGAGTAATATATAGTTGAAATTTAAATTTAAATGTAAACGATAAGTTGTCATATTTGTAAAATATATAATTAAACAAATATTTACAAACCTTAAGAAGACATATTTGTTAAATATATAATTAAAAAAATATTTACAAACCTGTATAATCAAAAGAATTTTTTTACTACATTGATAATCACTTTTATAATCTAGCTTCCTTGCACCTTTGCATTTGAAATGATTGGCTAACATCTTTGTAATGATATGATAAGAGATATGATGAGATTATAATAGCCATAACTTATATAACATAAAACATTTTTTGAAAATTGAATATATTGTAATATATGTAATGCACACATTAATCATTTTATTCAATTAAGTAAATGTCTTTACTTGTTGATTAATAAAATCATTACATAAAATTATTAACTAAATAATGTGTAAATTCTACATGGCATACATAGCATGCCAGAATCAAAAAATAAAATAAAAAGCCTATACTCCATCCAAACTGAGGAAAATATTGTAGCAGTAATCAAAATAATGGTAATGTAATTATAAAGATTGATGGAAAACGTTCTTATATATCAGGATACCAACACTTTCAGTTGAAGGTTTAACAAATACAATGACTATTATGATGGAATGTGTAAGCTTCAATATCACTGAAAACAAATTAACGCAAGAGGGGGCAACTCAGAAAATATTCCTGTCACTGTGAACATATGATAAACATAGAATGAAATAGTTTTGAAATAGAAATAGAAATAGAAGAACATTGAGATGGAAAGTAAGATGAGGAGAGCAACTGGATCACTTTGAGCGTAGGAGATTACTGAACAGTGGTCGGTGGATGGACATACGAGATTACTGAATGATTTTGAGCGTAGGAGATTAGGGATTGAAAATCGAAAAAAATATAAAAGTCGCAAATCTATATTAAATTATGGCACCTTTGTTCAACTATTCTCATTTATTATGCTACTTTGACACTATGGTGCCTATTTGTGCTTGTGTATCACCTTCTGTGTTTGTTTTAGTTTAAATTCAAATTATTTATCTTAAAATAGTTTGAAAGTGTGATTTATGTTGGAAAATGAGTTGGATATTTCTTAAATGGGTTTTAAGAAATGGTATTTCGTTAAGGTTGTTTTTGAAAAAAGATTTAGTAGGTAATGTTTGGAAAGAGGGATAAATGATGCTTGAGATTTATTTATATGGTTTTAAAGGCCCACATTCCTTAGTGTGAAATTCATTATTAAAATTTTTAACCATCCAAGTTTTACTTTTATAAAATGTGTGGTTGTTTTTAAATGTGTAAGTGGTATGTTATTTTACATGTTTTATAAGGCGTGTGAAAAGACTATTTTATGCCTTATGTTCAAACTAGAAATTTATAAACTTTATAATAAAGGGATTTCTATAGAATCAATGTGTGGTGACCTACCTAAATGTTTAAATCATGCAATATATAGTGAAGGTATCGGGTTTCTCTTAGGTACCCAATTCTTTATTTGTTCTTTGGGTTCAGTTTGGTCCATGGATAAACAGTTGGATGTCATTAGTGTCCAAGGGCCATTGGTGGTGATATTGGAGTTTATTGGGTTATGTTTCCCCTTCTCTTTTATTTTTGGGATTTTTTTCAACCCTTTGTTTTGGGATGTTTTTATATGCTTCATCCATGTAATTATTCAAGTTATATGTTTATCTTTTTATGGAAGTTTATTGGTTATCCCATGCTTGGTTTCTTATTTATCTTCAAATATCGCTTATCTATTTTATGTTTTTTTATGGAGAAATAATTCCAAAAGATTACTCTGTAATTCCTATGTACTCATTGCCAACCTATGGGGATTCAGAATACCCTTCAGGCTAGTGGAAATCTAGATCGGAATTTGTTTTAGATTGAGGTATATGGCCATTTCAATATAAATTGTATTAGAACTGAGGATTCTAAGAATGGATTTATATTCATAAAATTTTTATTTTTTCATTTTTTTGAATCTTGGTAATATTGAGTTAGGGTTTTCTTTGAGACTCTGGTGGCTGGTCATGAGTGGGTGCTTGATCACCACCATTCATGATGGTGCTCGATATACAAAGGGGATTGGGATATGAATTTTAAATTTAGAACTTTATACGACTACCATTGATGTTTTTTTTCTTCCTCATGGAATGGTGTAAGTTTCTATGCGGATGGGGTTAGTGTTTTGGGATATGAAAAGAAGAGGATCGATAGTGTGATGTTGGTTTGCAACACATGATAAATATTTCAGTGACCAAACACCCCATCTTGAAAACTTTACAAGGATTGTTTTATTTCTTTCCATGGCCTAGAAAACCGTGTGTTTGATTTTTGCACGGTTTTACATCCAGTTTTACATGTTTTTTAGACCTCTCGTGAGGAATTTCCAATATTGGAAAATAAATCAAGTTGGTGTTGTGATATGTTCATGATATGAATTGGGATTATTTTCTTTTGTTATGTGACTTCTTTGGGTGTGATTGTTGTGTAACATTGGTTTTGGTTTGAAAAAGGAGTATTTAATGGTAATTTTTTTTGGGGTTTGGAAGAGAGCGCTAGGTCTTGGTAATAAAATGGGTTTAGATTTCTGAAAAATTATTGTTCTTAAAAGTTAAGCCTTCAGGATTATTTTTAAAGTGGACTTAGTTTTCCATAATGGTTTTGGGATTTTTTTTAAATTTGAGGGTTTTTTAATGACATCCATAGAATATTTTGGTTTTTAAACCGATAGATGATTAAAGAGAAAGGGGTTCTCAACCACTTGGGGTGTGTTTTTGAAATTTCTTATTTTCACTTAATAAAAATGAATTGGTGGGTGGATTTAAACAAATTGATGTGCTTCTAAAAGTAAATTTATTATTTTTTAATCCTAGATAAATGTTTTAAAATTCTTTCAACAATTTGAGATTTTACATGAAGTTGAATGTTTTCAAATGGCCAGATATTTTTAAAAACACTAATGTTTTTTGAAAATGGATTTTAATTCATTTGGGTGAGTAGAAATTTATAAAGGAATGAGGTTTTGGAATATGTTTTTCCATGTCTGATTGGTATTTTTTATTTTTATCCCCTCCATATGGGTTGAGACCTATTTAACTAAATTGGGAAACATATGAAGGTTCCGGGCGCAGCGGAAGCTCGTGGGTGGATGTGCCCACTTGGATTTTTGTCATTAGAAATGATCAATTCAGGATCAATATGACGATAAACGCCAGTCTCCATGGATCGATTCATAGAAATAGACAAAGAAGAAGAAAGGTCCCAGAACCACAAAAGTGGATCATCACAGGTTGATTATAATTAATTTAATTAATTAACAAGAAGTACCTTTTGGGTGTTCTTTCTTCGTTGATATTCTTGATCACGTTCTGATGTGATTCATCTTTGCGTCATAGAAGACAAGTGTAGACTTCCTCTAGTGGTGATCCACACATGCACCTCGTATCTCTGGATGTCGCCAAAGGATTCTCCGGGTGCTAGCATAGAGAAACATTTTCTTGCGTTTTCCGCCTTAGATCATCTTGATCCGATGGAAGAGGATCTCTTTCGGTCTTAATAGCATTCTTGGAGGAAGAGGTTTTTTTGGTCTTGAAAGAATTCCTCAGAATTGTTGTGCACAATGATTCTCTTGTAGGAAAAGAGTTGGGGTTGTGAGGATATTTATAATCGGGTTTGAGGTTGTAGAGTTATGACAATAAATAAACGCGTTACGTGTTTTATTTATTTCATTGACTCTTATTGAAAAACCCATGTTAAATAATTAATTCCTTGACACGTGCCCACGCTGATTATAATAAATATCATTTAATAAAACAATATTATATCCTCAAAATCCCGACTGGAAAAACTACACGGCGTGTAATAATAAATACACGGCGTATACTTGTTTTTCGTTGAAAACTACACGGCGTGTACATCCAATGTACATGACATGTATATCTTGTTTTCATTTATTCATTTCCTTTCCAAAATGAAAACTACACGGTGTGTGCATTTAATAATACACAGCGTGTACTTGTTTTCAAAATAAAAACTACATGGCATGTAATCATTAATACATGGAGTGTGTTTGTTTTCATTTTATTCTTCCTCCAACATTAAAACGATTTAGGCTTTATTGAATAATTATTAAACCACGTACGAGAATAATCTTTATTCTACTTGAGATACTTGAATACACTTAGTGTGTGACCCTCTAGGCCTCTTTCTCGTTGGCATTAGGCGGGTTTGCCTAAAGTCCAAGATTACTGTCTAGCAACGGGTCAAGGCACCCAAGAGAAATAAGTTAATGTCGCATTGACGCATCACCTCATACAAACGCTTACTGTGTAATTTAATCCCTTTGTCTCAATATCTCATCAAGTAGGTTTCATGGTAGTGTCATAAACCTATATGCTTGATCTGTCATTCTTTGACTTCCAGAAATAAACTCGTCGTGACACCATGGCCATGGAATTTGTTCGACAGTTCTATTTCAATCAAAGGGACCAAGATATATACTTCCATAAATATGGAAGGGAAAAATCCTTCCTCGACTTATCCATTAACAACATGTCATTCGTGATGCACCCAACATACCCTACTTCCTACCAACTGTCTTCGTGATGATTTTCGTCAGCAAATCTAAGTGCGCGAGTCATGATATGAGTTAATGATAATCTTCCAGTTTAAGAACCATTACACATGCTCGCAGATAGCAATATCCGATGACACCAAAACATGCAGAACTACTACTGGAGGGTCTGTTCTCATAATCTACCATCTTGGAGATTACCAAGTGCGAACTCCATGAGAGAGATTCTCGTCTTCTTATGAGTACTCGCACATGACGGTTTGTATACTATGTGTCCTATCATAGTATGTCATCCAACCACATAACTTTCTTTGAGAATATTTGTTATAACATTTCATGGTTCTAATCATAGCGGGGATCTTCCATGACCTTATTAATGCAACAAATATTCTAGGACATTATTATATTATAGTCATGCAGAACAATGAAAAATATATAATAAGTGAACATTCATGTAATCGAAGCACAAAACAATTGGTTCTCAGAACACCAACCCTAACAAACTCCCACTTGGACTAGAGCCAACTGCCTATGACTTTTAGTCCGCTAGACCTCACGTGATGATCATGTTTCTGCTGAGTCAAGGCTTTAGTCAAGGGGTCCACCACGTTGTCTTCCGTGGAAATACTGCTCACTACAACTTCACCTCTCTGAGAAAAATCCCTCAAGAGATGATACTTCTGAAGTATGTGCTTTGTCCGCTGATGTGACCTTGACTCTTTTGCAAGTTCCACCATTGCATTATTATCACAATAGAGTGTGATAGGATCATTACTGCTAGGTACTACATCCAGCTCTTGGACGAAGCTTCGCATCCATATTGCTTCTTTAGCTGCCCCAGAAGCTGCGATATACTCGAACTCTGCTGTAGAATCTGCCACCACACTTTTCTTTGAGCTCTTCCAGCTCACTGCACCTCCATTCAAACTGAAGATGTATTCAGTCTGCGACTTCATGTCATCTTGATCAGTCTGGAAACTAGCATCTACATGTCCTCTGATGACCAGTTCCTCATCTCCTCCATAAACCAGGAACATATCCTTAGTATGCCTTAGATACTTAAGGATAGTCTTGACTGCCATCTAATGGCGGTCTCCTGGATCATCTTGATATCTGCCTACCACACTTAATGCATAAGAAACATCTAGCCTTGTATATAGCATATCATACATCACTGACCCAATCGCAGATGCGTAAGGGATCCTTGCCATTTTCTTTCTTTCCTCATGTGTTTGAGGACACATTTTCTTGGAAAGATGAATGCCACGTGACACTGGCAAAAATCCCCTCTTAGAGTGTTCCATACTGAATCTCTTCAGTATATTTTCAATGTATGTACTTTGACTCAGGCCCAACATTCTCTTGGATCTATCACGATGGATCTTGATCCCAAGAATATATGCTGCCTCACCCAAGTCTTTCATGGAGAAGCATTTATCTAACCATGCCTTAACTAACTGTAATACAGGTACTTCGTTTCCAATTAGTAATATGTCATCAACATATACTATTAGGAAAACGACTGCACTCCCACTAAACCTCTTGTAGACACAAGGCTCACATTCATTCTTAACAAATCCAAATTCCATTACAGCTTCATCAAAATGAATGTTCCATGACCTTGATGCTTGATTTAATTCATAAATGGATTTATGCAGCTTGCATACCTTTCTAGAATCCTTTGGAGTCACAAACCCTTCAGGTTGAATCATGTAGACATCTTCCTGGAGGTTCCCGTTAAGGAATTCTATTTTGACATCCATTTTCCAAATTTCATATTCATGGTAAACGACAATGGCCAATAGGATTCTGATGGATTTCAGCATCGCAACCGGTGAAAAGGTTTCATCATAGTCAATTCCTTGACGCTGTCTAAAACTTTTGTCAACCAGTCGTGCCTTATAGGTGCTGACTTGCCCCTCCATGTCCAGTTTCTTCTTGAATACCCATTTATTACCAATAGGCTTCACATCAACTGGAGGATCTACCAAAATCCAGAATTGGTTTTGCTACATGGAATCCATTTCAGAATTCATGGCTTCTTGCCACTTGGAAACATATGTGCCTTCAACCGCTTCCTTGTAGGTAAGAGGATCATCATTTTCAACCAATAATGAGTCACCATCCTCAGTGACAAGAAAACCACATCGTTCTGGTTCTCTCACCTCTCTCGTGGTCCTACGCAGTTCTTGTGTCTCTGGAACAGATTTTTCTTCCACAAGGCTTTGTGGAATCTATTCTTGTACCAAATTCTGTGTATCTTGAGCCTCAACTTCATCGAAGTCTATCTCGCTCCCACTATCTCTTTTGGAGATGTGCTCCCTCTTAAGGAATATGGCGTGTCTTTCCACTGTAACCTTTTTGTTTGAGGGGTTGTATAGGTAATATCCCCTTGTTTCTTTGGTATATCCTATAAAGATACACTTTGTGCCTTGGAGTGCAATCTTGTTACCTGAAGAGGCCTTAACAAATGCTTCTCTACCCCACACATGTAAATTCAATAACATGGATTTGCGTCCACTCCATAACTCGTATGGAATACCATTTATCGATTTATTTGGTACTTGGTTTAGTATGTGTGTTGCTGTTTGTAATGCATATCCCCAAAAGGATAATGGAAGACTCGCATGACTCATCATTGATCTCACCATGTCCATCAGGGTGTGGTTCCTCCTTTCACTTCCACCATTCCACTGAGGTGTTTAAGGAGGAGTGAGTTGAGATAGAATCCCAAACTCCTGTAAGAAATCAATGAAGCCCTGATTAAGATATTCTCCTCCTCTATCTGAGCAGAGTTTCTTAATCTTCTTACCAAGATGGTTCTCAACTTCATTCTTGTATTCTTTGAACCGATCAAAAGAATCTGACTTATACCTCATTAAGTAAATATACCCATATCTACTAAAATCATCAGTAAAAGTTATGAAGTATGAGAACCCACCCCTTTCTTCAACTAGAAATGGTCCACACACATCTATGTGAACTAATTCTAGAAGCTCTTTAGCCCTTTCACCTTTCCCACTAGATAGGGCTTTGGTCATTTTTCCTTGTATACACGCACGACATACACCAAGTGGTTTTAGTTCGAAAGAATCTAAATACCCATCTTGATGTAATTTTGTCAAACGTTTCTCATTGACATGACCTAGCAGGTGATGCCAAAGTTGGGTGTGGTATGAGTCATGTGAATTAATTTTGTCATTTATTGTCATTACTTGGTTTGTGTAGTCTAACAAATAAAGGTCGTTATATAAATATGCCATACCAAAACAAATGTTGTCTTTATAAAAGTAGAAACATTCATTTCCAAACTTGAAGATGAATCCATCAATATCTAATCTGGATACTGAAATAATGTTTTTGGTTACAGAGGGTACATAATAACATCCTTTTAAAACCAAGACCATCCCAGTAGGCAATGTGAGGTGGTAGTCCCCGACAGCTACAACAACAAGTCTGGATCCGTTGGCTGCTCGTAGATCTACCTCCCCTCAATCAATCTTCATGAATCTACTTGGTTCCTATATTTGGATACATATGTGAGCACCACAAGCAGTATCTAATACCCAATTGGTAGAAACAAATAGATTTCATTCGATAAAAAACGCACCTGAAGCTTCCCCTTGCTTCCTTGGCTGGGTGCAGTTTTTCTTCCAGTGGCCCTTCTTGCCACATGCGAAACAAACAACATCCCGTTCCCTTGCCTTCCCTTTGATCTTCCTTTTCTTGGAAGGCCTTGAAGAATCTTTGGGCTTAAAGCTCTTCGCCTTCCCTTTCCTTTTATTCACCATAAGGACAAAAGGTTTTTCACGCTTCATATCATTGTCCACTTAGCGAATAAGGATAAGAAGATCAGATAGAGACTTCTCAATGTTGTTCATGTTGAAATTTACAACAAAGTTGGAGAAGATCTGGGGGAGTGATGCAAGAATGAGATCGGTACCCAGTTCTTTGGGGAGTTTAAACCCTAGAACCTCCAAGCGCTCAATGTAGCCAATGAGCTTGACTACATGAGGCCCAGCTGGGGAACCTTCTCCAAGCTTGCTCTGAAATAGAGCCTTGGAGATCTCAAACCTTTCCTGTCTTGCTCTCTCCTGGTATAGACCACGGAGGTTCTCGGGCATGCTATAGGCATCCATGTCTTCATGAGACTTCATGAGCTCACTAGACATAGATGACAACATCAAGCATTGAACGTCGAGTGCATCGCTCAAATGTTGATCATAGACTAGGAAATCTTCATCACTCACCCTTGGGGGAGGAGAATCAGGAAGTGAGGAATCCAACACGTAAAACTTTTGTTCATGGCATAGGATAACCCGAAGGCGCCTAAACCATTCCTGAAAGTTACTACCGGTGAGGATGTTGTCTTTATCTAGAATTGATCGTAGAGAAAATATGGTTGATGAGTTTTTCATATTCTACAAATTAAAAGAGCATATTTATCAGTACTTTCTTGATTACATTTTATGAGAAATAATAAATTTTATTAAGTCTCCCACTATTTTATCAAGTCCCAATGGCCCTCACCATTGAACTCGGAATGTCTAGTTGCTTTGACATTCTAGTGTAAAGGATCCATATTTCCCTTCGCATAACCCCAACAAGGGTTGGTCAAGATATTTAAAGGTATTTAGGTAGGTAGGTCTTTGCCAACCGTGAGGTTACAGTTCCTTGATCTGTTGAGTGGACTCCCCAATCCTGAAATCCTGACTTGGATTTCCTCAACTCTTGCCTCCAATATTACATCAAGTCTAGCAAGGGCTACTCCTCTTGATGTAATATGGTTAAGTCAACCCGAAACCTTTAACAAGGGCTTCCTTTATAAAAGTAAGTGTCCCAACAAGGGTTGGTCAAATACATAGTTTTATTGAGTTTTTCCCTTAATCAAGTAACGGAAGGCTTGGTCTGACTTAATATGGTATTGAGGGATTTTAATCCTTTATTCCTAGTTTCTCATTATCACATGCTTTTTAATATTAAGTGATGCTTTCTTAAATGATTAACCATGTTCCGATAATGTTTACGCATAGTCCGGTTTTTATTTTATTCCATCTTTGCATGCTTGTTCATTTTATTAACTATGTGATCGTGACAACAAATACATAATAAATAAACCATTAAATCAGACATAAATAAAATAAGATGGCATGATCATGATCTTTTTCTGGTTAGCTTATCTAGCTGTTTGATAAGCTAACCCTGGCCTAGGGAAAAACACCTTGAACTAATGGTTCGTGTTTTGCAACTCCCACTTGTCCACCTTTGTATCTTCTTGGGTTGGTTTCGCCTCAACTTCGAGTTTTGAACCGTCTCCACTAGCTTAGGAGATCCTCCATTACATGGGGTTTACATTAAAGAAACCATGGGCATGAAGACCCTACATTTTATTGGAAGAAGGCTCACAGGCCAACGAATTTAAACAAATTTAAATGAAACCATACACACATACAAAGGGTCTTTGGTCTAGCTCATGATCATCCATATTATGCAACGACATTTACGCATATTTAGAATTCAAATTCTTTTAATCATTCTATTATTTAAGATAAGTCATGCTTGAAATTAATTAATTATGATCTTATAATTAATCAATTCTTTATCTTAAATTCCTTTCTAAATTTTCTTGAGATTCTTCTCATCTATATCCCTTGTACAAGTTTTTGTACTTTTAAAGAAAACCTGGTGAAATTCCATTTCTGGAAAGTACATAGCGTGTAGTTTATATTTACACGGCGTGTATTTCTTTTCACCCTTTATCCAAAGTACACGCCGGGGGCTTTTGCGTGTTTTCTATTCTTTGGAAATTTTGGAGTACATGGCATGTATATTAATCTAACATGGCATGTACTTCTTTGTTACATGGTTTACCATCCTGGAAATCCTGTGTACGCGGAACACGACTTCTCCTTGTACACGGTTTCACCTGGATCGGACTACACGACGTGTTGATTCAACATACACGCCGTGTATTCCTGTTCCCACGCGCCGTTCATTTTTGGTCAACATGGGGTAATAAATACTCAGGTGTACTCAATTCACATGGCATGGTTTGGCGGACCAGTACCGATTCGTTGAACCTAAGTACACAACGTGTAGTTTTCATTGCACGCCGTGTATTCCCGTGTTGTACAGACAGAAAGAGCTGCTCCTTTGGATGAGTTCCTTATTTTTATTTTAATCAAAATTAAAATTAAAAGGTCGTTTCTGTGATGTGAATCGAGAAACGAAGGAGGAAGAATAGATCTCATTCATTCAGTTTAATAGAACGATTTATCACTAATTGAATCAAATATAAATGTGTAAATTATCAACGAAAATTAAATAACTATAATCAATGTTGTAACCTTGCTCTGATACCAATTGAAGGTTCCGGGCACAGCGGAAGCTCATGGGTGGATGTGCCCACTTGGCTTTTTGTCATTAGCAATGATCAATCTGGGATCAATACGACGATAAACGCCAGTCTCCACGGATCGATTCATAGAAATAGACAAAGAAGAAGAAAGGTCCCGAAACCACAAAAGTGGATCGTCATAGTTTAATTATAATTAATTTAATTAATTAACAATAAGTACCTTTTGGGTGTTCTTTCTTCGTTGATATTCTTGATCATGTTCCGATGTGATTCGTCATTGCGTTGCAGAAGCCAAGTGTAGACTTCCTCTAGCGGTGATCCACATGTGCACCTCGTATCTCTAGACGTCGCCAAAGGAGTCTCTGGGTGCTAGCGTGGAGAAACCTTTGCTTGCATTGTCCGCCTTAGACCGTCTTGATCTGATGAAAGAGAATCTCTCTTGGTCTTGAGAGCGTTCTTGGAGGAAGAGGTTCTTTCGGTCTTGAAAGAATTATCCAGAATTGTTGTGCACAATGATTCTCTTGTAGGAAAAGAGTTGGGGTTGTGAGGATATTTATAATCGGGTTTGAGGTTGTAGAGTTATGATAATAAATAAACGTGTTACACATTTTATTTATTTCATTGACTCTTATTAAAAACCCCATGTTGAATAATTAATTCCTTTACATGCACCCACGCTGATTATAATAAATATAATTTAATAAAACAATATTATATCCTCAAAATCCTGACTGGAAAAACTACACGTCATGTAATAATAAATACACGAAGTGTACTTGTTTTTCATTGAAAACTACACGGAATGTAAATTCAATGTACATGGAGTTTATATCTTGTTTTCATTTATTCATTTCCTTTCCCAAATGAAAACTACACGGTGTGTACATTTAATAATACATGACATGTACTTGTTTTCAAAATAAAAACTACACGGTGTGTAATCATTAATACACGATGTGTACTTGTTTTCATTTTATTATTCCTCCAACATTAAAATGATTTAGGCTTCCTTGAATAATTATTAAACCACGTACGGGAATAATCTTTATTCTACTTGAGATACTTGAATACACTTAATGTGTGACCCTCTAGGTCTCTTTCTCGTTGGCATTAGGTGGGCTTGCCTAAAGTCCAAGATTACTGTCTAGAAACGAGTCAAGGCACCCAAGAGAAAGAAGTTGATGCCGCATTGACGTATCACCTCATACAAATGCTTACTGTGTAATTTAATCCCTTTGTCTCAATATCTCATCAAGTAGGTTTCATGGTAGTGTCATAAACCTATATGCTTGATCTTTCATTCTTTGACTTCCAGAAATAAACTCGTCGTGACACCATGACCATGGAATTTGTTCAACAGTTCTATTTTAATCAAAGGGCCTGAGATATCTACTTCCATAAATATGGAAGGGACAAATCCTTCATCGACTTATCCATTAACAACATGTCATTCGTGACGCACCCAACGTACCCTACTTCCTGCCAACTGTCTTCGTGATGGTTTTCATCATCAAATCTAAGTGCGCGAGTCATGACATGAGTTAATGATAATCTTCCAGTCTAAGGACCATTACACACACTCGCAGATAGCAATATCCTATGACACTAAAACATGCAGAATTACTACTAGTGGGTCTGTTCTCATAATCTCCCATCTTGGAGATTACCAAGTGAGAACTCCATGAGAGAGAGTCTCATCTTCTTACGAGTACTCGCACATGATGGTCTGTATACTATGTGTCCTATCATAGTATGTCATCCAACCGCAGAACTTTATTTGAGAATATTTGTTATAGAATTTAAAGGTTCTCATCATAGCGGGGATCTGCCATGACCTTATTAATGCAACAAATATTCTAGGACATTATTATATTATAGTCATGCAAAACAATGAACAATATATAATAAGTGAACATTCATGTAATCAAAGCACAAAACAGTTGGTTCTTAGGACACCAACCCTAACAACATATCCATGTTGGGCCTATGTTTTATTTTATATAAATTACGCCTCCCATAAAAGTCTCGCGTGGAGGTGAAGAGGTTATCATTTTGGGTAGTTATATTCATGATCTTGACTCTTTACAAGTCTTAAAATATAGTGGAATGTGTGGTTCCCCATTGATGGTATGGTGGTGATGAGTTAGTTACCAGTTTTGGTTGGGAGAATATTCTAGGTAAGCCCTATCTAGATAGTTAGATGAAATGATGTGGTCTGGTCTCTTTGGGTAATTTGGTGATGGGTTTCTTAAGGATTTTGTCTCAATTATAATATATCCTTATGGTCTTGGGGTGGATTTTTTTGGTGTGATCCTTTCATGCTCTTTTAGTTTCCCTTTTTTGAGTGGTGGTTGTTTGAGATGTCCATGCCACATGTTCTCTGTTCCAAGTGCAGTTGTTTTACTAATGTTGGCCTTATAGTGAGGTCCATACAGGGGTTCAATTAATTGTTAGGGAACATTGATTGTGTGATTCAGGTTTCTAGGATAGGAATGGCACTAGTTTAGATCATGCAATCATTGTTGTTAGTTCATGTTTTGTTAGGTTCACAATGAGAGGGTAACCCAAGTATGAGGTATTAGTTCACACATTTTGATTTAGTATGTGAACCAAGGTTAATGCCCATTTCATTCATTTAATTGAGGCTTTTATTTAGTTTATACATGATTTGGGTGTTTTGAGATGTGATGGTTTCAGTGATGTGGTCTTCTAACCTTTGTTTATTTTGGTTGTAATCATCATTAATTATTTTAATAACTCGTTCTTATTATCATGGATGATATTTTTCTTTGAGGTCGCCTGGGTGTTTTGGGTGGTGCTCCCATATGAAGTTGAGTTAAATTATGGATGTATTTGGTTGGTGGAATCCATTTTTCATCTTTTTTTATTTTTAGAATCATAGTCAACATATTGGAACTCCCATCATAAGATATGTAATTTTTTCTTTACATTTTATATTAATTAAAAATGGTGGGTAGTAAATGTTTAGTCTCCCTTTTATTAGAATTATTTATCAGGTTCTTCTGGTAGATTCCTTCTATAGGTCATAGATATGGTTTGAGAATTTTAGTGGATATTTAGAAAAGTAATGGTTTATTCACCTTAGGATATTATGATCTGTCCCCAACTCCTTCCACTTCATACGAGGGAGTGAATTTTTTTTCTAATATATATATATTAACTTTATCTTGACATGGTAATTTCTAGGGGTAAAAATCTCCATTGTGAGAAGAATTGTGACAACCGCACATCACTGTTAATTTATATATTTTTTATTATTATCATGATGTGGGTTAATTAAATATTTCAAAAAGATTCATCTTGAAACATGGAAAATATGGATTTTCCCACTATGTATGGTTTTTCTACACTTCCTAGTAGAAACTATGTAGACTCCCATTGTTGGAAATCTTTTTTAATCATTTTTTTCTATTAATGGTTGTCCTACACTATTAGTCTATTTGTGGAAAAATACTCAGTATATGATAATCGTAGGCCTTTATTTGAGTACTAAAGATATATATGTGAAATGGGGATGTATCTGAGGGGATTACAATATGTTTTTAAAGAAAATACATGGAATCTACCTTCTAATATATAGTGTGTAACCTCACATGATCACCTAATAATTCTTTCTCCCACACATGACCTATATTTCCTTGTCTCCCTGCATGGAGTGTACTCTAAGTACGCATCATGTACCTCTTGGATCAACCCAATCCCATGTACTTGGATCGTTCCCATATACTTGGTCATGTTCTACAACATGTGTATACCTGGGGTATGGTCATGTAATTCTACACATCCATGCCCCATCACATGGCATGCCTGTCCATATCCTTGGCCACCTAGACAAGCCTCACTACATGGTGAGTACACCCAGTACATGTCATGTAGTCTCTAAATTTCATATTCACCAAAAAAATAACAGAATACATGTTCTTCTATACTACACATCACGTGATCAGGATTTTCAATTAATAAATCACGATGATCCACCTAAAACCATCAATTTTTACAAAAAAAACTACAACTCTACCCTTAAGGAATCTCTAGTAGTCATATCTAGGCTATAAAATCTTAAAAAAATGCATAAATGTGTATCCTTATTTAAAACTCACAAATCTACCTAACTCGAGGTGAAACAACAAAGCATTAGGTCCAGATCTGCACCATAAAGTCACCACGCCATTTCCACTATCAACCAGGCACCTCGGTCTCCACATACTTATTGGTGAGACATCAAGAGCCAACTATGCAGTAACCCACTACATCCTTGGACACCATACCTCATGCCAGGGTATTTCAGTAAAACTAATCCTCTCCTAGGTGAACCAACGAGGGAAATAAACCACCTCATAACCTCTTATCACATCATAACTAGTGTCATCATCAGTCCATTGAAGGGTGACATACTACCCACCTTCAGAAAATCTATCAAGAACATATACAAGGTGCATCCAGTCAGGCGATACCTCACAAAAAAAATCTACAAGTTGTGCATCCATGAATCACTATAAAAGAAGAGGGGTAATAAACATTGGTTAGAGGTATTCTTTACCAACCTCAACCACAAGTTTCTAGAAAAAATACATCAATTTACCATCAAATCACTCAAAAAAGTGTGTCTAAACATTGTTGTGATCATCGGCTACTTTAGCCACACCCTTGGGTGGCCATCAATCTATCATGGCCTCAACCACTGCAGGGTCCAATCACTCCCAGGTTTGAGTGAACTATAATAATAAGTGGGCCTCTTGAATCCAAACCTGACTCGATGAGTGTTCCTAATGACACAAGTATTCTTAAAGAATATCTATAATCTATCCTCAAGTGTCTCACATGAAACTCTGATGCCATGTACATGAAGGTATCAATGAGGAATACGGTTCAAATAGGGTTGTAGGACTTGGTTCACAAGTCTCTCATCCACCTCCCATGTCAACAACACAGGACTACCCATTTGATCACACTGGGTCTTACATGGCCCTCCTACAAACATCTAACTACACATTCAATCACAAAGATATGTGGGTGGAATATGATATATGGACACAGATATCCCATAATCCCCTATGTTCCAGCCTATGAAAAATCCCAACTCTCATTGTGGATGTAAACTTGACACATCCTTAAGAAATATTTCCCCATACTTTACCACCACTATAAGAAACAAAAATCACATAGCATCTACTACTCTAAGGATTGTACTAGTCATATATTAAAAATCCAATTGTATCCACCCAGACATGAGATTATCCTACTCTACCTACGAAAAATCCTAATCAAAGGTGTAAATCCATCACCATGCTAAAAATGCTACCAAACACACTAGTGGAAACAATCAGATCTTGGATGGTAGGAAATTGATCCACACTAAGTAAACATCATAGGGTCTCTATCTTCCACTACCAAAAGTTTCCACTCAAGGATATCTCCTCTAAATTCATGAAAAGATAATTATTGGAGTGAATAACCACTAACAAAAAATGATAAAGCCTCCATGAATAAGGTTCAAGAAAAAATGACCCACTAGTATCATTAGTCCTCAAACAGAGGCTATACTCAAATAAAAATGGATCATGACTATGTGATAACTATATAAGAGATAGTGAAGTCACATGTTGTGCCTCAAAACATAATTGAGCTTCCATGATAGAATCCCCTTTGAACTGATTCACATAATTTCCCTTTCTATTATTTAAACCACAACGAAGGATAACTCCAACACCTCAACACACCAAACTACCCCAAACACACAACTCAAAGGAACTCATTTCTCAAACCTTTAAAAACCTATTTAGACATCACTGACTAGCCTTCATGGTTTTAATTGTGTCACAATAATGTTTCTTATTTTGGGAATCATCCCACATTCTTACAAGTCTAAAACTTCACAAAAACATCACCATCATAGGGATCCACTGACTCCCTATGTCACCCTAGAAAATCATCATGATAGAAGTGGAAAAAAAATAGTATCTTGAAACTGTGTTTAATAGTACTGATAAAAAAATAGTAAGGAAGAAGATCGTATCACTAATAATCCTAGAATCCTCTGTGTCATAAGCCTCTTCAGCCTATAGTTATCCTCTCCATTTTCCTATAGCCCCCACGCCTAAAATAGACCACCTAGGGTGGTGGTGGAAACAAATTGAATCCTAATCTACCTCCTACTGCTCTCCCCACTCCTCTTACACATCCTTCGTCATGTGTGACTCCTTGATCTTGTCATTGTCTTTGCTAGGTTGGTATATCAACTATATTTCTATCATCATCATGGTGGGTTAGACAATCCTACACCAGATTTCCCCAACTGTCATAAGAAACAAATCACCTCTCTTAGAGTTGGCTATAATCTTCATGTGATCCCTAAGATTCAGACCCTCCATCCTAGGATCATCTCTTAAAGCCTCTCAAATTATCATTTCATAATCCAATAATCACATACCAACTATCACGGTCTCAAATTCTATGTGACCAACACCAATAGTCAGATTCTGTTAAGCAAGAAATCTCGCAGCTACCAAATCTAGCTCAACCACTCCAGGAAAGGTATGAATTCATAGAGATGCCACCGAAGGCTTGATATCTAAGGATCATACCTAATAGAAGTTCTATGATAAAAAAATAGACCTTAATCCATATCCATGGAGTATCATAAAATTTCAGTGAACCTCACTGAATAATTGGCCACATTCATTCTACCCCTTTAAAGATACCGAAGCTCTTAGATATGCACTGATCAAAACGTGGCTGGGTAAAACTCTTCCCTAATGATCTATTCAAACTCTGTCTAGGTTAGAAACATCTCATCATGTGTTTTAGTCACTAGATTACACCATCACCCATCGGTTCCCAAAGAAGACTTGCCCATAGGACCACCATTTCATCTAGAGTTTCCCTCGCAAGGTAGAATATGTGTGTGATTGCCTCAATGAAATCATATACTGGTCGAGGGTCTGGCGCAAAATGAATATTGGGAGGTCTCTACCTCAGAAACTCATGGAGGGTGCCCAAAATACACAATTACTTAGCTAGAACTTCTGGTGAAAATGGTTTCTTGTTGGGTGGTGGAACAACTTGAAAACCACCTAGATTCACCACATACTATGAAAACCCATACACTGAAGCCTCATCACAGGGAAGATCATCATTTTGATCCTTTCATGGAATCCTAGTTTGTTTTCATATTGTAGGTTTCCTAAAATAATCAAGGCATACCATTGTTAAAGAGTATATTTGGGGAGATGACTCAAGAAGGACATGGAAATCACAATTCATTCCTATATGATACATTCAAAAAATTATCCCTCTAACTATTTCTTACATGTACCAAGTTAACAAATAGGTTATCTGAGTCCTAGTGAATGGATACATAAACTACAACACCAAAACTAGAGTCTCTAGCCTGAAATCCATACCCTATACAATGAAAAATTATTTCCCCAAAACCCAATCCAATCCCATCGATAAAAAAACTCAACACTCTGGTCCCAAATTAGAACCTACTCTGATACAACTCTATTATGATCTGACCCAATAGGGCCCACCTAGCTAACAATAAGATAATTTTGACCACCCTTTTCCTACCTCCAATAGGTCAAGGGATAGTGACCAATTAAAAATAGGAATTAAACACACATGGGATCCCTTATCCTATGGCACCTGTATGCACACACACACATCCATCTCTATGATATAGTTTAGAGGTAATAATAAAACTAAAACCAAAATGCATGTATACATAGATCCCATAATAAGAGTAGAATAAAAGTACGAAAAAGAAAGAAAGTGAAAAATATAAGACCACTATAAACTAAAAAAATAATTTAACATAATCATAAGTGGGGGACTGATGTCTAATGTAACCACTGGTACACACCTTTTTTCGATCTATATATTTATGCTCAACCTACTTCAAGTCCTACAAAGACTCCTCCAAAAGGCATGTCATCTACATTAGACATTACATGAGTGGAAAGATCCCATGTATAAGTGAGTAGAATAATTCCTTTTAGGTTCCCAAAAAAACCTAAAATAAAAGGGAGAAAATAAAAGGAAACCATACTCTCTACCCATAGAGGGAGGGAATATAAACCCAATTGAGAGAGAATAGGAATATCCATGTCCACACCTCATCTATACATGACTAGTAATATCATCACCATCTATTATGTTAATCATATATGATACATAATGAAAGGACTCCATGAATAACCAAAATATACCCATATTAAAATCTAATTTTCACAGTCTCAACCATACAACATACCACATGATTCTACTTGAGGTTCAAAGGTATCACTCATCCAGGAGAACTCACTCCATTAGAACTTCCATCCCTGATGGTACTCATCTAAGAGATCTCACTCATTGGGTATCAGTATGGTGATGGAACATCCCTACCATCCCTGTTGGAATCCATTTGAGAGAACATGATCATCAAGTATTTCCAAGAATAATGTCATGATGCAACCCAGCAGATCTAGATACTCAAATAAAGGATCATTCCTATGTAACATGGGGGACTTTAAGAACTCTAATAAAACTTATAAGATCTTAAAACATATATAGGGTATCACTCCCAAGACAACTGTGGGACACCATAAACCCAATTTAGAACTTTGGAGATCCTAACACTCATATAGGGGATCACACCCAGGACTATTGGGAGACACCTCAAGCCCTACTGAGACTCAGAACCACAATACATGGATAGGGGATCACATCCATGATCATTGGGAAATACTGAAAATCCAATTTGGAACTACCCATCAAGGTGGGGATTGTATATACGATGATTTCTCAAACCCTACTAGATAAAAACTCTATGTAGGGGATCAACACCTATGCATGAGGGTCAGGTCAATACCATAAACCCCACTTAAGAAATATGAATAGATGATAAAGGATCCCACCTCAATCTCAATAATGGGTTCCACAAACTCTATCTGAGCAAATCCTGTAGAGAGGATCAAAATCCTATAATGAGGACATGATGCCACACTATACCCTCAATGGGATGGAAAAAATGGAATGAACCTAAATAATACTGACCAATAATCACTAAAATAAGATCCTCACTGGAATTAGCTAATGTCATATCTCTAACACTAAAATCATGGCCATCATCATGTTCTATGTGGAAAAACACACAGGATAGGCTTCTCGCGAGCCTTCATCAAAGTCCTAAATATATAGATGCATAATGGAGAAGTCTTCAAGGTGAGTACATGGTTTGTATAAGAAAAATATATGGCGTTCACCTCTAGTTACATGGTGTGTAACCTTTACAGATCACCTGGGCATGCCCTCACCCACACACCGCATGCACAATCATATCTCCCTACGTGGTGTGTGCTCTCACTACATGGAATGTAACTCTTAGACTATCCTAAGCTCGTGTCCTTATCCCCTACCCATGTACCTAGACATGTCCTATAGCCCATGTATACCTCAGTTCTAGTTGTATACTTCCTCATGGCCATGTCCCCTCACATGGCGTGCCTACCCAAGTCCTCATCTAGCTAGCCAAGACTCACAACATGGCGTGTACCCCCAATACATGGTGTGTAGTCCCCAAAGTTCATCATACCCAAATGAGAAGAAAACATGATGTTTTCTACAACACATTGCATCATGTGATTGGCCTTTCATATCCAAGAATTACAATGATCATCCCAAAACCCCCGATTTTCATCAAAACCCAATAGATCTACACCAAAAGGATCTATAACAGTCATAATAGGTCTCTAAAAACATAAAAAAAATTCACAAATTCTTATAAATATGTAAATATCACAAATCTACCTACCTTATGGTGAAAAACTAATTCTTTTAGTCTAGATCTATTCCCTGAAGACATTGCACCATGATCCAGGAGCATTCAACATCAATATTGATGTCTGGTGGAACATACTCTCTCTTGGTTTCTCCTAGGGTCATCCATCGCATGAGGTAGAATCCTCCCCTATTCTCTATCATGTGTAGAAAAAAATTGTAGGTTTGGTTTTTAAATTTATGTTTTTTAAATTCATAAACCCCTCATCAATGTCTCTCCAATAGTCACCTCCAACCAAGTGCCCGACGTCGACAAGCTTAATGCCACGCCTAGGATAAAACCTATATTTTAGACTGAAAAACAAGTCTCATATTACTATTTGAAGACTCCATTGGGGAGTTAAACCAAATTTCTAGAAAAAATGCTTGCATGTGATAAAATATTTTTAATGTCACTGAACAAGGGATCCTCTAGCTCTGATAATTTGCACTGACTCAACACCTAGATCTAAAAATATTCTTAGAAATATTACAAAGTATTATATAGAAAATTAATAGTCTCTACACTCTATGACACTATATGACCAGGTCTATGTGTATAAAGTTCTTCAAGGTTTCAACAATTGTTTAGAATAATCTTATTAGGCTTGTGGCTCCTTTCAGATATTGAATGATCTAAATTCTCTTCTTAAAATACTCGATCACATGTGATCACCTTCTTTCATAATTTCTCAACTTTGACTCATTATTTCCTAAAAACAAAATTTTATTAAACTTCTCAAAATTCTCTTTCACAATTAACCAAATTTATCTCTCTCATGTACAATATTCATCACCTTTATATATCATTTATATTCCCAAAAATTATATCATGAATATAATCCTTATAATTATCATAGTAATTTTCCATAAAAATAGAAGCACTATGATACTTGATAGAAGGTAATTTCATTATTTTAATTTTGTAATTAACTCCCAAATTATCTCCTAAAATATTTTTGGCATAATTTCATGTTAAATTTACTTGAATAATATATCAATTAAATTATCATTCCAATACAAGATAGTCTCAGGTCTTCTTCTCCTTTTTTTCACATGGCTTATGTTAATCAAATATTATAGCTCATTAATTTCTGTAAATATCACAATCATGTATCTTAAAATTCTTAATTAAAATATTGGCATAATTTCATCATCACAAATATCTCATTAGCTCCTCATTGTCATGGGTGTTATTTCTTGATTGAAAACCTGTAATAATTTCTCATGAATTATCCAAGGGATTCAGGTATTCTTATTTCTTCTTCACGCAGTTAATGATTATACATGTTCTCATTATTTCTTATAATATGACATTCAATCAACATGAATTCATTGTACGTATACATCAAATCGGTAGAGTTCATTTTTTATGCACTTTCCCTATTCATCCTTAAATGCCTTCGATGTTTTAGCTCATATTTAATACCTGAATGATCAGTCATTACGCATCATGAATCATGGTATATACGTATACTTGAGATAATAAAAAATATCTGAAAGAACTAAAGAAGAACCTATAAATCACATGAATCTATGGATAAAGGGTTTCCATGTATTGTTCTCATTCTTTTATTCAAATTCATGTAATAATTATCGACCTTCCTTTCTCAAAAAAATACCCAAACAATTCAAGTATTCCTTCTTAAGTGTAATGAACACCTATGGATTATATTGTATGAAATACTTGAACACCTATTTATTTAATTATCACATAACTCATCTTAGTAGAATTATCTACTGAAATCCACATCTTCTCATCTTCAATATATTTACATGCATGCAAGAGAATTTTCATTTTTGGATCAACAATTTTAACTCACTATCCCATATTTCATGTAAGAATGAGTACTATTAATTTCACAAAACACAAATTCATCTTTATACATGATCAATTCATGGCATAGAAGCTTTATATAAACATAAAGTCTTTATTTTCTTCATGTGCTAGATTATAACTAATATGGTCAATCAAACTAAACATCGCTAATCCAAATAAGTTATTATCGAATGATATAATGATATGTAGTTAATACTCTTGGGAACTATTGATCCAAAATAATAACATGATCAATCCAGGTGTATATATAGTCAATCATTCTATCCATGGTCGATTTATAGGCTTTTTATGTTTGATCTTGAATGTGTGTTTGATCCGCTATTGAATGGTCGATTTATATTAACCCTTACGTTCACTTCAAGAGTTAACATAAAAAAACTTCTAGGCATGGTTTATCAATAAGATGTGCACTATTTGGGATTATACTTACAGTCGCTTTGATTTTTTGCATATGGAAAATTCATGAGGAAGATGATTCTCATTTGGCTTGATCAAACAGTGGATATATATTACATCACAAGGTCATTGTTATATCTATGTTTTTAAAACACATCTACAGTGTTCTATATAAATTGATTCCAGCATAAAATATTTCTTCAGATGGAAAATACATTATAAAAAAGGCCTTCCATTTATTCACTCGATGTGAGTAATGGGGTTCTCTCCTAACACTTGCTCGCATCATCCCATGTTATAACACTCCACCACTATGTTTCCCCACATGGTGGAACCTCCTTTTCTTCCATGTTCTTCCTATATACTCTATCCATTCCCACTCTCACATGCCACCTCAGGATATCCATGTGGGATGGTTTCTGCATGGCAAGTCATTCTACCACATGCATAGTTGAGGTGGTTGCTTGGTTATCTTGGGGTTGGATGTATTTTTTTAAGTAAAGGCCAAATCAATATACTTAGTAAAAACAATGTATAAACACCACACCATTATCACATGCATATTTTCATATAATCAAATAAAATATAATTTTTTTCCTTGAAACTCCTCATACAATAATATGGATATTTCATGGTCTTCTTAAAATTATTTATTTACTTGTTGTAAACATTATGTCAGTTCTTTAACTTCACTAACACATGTATTAGCGATAAATACCAACTCAAAAAAATTGATATATAAGGAGAATTTATCAAAAATGAAATCCAATTCCATTAAATAATCGATAATGATTATCCAAGAATCATAACTTTATTTCCACCCACCAAACACAAATTGACTCATTGACAACAAATGTAACAAATGTGATCTACAACAATGAAGTTTACTTGGGTACCAAATGGAATCTTGAGTTAGGTGTGAAAACAACTCAGTAGGCCACCACCCACATTTTTCTTAAATAATCTAATATGAACAACAAGTTAATGGGATGGTGCCGTATATAAATAACCAAAAATTTCATTTAAATGCTTAAAAAATAAACCAAATCCTAGGGTATGAGTTCACCTCAGAACCAGTACATACATACTTTAGCTAGTGTTGGATGTCTCTTAGCATGAAATATTAACCATGCCAACAAAACCACTCTTGACTGGGGGAAACATACCAGTCCCCCATCCAAACATCCACCCAAGGGATGGTATAATCGCGAGTCTAACCAATAGTTGTTACAACCACCTAGGGGGATGGGTTTACCCAATTTAATTTGACACCAAAACATCCACATGGGGTATATTTTTACCTCGGGTCTAATCATACATCTTTGTGTCCACTCTTTTTCCATGTTCACCCCATTTTTTTTAATGTACAAAGATCCAAAACTTATCCACCAAAGAAGTAAAATGAACTCTATGCATGATTTGTTATTTTCAAGTTACAACACAACGAAAAATATTCAATAAATCATTCACGAAAACATTAAAGTGTTTAAAACTACAAAAACCCTTATTAAGGCACTTATTAAGGGAGAAAATAATCCTACATTTTAATTTACATGATCAATTACCAAAATAAAACATTTTCCCATTCCACTTACTTAGATTCCCAGGGAATGGTCCAATGTCATAAGCCTATGAAATGGTTATAAATTCATACCCTTACTCTTTTATCACAAATTCATTTTCAAGGTGATATATGGAATTACAAGGAATCAATTAAAATATTTAAATAAATATTTAGCATCAAGAATAAAAACTAGCTTGATTAAAGTCACAAAAAATAAATAAAATAGAATGGAAATGGGATAACACTTAGGGACCACCTACCATAGACAAAGAGGTGTCCATGTGTCAAGTATTATACTCAGATTTTAGAAAAAAATTGAAGGTATTTAGAAACCATAAAAATCCCTTAAAATAGGGTATCTATGTTATACCTGACTGGATAGATTTGGAAGATGAAGAATACATAATATTGGAAGCTAACGAGTTGATAGCCTTACCAAAATCCTTACACCTCAATAGGTAGAGGCCAATTTGGAGGATTATTAATGGATATCAACCAAAAAATAATAAGTGTATAGGATAACTCTTATGGTGGTGTTTCTAGAAAAAATTGAGGGTAAAATTAAGTGAAGGAGTTGTTAATGGGTTAAGGAAAAACTAGAAATTCACACATTTTTACTAGGTCATAGGGTTTGGTCGCACTGTTGGTCGAGCCTTTCACCAACCATGTGAACCATTCTTTTTAGAACCACAACATCTCATATGGTTGTTCCCATGATAATACAAACCATGCATAAATCATGTGAGGTGGATCCATAATAAATTATAGGTTTTTCACAGTTTTATTAACTCCCTTGCATGGTTAGAAAAACCATGCTCTGCTTTTTCTGACCTACAAGGTTGGGGTTTACAATTAAAACTAAATGTATGCTAACCATATACCCCATCCTACTTCCAAAAATTTTAAAATTATAATGGCCTAACCCTCCAAATGCACCAATTGCTTCTCTACTATCCATACACAAGCCCAAAAAATATAACCAGGAATAATGCATGAACTAAGGTAAAAATTAAATGAGAATGAACCTCAAGGAAGGGATATTGTTTTAAAACCTCACACAATATAAAATATCATCCTTTAGTTTCACCATAATGCATCATCAATGTGCTTAGTAAATAATTGTTTCCACTGGGATTGTATATCTACCTCTTTTCCCCATATTTCCTACTAAACATGTATGTGTTTCCATAACACACAATCTATGAGAACAATATTTCCATAGATCATCTTCTAACAATGATCAAGGATCTAAACTTGATTCTCCTCAATGTATGCATCAATTTCAAGTTTTATTTCATTAGTCTCAATCACGTGATTTAGATCGTGAAATTATCTCTAATGCTAAAAAAATTGAAATATGACATGAAAGGCATTGAACCTATGAGGAAGATCTAGCTGATATTCCACTAGGATGAACCTCCCCACTATCTCAAAGGGTCCCATATACTTGGGTTCCAAATTTACCTACCTTAATATATGATGGTTCCCAAAATCTAAAACATATGAAAAAAATACTTGGTCATCTATCAAAAACTCTAATGGATGATGATGTTGATATTCATATTATTTCAATGTACCCTACACTTTATCCATCCCTTTCTAAATAAATTGAACACGATATATTGTTTACTGAACTGAACTCAACTCAACCATCACCACCTCACATGCCTCCATCCAATAAAAAGGTGATCAACATTGTGTTCCTTATAAGGCCTCTTAAGGGGGGAATCTAAATAATTTCTTGATAACTATTATTTTAGGAGAATAATTTTTCGGTCATAATAATAAAAAGATACAAAAGAGGGGGGTAAATTGTTTCCTTTGGATAAACTTGATAGAATTTTGTTTGTATATTTATTTTCAATTTATGAAGATATAAAGAATTATCTTCTATAAATAATATGAGTAGTGGATAAATAGTAAATAAGAAAATGGAAATTTTTATAGTGGTTTGGGGAATAAATATCCCCTAGTCTACTCAACTATTTCTCTCTCTGTGAACTTGGTGATTTTCACTAGACAAGTTCCCCTTATTATAAGACCTTTACAACTGAGTATAGTCAGTTGAAACCTTTACAAAAAACTAAACATAGACTTATAGTTCTTTTTATAGGGAACCAGTTTATCCATATCTTAGTCCAAGAAGATGATACTATTACACTAATAAGTCTAAGAATCTAAGATTCTAATAACTCAAAAGTGTTTATATGATTGAATTAATATAATCTAGATCACATTTGTAGAAACAACTAACAAAATATGGATATTCTTCTTTAAAGATGAATGTCTTCAAGAATGAATAGATTTTATGAGATTTGGGTTGTTAAATATCTTCAATAATAAACTTAACAAACAAACAACACAAGTTACATAGCAGTATGAGGTTGAAATATGTATATCTTCAAAGTGAATCCTATTGAGTAATAATAGAGTTTCTTGATCTTTGTGGCAGTTTGGTATTCAAAATAAGTTTAAAAAAAATATAGTCATATATCATGTACATTTAATGAGGGAATACTCTATATATATATATATATAACACAAAACATTATGTTAGTTGAGTAGATCCAGGAATATCGCCTCACATATCACAATCATTCAGATTTAAATCATTTAGGATATTCTTAACTTCCATTAGAAATATGAATATTCTATTCTGTTGAATACGAGCCTTGGAATCGGTCATAAAACGTTTTTGAATAGATATTTACATCTGTTGAGACCATTTTAGAAATCACAGATAATATCCAGGATATAAAACTCTATCATTGAATAGTAAAATCCTAGATTCCTTCATATGATGAAAAAACACCAAACATATGGTTGAAAAAATACAGTTGATTAGAAAAGTAGTGTTGATGTAACATATATTTTTTCCCTCAAACTTAGGGTTTCATACCAATTTAGGGTTCCTTATACATACTTTAATTCTTTTAAAACATTGGGTTCCATCCAAAGTAGGGCTCATTAACCATACTTTATCGACAACATAGGGTATATGATCCATGTGTGATTTTCCAAATGTAGTATTGATTTATTATGTTACGCTTGTACACATAGGGTCAAAAATAGTGTTTTTAGAATACACTAAAACACATTCTGAGTACTTTTAAAAAATATTAATCTAGGATCAATGACTTGAACATAATCCCGAAATAAACATTTCAACAAATATTGATTTCCTGAAATTCATTTAATGTAATTTCATTAATAAAAAGACAAGGGAATTTGTGAGCATAAAAATCTATAAGATTTATATATTATTGTTAAGGAAATACATGCCCAACAATCTCTCCCTTTTTATGATCCCAAAACCCATAATATAATTTATAAAAAATATAGGAATTGTAAACACAAATAATATCTCTTAAAAAGATAAAATGTTTATAGTTTTTGAAAATTAATTTTCCATAGTATAATATAGGATCTCATAGTATTATTTCAGTTCTTACATAAACTTTTAATTAAGTTAATAATTTTGTATTTTCCCAATTTTCTCCCCCTTTTTGTGATATCAAAAAAAAATTATATAAAAATTGATTAAAACACAACTAATGAAGACCATATCCGTAAATTAATGTTACATTCTGTATAAGATAAAGAGATGTGTTCTGACATTATAGATGAGAATAAATTAGATAAACTTAAATATAATAGAAAAAAGTAATTTATAAAATTATATTTATGATTAAAAAAATAATACGGGCTGATAAATGTTTAAATAGAAGGGACGAATGAAGGTGAAAGGGTTGGTTAATAAAACGGTTTGGATTCTGGTGAAACTAGAGAATCCTAAATAACTTCTCTCAATTTTGAAATCTATCCCCAAAAATTTTATATGATATTATCAACCAATTACCTCATAAGAGTTTTGAATATTTCCCAATATTCACACTTTAAACCAAATTTTCTTTCAAAAATTCATGAACTGTCTCCTCTGTATGAAAAAATTGAGAAATAATTGATCCCAACTAATTAAGAAGAGTCAATATGGAATTCTCCCCTAATGTTAGATTCTCAATAAGACCTATTTTTATTTTATATCAAAACATTGAGAGGGGAACTATCACATTGAAGAGTATGAATTCTATAAATTAAAATAGACATAACTATATTAATAGCTTCAAACCATATGACTATGTCTGGAGAAGTTTGTGGAGTATATGTAGAAGCTCTAGATTGACTGGAACTACTTTTGAAAGATTCATATTTGGTCCCCAAATAACTTTTTAAATCATCAAAATATTTTTTTGAAACAGATTATACTTGAAGCTAACCAAACTGATCATCCATCTCTCTTAACAAAACATAAAAATCTCTTCTTGAAAGATAACATTCTCATTGATAATTTCATTGAGTTTGAACAGATTCAAATTCCTCTTTGGGAATAGTTTAACTTATTAAATATTCCAAATATTTCCTTACAACCTCCAATTCATTATGAAAATATGAATTTTATTCCCACATGTTTTTTAATTCAACAAAAATCCTTTAATTATATTATTTAAAGAATCATAAAATTCTTCTTTATGAACTTGAAATGGTTCAATTATTTCAACTAAGGGTAAATATTTTTCCTTAATGGTCTCACTATGGGTAGAAAAATCAACTTCTATAAATTTTGTAACATAAACAAGTACAAAAGTTTCTTTTTTCCATGGAATAATTTATGGTAGAAATTGAATGATTATGGGATGATATCATAGTGTAATATTATTCTTATTGAACATTCTCATGACCATGAACATTTTCCTATACATTTACTTCAGTAGAAGTTTTTTGAATCTTATTTTCATCTTGATTTAGAGCATCTTTCTCTTTTTTATTAATTGGATGATTTGCTGGTGGTGAAACTTCGCTAGCTACTGCAACTTCTAATACTGGTTCTTGAATTATTGTTTCATAAACTATAGGTTCATACCTATTTATTTTCCAAATGACAATTTCTTCAACATTTATTTATTATAAAATTTCCTCAAGAGATTGAGGGGAATCTATTTCAGCTTCTAGGTAAGAGACAATGTATCTAATTTGGCATATCTTCTATGGAGTTTCATCATCAATTCATGATTATGAAACTTCTTTTCCCTGAATTTTCATCACAATAGGTGATCCCAAAATTATTTTCTCCCTCTAAGTAGTATAACTAGTTCTTTGTTGGTCTTATATACCAATAGTTAATAGTTTTCCATATGATGCACTCTATAAGTAACCTATCTTCCTTATATTTCTAGAATTGATAATGTTGTTGTGATGACATTTTGAATGTATCATTAAATCTCAATCAAAACTTTTTTATGTAGTAAAATTTATATTATCCTTCCATGAGGATAAAAAGTCAAATTTTCCTCCTCTTGGAAACAGTGATGCATGTACCATAACATGTACCTTGGAGAATTAAAATTGACATCACTCATCATCAAGAACATTATATACATTTCTGGATAATGAATATTTTCATGTTCAACATTTCTTGGAATTATATATTACTGAATAAACATGACCAGTACCTTCTGGTCTGCGTTAAGATCCCTAATAAACATTTCTCTTATCTGGGTGGAGATGAATAGAAAATACATAATATCCTATGATTTATGTTCTTTATTTCTTATTGAACAAAGATCAAAATGAAATACCCTTTCATGGGGAAATTTAAAAACTTTTTCTATTTCCATGGAAGTTATTTTGAAATCCTCATGATATATCTTAGATATGATGACATCCTCTATGTCACTGAAGCTGAACTATTAATTTTTGAATAACTCATTAACTTTGAAATAAAAAATAAACTTGGTTTTTCCTTCAAAAAAAGAGTTACTAGAACCTAAAAATCTAGATAATTCTTTAGAAGTAGTTTTGTTTGATTGAAAAATTCAAAATATATTACCTTTAATTGATGAAGTTTTATATATGTAACATGTTTCTTCATTCCACTTTTCTCTCTTGCTTTAATAATCGACATTTCTGAGAATCTCAGAGTTGATGGTTTTAGATTCTAGGGTTTCAAGAGAGAAACAATACCTCTATAATTCAAAAGGGTTTGAAATATTAGTGTGTGTAAGATAAAAAAAATACATTAATGGATTTATAATGGTTTTGGTGATGTGGTCTGGTTTCTCAAGTCAATTATGTAGAGAAATCATGAATTTTTTTATTTTGAAAAAACACATGTTTTCAAAAATCAAAATAACACATTTTTTTTATTTTAAAAAATAACTAAATGAATAATAACATCATAAAATAAAATAATTAATTAATGGAATAAATTAATAAAAATTTATTTGAAATTAAATATTCCTAACACCCCCTTAATAATATCAAAACTTGCTGTGAGAAGTGGTTTAGTAAAAATATTAGCAAGTTCATATTCAGTATTTACAAACTATAAAGATATATAATTTTTATGAATATGATCTCCAAGAAAATGATGTCTTATATCCATATGATTGGATGTAGAATGACTTAATGAATTTTGGGAAATATTATATGCACTGGTATTATCACATAAAATATGGATATTATTACAATTAAGTTCACAGCCTAGTATAGTGTGTTTAATCCACAAAATTTCTTCTCAGAAACATCTAGCATATATATATTCTGTATCGGCTATTAATAAAGAAACTTAATGTTGTTTCTCACTAAACCATAACACTAAATATTTTACTAAAAAGTAATAGGTCTTTTATGTGCACTTTCTACCTAACCTACATCCTCTAATATCATCATATGAATATGAAATTAAATTAAAATCGGAAGTGTTTGGGTAAAGTGGGGATTGAAAAATAGTTCCTTTTAAATAATGAAAAAATATTTCAACAATAGTAAGATGATATTATTCTAGGTTTTACTAAAATCTAGCACATAAACATACATAAAAAATTATTTCTGTTCTAATTGCAGTAGGATACGGTAAACTACAAATCATACCTCTGTATAACTTACTGCCAACTGGTTTACTAGATTCATCCAAATCATGTGTTACATTATTACACATGGGAGTTATCTATTTATTACTATTTTCTTGTAAAAAATTTATCAATAAATCAATAATTTATTTACTTTGATTTGAAACATTTCCATAATATCTTTGATAAATTTGAAATCCAAAAATGAAATTCAATTCTTCCATAGTACTCATTTAAAATTCTTTTTTCATAAGATTTGAAAAATCATTAAAAATATTTTTATTTATTGATCTGAAAATAACATCATAAACATAAATAGTCACTAATAATATATTAGATAAAATAGTTTTCTTAATAATAGTAGTACCTACTAATCCCACCAAAAATCAATTTCCCAATAAAAATGAGCTTCATATTTTATACCAAGTTCTAGGTGCCTGTTTAAGGCCTTAAAGGGATTTGGTAAGTTTACAAACTGAATCTAGTTTTTGAGGGTTCTAAAACCTGGTGGTTTTGAATATATACTTACTCCATAAAATATCGATTTAAAAAGAAATATTTTACATTCATCTGATATAAATTAAAAATTCATATGAGACACATAATCTAGTAGGATTCAAATTTCCACTAATTGGGAAACATGTGAAAAGTTGTCATCATAATCCATCCCTTATTTTTGATTTAACATTTTTCTACTTATATTTATTTGTTTTTAGTAATGATCCCTTTATCACGTTGTTTATTTATTAAAAACCATTTAGTTCCTATCATTAAATAATTTGTTGGTTAGTTAATGAATTCCCAAAATTTATTTATACTGAATTGATTAAGCTCTTATTTCATGGCTAATAACCATGTATCATCATTTAAATCCTCTTATATTGTCTTAGGTTCTAATTGTGATAGAAATATTTAAAATTCAACTATGTTTCCTAAACTTATTCTAGTTATTACTACCGTGTCTATATTTCCTATAACTATTTCTAAAGGATGATCCTTTAAGGTTCTAGACTATCCAGGTAAGACACTTTTTTGGTTATTTTGTCTCATGTTCATCAAAACTAGACTAAATTTCATCCATTTTTTACTTTCAAAATAAGTTTTATGTGGTTTAATCCTCATATTGTCAAAAGAGCAAAAAAAATCATCTTTTTTATCTTTCCTTTTATCAAAAAGGTTAATTTCATTAATCTTTACATGAATTGAATCTTTAAAAATACTCAACTTCTTATTATACACTTTATAAGCTTTTGAAATATCAGAATATCCTAGAATGATTTCTTTATTAGCCTTTGGATTGAGTTTACCACGGTTTTCCATATTATTCAAGATATACTCCTTGCATCCAAATAATTTAAAGTACTTTACTTTAGTTTTTCTATTATTCAAAAGTTCACCAGGTGGGTTTTTAATAAGAGTTCTTATTTAAACTCTATTCATGATATAACAAGCTATATTTACATCATATTCCCAAAAATAGGTAGGAATATTGTATTCATTCACCTAAATCCCTACCATTTCGTAAATATTTCTATTTTTTTCTTCCAACAATTCCATTTTAAGGTGTTCTTGGTGCAGAGAAAGACTATTTAACTCCTATGTTTGAGAAAAAATAATTAGATTATTGGTTTTCAAATTCTCCACCATGATCGTTTCTTAATGAAATTATTTTAAAATCTTTTTTTATTTTAAATATTTCTACTAAAGCTTTAAAAAAGTGAATACTTAATTTTAAGTTTTATAAATGAAATCCCTAAAAATATTGACAAATAATAAAATAATATATAAACATATAATTTTAAAGCCAAATATCCTACCCTTCATGGTCCAAACAAATCCATATGAATAAGTTCTAGTGGTTTAGATATAAAAACTTTTTTAATTGATTTGAAATATGATTTGTGTTGTTTCCAATTTGACATGCATCACAAAATCTATCATTATCAAATTTAAGACTATGAAAATCATAATCTATGTTTTTGTTAGACAATTTATGTAAATTGAAAATATTGTAGTGTCTAAGTATTTTATGCTAGATCCTTGACTCATTTGTCTCATCAGTTAAATAATTCAAATTTTGTTTGCACATGGAATTGAGATCCAAAGTATAAAAATTTTCCATTCTATGTGCTCTAAATTTATGGAGTTTAACTTCAAAAAATGAGTAGGAATTATTAGAGAAATCAATATAAAATCCATAATCACAATGTTGAGAAATAATTATCAGGTTATGCATCAGACCATGTACATTAAGTACTTTATTTATTGAGATTGACTTTGTATCTCCAACGGATCCAAATCCAACAATATTTTATTTTGCATTATCTCCAAAAGTGACTATTCCTACATCTATTTTTGTAAGTTTATGAATGTTTAAAGAGTCTTGACTCATGTTTTCTAAGCAGCCATTGTCTATATAACATTAAATTTTCTTCCAATGGGCTTTTTCTAGAAAAATTATTTAAACAAGATTTTTTTTATTACACATATTTTCTTGGGTCTAGCTATGTCAGTAAGAAAGGATCATGGAATCCATATTTTTCTTATTTTACCAAAATTTAAATTAATATTTTCAACATTTTTGGGAAATAAAATCTTTTTTAATTATACTTATCTGGGGATTTCTTAAATAAAAGTCGATAGAATAATTTCCATTTATTCAATCATAGAAACATGTAGCATTTTAGAGCTTTGTAAAAAATAATTTTTATACATATTTTATTTTTCTCCCCTACTTACAATTCCATATTTTTTTATTTCAATAAAACTTTTTACAATAATATCATTTTGAGTTTTACCTTCTTCAGTTAAACTAACAACATCACATTTAAATGATTCCACTTCATACTGTAATTCTTTTATTATATTTTCATGAACAATATCGTTTTATATAGATGTATTATATTTTTATATTAATGCTTGATATGGTTTTAGCATTGAATCCCTTTCTTTTAAAACATCATTGTAGATATTTTTTAATAGCTTATTAATTTTTACAAGAGAATCATATTTTTATACAAGCATTGAGAAATAGTAATCAAGTTTTCTTTTTAAGAAACTATCAGAAATAGAAGTAGAAGAGTAACAGGTTTGTACCTCATTTTCTTCATAAGCCATAAAACACATTTTTTCTTTGATATTTTTTGGCTCCATTTATAAATCATATTTGAAAGATCTACTGGAGTCTTCAAACACAATCTAAGTAGCCTTCATGTATATTTTCCCATTATTCTCGTTAATTGTTTTTTTATTTTTATTTTTCATATTTATTATTTCTTCTTTTATATGGGGGAAATATGATCTGATATGACCCATTTTCTTTCACTCATAGAATATTACTTCTTTGGATACCTTTTCATCTTTCTTGAAGGATATTTTGAAGCCTCTCTTATTCATAAAGAATTTTAAAAAATTTATAGCTAGCTGAGACTTTTCCATTTCAGAACAGAGTAGTATGAATCTTTTTAGATTTTGGAATAATATATCATTTTCTTTTCATGCTTCTACAATGTATCATTAAGGTAAGGGTTTTCCCTTTTTACTATTTTATGATCTTTGGCCTCATACATCATTTCTTCTTCATATATCATCAATGTTCTAATTAATTCATTCATAGTAAAATCTTTTACTGGTGATGATTTTTGAATTTCTATATATATTCCATTCCATTTTGAGGGCCATACTCTAAGTAAATTCAGCACTTGATCTAATTGAGTAATTGGATCTCCCAAATAAGAAACATCATTGAATATTTCTATTAATATTGTATTAATTTGGGTTATAATTTCATAATCATACATTATGAAGGTGTAAAATTTTAGTTTTATAGTATCATACTTTAGATGTATAAAATTATCAATCCCTTCATATGCAACAAAAATTTTCTTCCACATTTTACAAGTGGTAGGACATTGAGAAACATGAATAAATTCCTTAGGACCTAGTCCACATATGATAGAATTCATTTCTTTTGATTTTATTTCATACTCATATTCTTTATGATCATCCCATGTTTCTTTTTTCTAATGAATTACATAGGGATTGATGATCTTCATGTGAAATTTAAATCCATGATTCTTCAGATAAATGATCGTACATGATTTACAACATCTATAATTATCACCATTGAAGTATGGAGTGTGATTCATAGACATAACTTCTTTAGGATTATCCATTGAAAACTTTCCTTATTATAGACCATATACTTGTGAGATTACTTTAGCTTTTATTTTCTTTATCACAAAAAACTCACATTTGATACCAATTATTAGGTTGGAATAATACAAAGATACAAAATAGGGTTGAATTGGTTATTTTTGATAATCTTTTCAGATTATGGATTATAGATTTCTTTGCAATTTATATAGATTTGCAGTGTTCTCTTATGTAAATGATTTTAGAATTGGATAAAAAGTTAGGAATAACAGATCAGTTGTTATAGTGGTTCAGGGCACAAAGATCCCCGAGTCCACTTGATCAATTCTCTCTCTGTGAGCTTGGTGATTTTCACAAGACAAGGTCCACTTATCATAAAATTTTTAAAAATAAGTTCATGAAGTTGAAACCTTTACAACAAGTCTAAAAAGATCCTTCTGGTTATTTCACAGGGAACTAATTTCTCAATATCTTAGTCTGAGAAGCAGATAATCTTCCACAACTGAGTCCGAGAATCCATCACTCCAATAAATAAAAAGAGATTGATTTCATTGAATGAATAGGTTATAGATCATATTTTTAGCAACAACTGATATAATATAGATCTTTTTCATCAAGGATGAATTTATGAAAGAATTAATAGCTTTGAAGAGATCTGGGTTGTGAAAGATCTTCAATAATAATTACAACAAACAAACAACAGTAGTTACATATAAGTACATGGTTGAAATATGTACATCTTCAAAGTGTATACTCTTTAGTAATAATATATTTTATCTATCTTTTATGTCATTCTATATTCATAATATGTTTAAAAATATATATTTATATATCAAATACATTTAAAGAGAGAATAATCTAGCCATATATATAGAACCCACAACTTTATTTAGGTTGAGTAGATACAGGAATGTCTCCAAACCGATCATAATCATTAAAATTTAAATCATTTAAGAATTTTTTAACTTCTTCTAGAAATAAGAGTTATTTATTAAATTGAATACGAGCATTTCAATAAGTCTCAAAACAATTTTTAAAAGATCTTTACTTCTATTGAGATCATTAAGGAAATTATAGATAATATCTCTGATTTAAAACTCCATCATTGAAAATTCAAATGTATGGTTCCATCATATAATGAAAAAACACCAAATGTAGGGTTTCCAATGTACTATTGATTAAAAAAAATATGGTTGATGTGCCACATATTTTTTTCCTCAAACGTAGGGATACATTCCAATATAGGGTTCTTTATCCATTCATTCCTTATTTTCAAACGTAAGGATCCATCCAAATATAGGGTTTATTAACAATACTTTCTTGATAACATAGGTTATATGATCCATATGATTTGTTCCAAATTTTGGGATGATTCCTTAAACTACCCTTTCACATCAAGGTTATGAACAGTGCTTCAAGAATATGCTAAAACACATTCTGAATACTTTAACAAAATATTCTGTACAGATCAATGACTTGAACACAATCTTAGAATAAATATTTCATCAAATATTAATTTTCTGAAATTCAATTAATTTAATTTCATTAATAAAACAATCAAGGGTATTTTTGGGCATCAAAATCAATAATATTTATAGATTATTTTTGATATAATACATTCCCAACAATTATGAGAGTTCTAGGTGATTTTTCCATGAACCAAAAAAATCAAGAACGCATTCCCTCATCATTTCCTCCCAAATCTGAATAGTCCACTCAGACTATCTATCATTTTAGGGGTAGTAGGATATGCTTAATGCACCTATGTAACCAATACTTTATATAGACCCTAGAAAAACTATGTCATAACCCAATTTCCTCTATCAAAAATAATATTCTAAGGGATCCCATGTAACCTTATAATCTCTTGAACATATAACCTGTCCAATTCCTCAATCCTAAATGTCTACCAATTCTGTATAAAATGGGAGACCTTTTTCATCCAATCAAAAACAACTCACACCGCATCTCTTCACTAGTAAATCCTTTATAACCTTATGAAAAAAAATCCATGGTGACATCATTTCATATTCACCCTTGAATGGGTATGGAGTCTAATGGACTAGTGGGTCACTGATGCTCATCATTTTCCTATTTATAGGTGTAAAACTGTGAAATAATACTATCTATCTAAATCTTCTTAATGAGACACCAATACTGATAGTAAAGGTCAAAATAAATGTTTACCACTCTATGGTATACTTCCCATATAGAAATATGATATTTCATTATCAATTCTTCTTTAATATTAGTGGGAACTAGGATACACCCTCAAATTTGAATAACCTCATCCCCATATATAGTACTGGGTAGTTGTAGCTACCCACCATTAAATCTATCTCTGAGAGATGGATATTCCAATTCTAAAGGTTATCTCCTCCAGATCAAATATATATGTGAAGGGACCTTGGATAAGGATAGCTGGACTAATTTATCCTAGTCCTCTTGGGAATCTATATATATATCCATAAAATGTGAAATCAACTTCCACTTTCTACTCACTTCCTTACCAATCGTTGGTTTCATCTTTTGGCTTAGAGAATTGGTGACAATATTATCCTTTACAAGGGTACAGGCTAGCTCAAAGTTAAAAGATGGGTGGTACTCGACCCATCTTTACGGGTGAAGGTTAAGTCTCACTAAGAGATTGTATATATCAAACTTTTATGGTCATTATAGAATAAAAAAATTTATCCAAAGAGATAGTTCCACCAACATTTCAATGTGTTCACCACCATTTTTAGTTCAAGATCATGCATAGTGTAATTGAATTCATGTGGCCTCAAATACCAAGACACATTAATTGTGAAATGGTCCTCTTTAAAAAAAAATACACTCAACTTGATGCCCGATGTGTCACAATACACCACATACCCCTTTCCACATTTTAGAAATATCAAAATTAGCGTCGAGTTCAATCACTTATTCAACTCCTTGAAGGAATTATCACAAGTTACTAACCAATATAACATTACCCCTTTTTTGTTATCATTGTTAGAGGTTCCACCAAAAGGAAAAATTCACGTATAAACTATATAACGTAGTCCATCTGGCCTATTATTTTTTGAATATGAAAAAAGTTCTTATGATACTCTCCAAAAACCATATATATCACTTTTTTGGGGTTATTAGACACACCTATTTATAAAAAAATGTTCCCCAAGAATTGTACTTTATCAATAAAAAATGAAAATACAACAACTTGGAATATCGATTATACTATCATAGTGTTCCCAAAATAATCTACAGGTGATGAAAATTCTCTTCTCTCATTAAGGAATACACAAGGATTCAATCAATGAAAATCACTTTGAAGGAATCCATGTAAAAAGGAAAACTCTATCCATCATGTTGTAAAGACTAATGGTGCATTTCTTATACCAAAAATAATTACCAAATATTCATAGTGGGTTTAACTACATCTAAAATACACATGCGATACCTTATAGGGTCTCACCCTAACCTAGTGGTAACATGATCTCAAGTTGATCTTTGAGAAAATATGGGCACCCCTAAGCTAGTCAAAAAAATCATCAATACACGGTAATGGATAATGGTTCATGAAAGTCACCCAGTTTTGCTGTTGATAATCCACACATAACCATAAGGTTCCATCAAATTTACTAGAAATGAAGATCAGATAACCCCAAAGAGATGTACTAGGATATATAAACCCCTTATCCTCCAAGTCCTATAGATAATTCTTTAATTCATGCATCTCTTTTTGGGAAATCAATAGGGTGGAATAGAAATAGTATCAATGACAAGAATAACCTTAATTGAAAATTAGATACCTTAGTTAGGTGCAAATACGAATAATTATTAAGGAAAAAATCATGTAATAGACCGACCACATGAGGATAAATAAGTTGTTGTGTTCCCCCATCATCTAGTATGACACTAGAAACATCGGCAGTATCTCCACCTGGTCGCTGAAGATCTAGTCCAGCACAACCTATGTGGACATCCCACTCCACAACATATAAAAATATTTGTTCTATAGGAAAATTGAAATAAACCCATCTATATTATAAATCGATATTTTCTAAAAAATGAATGATCCCATCCATACCCATAATTACATCAAAGCCTCCCATATCCCAAAAAAGTTTAAGAGGAAGTGATAGTCATCGATGACTAGAGCACAACTGGAACACTTCTGAATTACCTTTACATTCATTCCTAGTGGTTATTAATTGAGACAACCATATATATATGTTCCATTACCAAACTTAGTCCCACTACGAATGAATTAATGGTAAAAAATATTATAGACTCATATGTTAAATAAGTAATACGAAAGAGTAAAAACTATTAAAATTGTACCTTAAATGGTCATCATACCTACATCCCACTCCATCAAAATAGTCTATGTCATGTGTAACTACCACACCCCCTAGCCCTGAATTTCCTCTTGACTTCTTTGAGTCATGATACCATGCTTAACTTGATGCCCTCGACCCTGAGAACCATGCCCACTACCATGACCCGAGTGGCTAGTAGATACCCAAATACCTGACTATTAAGGTGTGGAAGTCATCCCAACCCCTAAACCCTGAGCTACTCCAGAGCCTCCACCACTACCAGTCTACCGTTCTCTATAAACATGGTGTGAATTCCATATATTCTCATGGAAATGGAACTCTTACAATGGTATGGGGGGACTAATCTCTCATGTTTCCTTGGAAACCATATTAAAAAAACTACACATAACTGCTCTTGGGTGAAGGATTATATGAGTCCCTATTCTTCCTCGACTAACTACTACTACACAAGTGTGATTCATCTGATCGCTTCTTCCAGCAATCATAATATCCACCAACACTGTCGCCCGCAATCCGAATATCCACCAACACTGTCTCTTGATCTAGAAGGTGTTAGTTTCCAATCAAAGTGACCCTCTTTAATGCTACTCTTTATCATCAAATATTTTTTACATATTTAAAATAAATAGGAATATCTAAACACATTCACCTTATCCTTAATCTCATAGAATAGTCTTTCCTCAATTTTTTTTGGCTCTATCAGTCTCATTAGTAGTTAAGGTCAAAGTGAATAGTTGAAGATCTATAAACCAAGCTACAGAATCCCAAACTAACCCATCCCCCATATTATAATCTAGTAAACTCATTGTCCATATCTGATCATAGGGTATCTAGAAGGAAATTTCAAAATAATATTGTCTAAAAATCCTTCCAAATCGGTCCAACAAGTTACCGTCCTTATACTAGAACATCCCACCATCGACACGAAATTCCATGAAACATATAAACCAATATATTTTCCCACATGTATTCTGGGTATCTATATGATCATGAAAGGTATGTATAGACTCCATCTACATCTCTGTATTTTGTGGATCACTCTCGCCTATAAAACGTAGAGGGTACTACTGCTGGAATTCATGGGTGAGTTCTAACATAATTGAAGTTATCTAAGGAGGTAACCTTTCCAAGTATTGTTCCAAATGAATGAGGAACTCATGGAGAAGATCATCTATAATTGTTCTAGGATATACCAGGTGTTTGGTTCAATACACTGGAAGAGCATGCTCCCCCTCCCCCTCTAGTTCTAGGACTTTAGCTCTCCGTAGTGGCACAAATATACATCCCAACACAAGATCTGAAAATTCCACATATAATAACATGTATCACTTAATTTTAGTGAGGAAATAATATAATGAATACCCCATACCTTTCATGTTATACCCTCAAATTTCATTTAACCATATTTTTGAAGGATTGAACATCACAATAAACAAATTATTTCAAGGGTTTATACTGTTATGATTTACATTACAACTCCATTCATTTTATCACCATATTTATATTTCTTAGGAATATAAATATAATGTATCATTCACAATATAGAAGATAAAAAAACATTATAGTTTCTTTATTGATGCTTTATTTAACCATTTATCATATAACAATTTATTTATTTTTTATCATTATTATTACCCAACAAAATTATCCATGGAATTAGTCGAGTTCAGAGCCACTATAGACTTATATTAGAATGCACATGTAATTCACTATTGGAATTCAAAATAAATAAAATCACCCTAAAATACATAAACTATTAAAAATACTATTTAGGTAATAATTTATGAAAAATAATAATCGTTGGAAAGCATGAATATTTTTTGTCATACTAGGTAGCATGATCATGTCATGTGATTCCAACATGCCTATCATGATGCAAGAACCCACAAGTCAATCTTGTTATACTAGACCAAGAAAATAAATCCCACAAGTTGATAAAAATTAAAATTATGTTCACCACTCAAGGTTTAAATCAATTAACTATACATATTCAAGGTAGAAACATCAATCCCACCCCGGGTGACTTAGCCTATCCCCTATGAACAGGTTACCTACACCCAAGCACAAGATCATTACCAATCCTGGACACATTACTACTCTCTAGTATATCAAACTCGAAATAGTAAGATATAGAAAATGGGTCTCTAATAAATCTTTATAATTCCCTATCTCCCTAAGACACTATTAATAGTTCGTGGACTTGTTGAACACAACATCAACTCAAGCCCACCACCCCATATGCCAGATGCCACCGACTAGGTATGAGGGTATGATAAGATTCTATACAAAGGCTATACTCTCATGGTCAAAGTGAATGTATAGGTGAAAGCTCCATAGAAAATGTATATAACATAAAATCATTAGTTCATCATTATAATAAAACAAATAAATAAATATGATCTCATGCATCAGCCATGATGACATATAAATAGTGGTCTATGGTTGTACATCAAGTGTAACATGATCCAAAAGAAAAAAACAAAAGAATAACTGAAAGACACCCAACTCATGATCTAAATCCTAAATATTATCTCCCAGATATATGAAATTAAAGCATCTTCCATTGATCGATTTCCCCTTTCCAAACTTATATCCATGAATTCTAATTAGGTACCTCATCACCCCTTCTTATCAATTCTATGCTGATGATATCATTTTTTTCCTGTATGGTGTAAAGAAGAATGTTTGTGTCCTCAAACACATTCTTCATCACTATTTGATTCTTTCTGAACAATGTGTTTATTGGGATAAATTTTTTATTCATTTTGGGAAGATTTTCTATATTTCCAAGAAACATTGGATTATTTCAGAGTTGGGAATCAGGTAAGAGGTATTAAATTTTCATTATCATGGTGTTCCTCTATTTTGGGGGAGTCCTAGAGCTTCTTGTTTCTTTGAAATCATGGACAGGGTCAATGGAAACTCTCAATCTAGAAAGGGAAGTGTCTCTCTATGGATGGGAAAATTATTTTGGTGAAGTCTGTTATTTTTTCTTAATTGGTTTACCTATTTATGGTCTATAAGTGGTCGAGAGGGCTCCTTAAATGTCTAAATATGTCCATAAAGAACATTATTTGGAGTGGTAATATCAATGTTAGAAAGATGGTCACTGTTCCATGGACGGTTTGCTATAATTATTTACCCAATGGTGGAATGGGTATAAAGAATATTGCTTTTTTAATGATTCACTTCAAGCTTGCCTCACCTGAAATATTCTTCACTATAACTCAGAATTTATGGGTTTCCTTAAAGCTCATTTTTCTAATATTTTGAAGTAGGGAAGTACTTATTTCCTTGACTCTTATATCTGTCCAAAAATTAAATCTTCTTTTCAGAATATCAAGAACTGATCTAGATGGATTGCAAACATGAACTCTGATCTAAAGATCTTGTATGATAATTGGACTAGTGTTATTCTCTCTGATGATTTTGAGTCGGTTGTTTTTGGATTAAGTGATCATGTTACTATTAATGAATTTTTTGATGCTCCTCAATCAGATTTTCCAGATGAAATTCAAGATATTTTTGATTGATATGATTTTGTTTCCTTCTTTGATTTCTTGGTTTGGTAGCTAGATAGAAATGGAATTCTTACTAGTAAACTCTATTATGATCATGTTACTAAGGGATATCACGCTGATTATAATTTGTTATCTATTTTCAATAGAAAATGGATCAGGAATTCACGTCTGACTCTTATATGGAGGATGGACTACAATAGGTTACCAATTGATGTGTTTTTACAGATGTTTGTTATTCACCTTTATTAATATTTTTTTGGTGTAATCATCATAAGGAGGATGTAGAACACCTTTTCCACAATTGTGCAATGGCCTCAGCTATTTGGAACAAGATTCCGAATGCTTTTGGGCTGGATGGTCTTCATTTTTCCGGGCTACAGGCTCTACTTCACTACTGCTCAGTCAAATATAGTTCCCCTCAGATGCATAACTTAATGAGTGTGGATGTATCTGAGGGTCTTCATGCCATTTGGTGGTGACATAATGTAGTTATTCACTCAAATAGGGGCTATGTTTTGAAGATGGACACATAGCATATTTGTTCTATAATAAGGGACTTGTGCGCTGCTAGTATGGGGGAGTGTGACAACAGTGTATAAGACATTATGGTTCTGAAAAATATGGGTGTTAAGGGTAATTTTAGACCTGTTTTGTGTATTCTGGAAGTGTTTCGGATTCCTACTTTCTCTCATTGGATAAAGGTGAATATTGATGTTTCTTCTAAAGAAATCACTGGGACCTTAGGGTGTGGGGAGGTCTTCAGGGCCCATAATGATTATCTTAATGGATTTTCTTATGGAACTTGTGGCATGGCTAGTTCCCTTGAGGAGGAGATTCTTGGGATCATTCACGATGTCTCATTTTATAAAATGAAAGGTTGGATTAACATCTAGTTGGAAAGTGATTCTACTTCCCTTGTGCAGGCCATCAGAAATGGTGAATTGCATATTTCTTATAGGCATGTAGAAAAGTGGATGGAATGCATGAGAAATCTGACGAGCCTCAACATTATCATCACAGATGTTTATCGGGAGGCGAACATGGTTATGAATGGGCTTGTGAACAAGGGAGTTGGTGCGCCTCTTACCTGATTTGATACTCTCTTGGTGGATTCTTTTTCTCTTTATGAGGTTGATTGTAATAGTTTCTGCATTTTCGCCTCTTGTAACTTTATTTTCTTTTATGAATTAATGCCTTGTCCTTTTGATTGAGGAAATTTTTCAAAAATAAACAACTCAATATACTACCAGAAATGATATATTTAAATACAACAATTTGAATACTAAGTTCATGTGAGCATCCCATACATAAATAATAAAACATTTCATATTAAATCATAAAAAATGTCTATTCCAAGGGGTCAAATTCACCCAAAACTAGTACATATCTCCTTCTTCTAGTGCCTAATGTCTCTATTAACCTCTTTTTAACTATGCCAACATAACCACACTTGACTAGCAGTAATATACCCAACCCTTTTCTAAACATAATGATGCAGTTTTGGTTTACCCCAATCCTAACCAACATCCATTACAACCATATGGGGGTGGGTTCACCTCAGGGCAATCCAAAACTGAAACATCAACTTTGGGAGCCAAGATTACCCTGGTTATAATCATATGTCTCTGAATAAACCTTGGGTCTTTATTCACTGCATGTTTTTCTATGTACCAAGGATCTATATTATATTAACCAAACAAGTAAAATTCACTCTAGCCATAATCTATTTTTTTCATTTTGGAAAAAAGAAAAAAAAAATACAAAGAATATTTCACAAAACCATTAAAATTTTGTAAACTATAAAACCCTATTTCAATGAACATATTAAGAGTGAAAAATTCCACATTTCAATTTCCATGACCAATTAACAAAACCAAACACTTTTCAATTACACTTCCTTTAATTCCAAGGTCATGGTACAAAGGCATAAGCCAACCAAATGGTTCTCAATTCCTACACTCAATATTTTACAACAAATTCATTTTCAAGGGGTGTATGTAATTTCAATGAGTAAATTAATAATGTTAAAGTAAGATTTATGATCTTGTTTGGAAACCTTCTTGAGTCACACTGTAATCACATAAATAAAATAGTAAGGATATTAGATTTCACTTAAGGACCACTTACCTTAGACCTATAGGAGTCCATGTGTCTAGTATTAGAATATGATTTTAGCTAAAATGGACTGTATTGAGAAACCATCCAAAATAACTAAAAATAGGGTATTTAGGTTAGACATGCTAAGAGTGATTTATAATACAATGAAAAATAAAAATTGGAAGATAACGGATCAGTATCCTTACCAAGATCATTTTAACATGATAGAAATAATCTAATTCAGAGGTTTTTTTATGTCAATCCACTAAAAACCAAAAAGACGAGAGCAGTGCTCCTATGTTGGTGTTATTGGATGAAAATGAGGGTAAGATTGAGTGGATGAATTATTAAGGGGTTATGGGAAAAACTAGAAATTCACACCATTTTACTGGGTCACACATTTTGGCCACACAGTTTTCCAAACTAAGTGCCAACCATGAGAACCATTCTATTTAGAACTACCACACCTTGAATATTTAGTTTCTCAGTTAGATAAACCACTTGAAAACCATGTGAGATGGATTTATAATGAATTATAGGTTTTTAATGGCTTATTGGTCTCTCTTTAATAGTTATATAAATCATTCCCCCCCATTTTTTGACATGCATTCTAGGGGAATACGTTTTGTACTAACTATTCTCTAATTATATACTCATCCAAATTCCCAAAATCATAAAATTACAAAGTCCCCACCCATGAAATGCACCCAACATGACTCTACTATGCATGGAAACTCCCAATTATCATAATTAAAAAATACTACCCAATTTTATGGTGAAATTTAATTATAATGAACCTTAAGGTGGGGGATGATTTTAAAATTATGGCCTTATGGACCAACCTGATAGAATCTAGGGCATCATAACCTTGTGTTTGGACCTAATAGAGATAAGGGATCAATAGATTTATGTCCTGACCTGAGGGTTGGCTAGGGGTGTAATGACCTTATGTCCTAAATCATGGTTTGATCTTCTATGTTCCTTGATCCAAAATATTTTTTACCATGCAACTAGATTTGATATGTGATGGAATATTATACCTTTTTCAAGGAGTCAAAGTAGGTATAACCAGGGATCGTGGTGTCTGGGTTAGTACATGATCTCTTGTCATGTGATTGGTTAATTTCTTGTGCATTTATTTTTCATCATAGAATACACTTACATGTGCATGTTATGATAAGGATGTATTGGTGGTTTCCTACATGCTTCATACTCACACCTTAAATGGGAATCTCAAAGCACACACACAATTCATGATCAAGGGTCTTGGAAATTTAATGGACCCAACATAAGGTAATAAAGGATATGGAATTGGGAGTTGGTGGTGATTCCAATATGTGCTCCAAACTATTGTTGAAATTACTTAATTTATTTTATTTTCTTATTACATCGGTTAACCAACCACATTGGGGGTCTTTTTTTATTATATTATTATGACCTAGATTCCATTTATAATATCATGATGATATTATTTTAGTTTCTATTGTGTTTTTATAGGATTTTTATTTATGATTTGTAAGGATTATGGTCTATGGCTACTGTTACCGAGGGAATAGTCTCACCATGATATAGTTTAGATTCTAACCACTAGTCGGTAGCCATTTTCATTTGGGGAGGCGAGCATGAGGTCTTTAATCACTCTGGATTAGATTAGGTGGTTTATGTCCTGGTGTTATAAAATTAATAATACTGGACAATGTATTCTCACCATCGAGCCCTCGTTCCAAGAAATCATACAAAAATGGGTAAGTATTTCACTAAATACCCAAGATGGTTTGTCTCTTGATAACTACAAATTCATTGTGGGATTATATAATTTTGTTCCTCATGCATCACTAAGTAAGAAAAATGTATTCATCATATAAAGGAATTAATAAAAAATTCAATACATAACCAACGTGCCTATGTAATCAATAAAAATAAATATTGAAATAATAATTAAATATAATTTAAATATTTACTAATTCAATAAATATATGGGTATTTATTTGAATACCCTTCATTCAAAATAATGAATTATAGGGTACTAATAGAGGAATGTATTTGGAATAAATGTTTTCCTTATACATAGTGGATGATAAAGAAGACAAATGCAATCATGGATCATTTTTCTTTATAGATATTTTATTTCCATAACACCACACAAAAAATAAAACCTGGTTAAATAATCAAAGTATCATATTAACATTGATTAAAAAAAATTTAGAAAGTCATTAGAAAAACACTTTTAGAAACAAGAATAAATATTTTTTTCTTTTGGTAACATTTAAAAAAGAAAAAAATACTATAATAATGGGAATATAATTTTCTCAGTAAAATTATGAAAACATATTAAGGAATATTGAAAATTAATAATTTACATAATAGTGGGAAAAACATTCATGTGAAAAACACTAAAAATGATTATTATTTTCATACATCTATTAAAAAAAGTTAAAAATGAATCATGTAGAAAATGAAAAAAAAGATTTATTTTAAAACTAATGAAGAAATTAAATGATATTGTAAAATGATATTAAACAATAATTTATGTTTAGAGAATAAAATTCATGAAACATTATATACAAAATATATACATAAAGGAGAATAATTATAGACTAAAAAGAAGAGATAAATAACTCTCATGAAAAATGTAAGGTATAGACTATAAATTAATAAGGAAGAAAAAGATACTATCCATGCATCAAAAAATAAATTAAAATAGTGAGGTAAATATCCAAGAACACTATTTTGAGTCATAGAAGAGAAAATATAGAATTCAAGGATAATAATTGAAATGAGCAAAGATTTATAAAGGAAACACTTACCAGGAGCATAACATGTGATGTAAGAATATATCAATAAATATATTATATAAAAAAAATATGTAAACATTATAATTTTTTTAAATAAATATAAAATAATCAATGGTTATAATTAAAATATTCATAGAATAACAAAATCAATGAAGGAAGTATATAGCTCAATGAATGAAAATTGGGTAAAGAATCCCCTTATGGGTTTGGTAATGAATTAAAATAGCATCAAAGAGAACATGAAATATAATTTTAAATCACATTAAATAAAGTTTATTTGTTATAAAATATGATAATTAATATTAAATATTTCATGTCAAATAATAATAGGTGAATATTTTGAAAGAAATTAAAATTGAGACAAAGAACCCTTACTTCGAGTTCCAACTAGCATAGTACATGCGTCTGATCTCTTGAATTGAAAAATTATGTTTATTATATTAAGCAAAATTTTCAATAATATTTCATTTTTTATTCTATTTATTATTATATTCCATTATTTTATTTTATAGTTTTTATTATTATCAGCCATTAGGGTTTTTTGATCAATTTCTCCAAAACCGATTTAGTATATTCACCATATAAAAGAAGATAAAAAATAGCCTCCTAATATATATATTTTTAGAGATATATATTCATTATCATTATATTAGAACTAATTTTTTATAGTTTAATAATTTTCCACAAATATGTTTGAATTTAGTAAAGTGTCTTGGTATGGTCATTTTATGAAATTAAATTTACAATGAACATTTATTGTTAATATTATTAGTATATTGTATATATTATTTATCTATAATAATAATCATGTAATAAATATCATAATTAATAATTAAACAAACTTTCAAAACCATCCATTTAGTTTGGTGATAAAAAATGAAATATGTCATTCATGAAGGTAGTGAACCAACCATAACATGACTGATGTTCACATTTTCTAATAGATCAGAATAAGGTAGAGAATATTTATTCCATTACCATAATTATATTTAATTATACTAATGATATTGATGTATTTATATTAGTAAGGGTGTAACAATTATTTATGGGGAGTAGAAAGAAAGAAACTTGAAATAACACGGTTAGGAAAATTATATCTTCATTTGATATCCTCATTTAGACCACACATTAAGCCTTCATAGATTCATATTTTAGTGATACCGGAACCTATGGGACATGTAAAATATTTTTAGGGAGATTATTTTTCATATCATGTTTAATCTAGGAAGCATTAGTTGTGGGGATAAGTGGGGTGGAAAAGTGGACATTTTATAAGTGAGAGGAGTGGCATTTTTATAATAAGTTTTACATAATATAAAAATTGAATTCATTTTAAAAAGTGAAGTGTATCCAAAGTATAAAATAACGGATGTGGTATTTTAGAATTTAATAATTTTATTGTAAATTATTTATTTATTTAAAAATAATAATTTTATTTTATCAATATATTTTTATTAAATTCACCATTTAATATTTATTAAATTCATTCTATATTTTTTTAAGAATTTTCAATTTTTATAAATAAATGTAATGTTAATTACATTAATAATCACATGTTTATATCATCTTAACATCTAATTTCAAAACCCCTCAAGACCTACGCATATGATCTAAGGGGAAGATACGAAATGGTGTAAGTAGTGGGTGGTGATTCAACTATCATGGATATCGTAGTGGCTCCCATGAGCTTGAACTTCTCCTATGGATGAGTACTCTAAAGTTATACTTTTTGAAGTTCATATTGGGATTGGTCTTGGAAAAATTCTTATAACACTACTTCCTTTACAGGACTATATAAATGATCCTCTTAAGGAATAATATCACTCCTTGATTCCATTTCATATCCTTTATAAATATATTTCATAATTTTTTACTTATTTTTATACCCAATAGTTCAATGGAAATATTATGATGGTCATATTTAATACTTAAAATTTAATTTAATTAATATATCATGATTCATTTTTGGTTTGTTTTTCATGTGATATAAGCTATTAAAAGTGTTATTTATTTAAATAAATACACTTTATATAATCTTGTGGTGTTACACATGTAATCAAACCATGGGTGTATCATGGAGGATACATGGGAATGGGAGTTATATACACAAGCATGGTGGTTGGAGTTATTCATCAATGAGAATCAATGATGCATTTCTAGGACAAGATGATTTATTGTAGGGAGGTTATAACACCCCATTAAATTTACACATATCAATTCAATCTAATTTTCATGAAGTCTTATTTTTTTTTATTTTTTTCAGTTTTAGATGTTTTGTAGGGGGCTCAGAGGTTGGTTTCAAGATGTTGGGTATGATGTCGAGACATATACCATTTTTATGGAATCCACTAGGTACATGGTGGACTATTACTAGGTTGACGATAGTGGTGGCTTGTGAGGTTTTAGATCTAAGTGGGTTTATAGGTGGCCATTGACCCTAAAGCAGGGACCTAATGGGCCTAGGTAGAGAGAAGTTTCTCTAAATGGTCTTCTGATGAACTGATAGACCTGTAGTGGGTATCCAATGAGGTATTGGGTACCATATGAACTCTAACCAGGTTCCCAGTAATCTCTGTTATAGTTTTTTTTTATAAAATAATTAGTTAATTAAACTAAAATGTTATGTTTTATTAAATATTAAACCTTTTCCCCTTTCTTATTTTTCCAACCACACACCCCTTCTTCCTTTTTCAAAGTTCTTCCTCTTCCAAGAGTAGACCATCTCAATTTTTTCTCTATTTTGATTATTGTTTATCCCAAGTTGTTTTCATAGTTTACACTAACCCTCTGCTTTAATCTTATCATTTCTTCCCTTTTTAGTTCTTTATCTTCAACTGATTATGACTAATTTTGAGGTTTATTTTAGGTCACTTGATTTATACTATTTGAGACAAAATCATCCAATGATATATAATGGGAAAGACCCTACTAGGTCTAATTAGGTGTATCTTATCTTTCATGTTTGGTTTTTACAAGTGTTTCATGTGTCATATGAAATAGGGGAAGCACTGACTTTGTGAGCATACCCTAAAATTTTATTTGATTTATTTCTTTCATTTTCTATGGTGTAAAAATGAGCCAATGGACCCATGAGTGGTCCTATAAATATTTTTCCTCATCACCATGGTAATTTATAACTCATTAAATTAATAAAATTATTATTTAATTATGTATCGATTCCCATGAGGGGTATCCTTATGTATTTTATGACCCTAGGAATATAGTGAGGCGACCTAGTGTAACACCCTAAAATTTTTCAAATAAATTAAATTTATTTGATTTCATGAATTGTACACTACACCATGTTAATAATTAGTTACATGATACCCCAATTGAATCTTTCACTACATGAAACAATAGATTAGCCTAGGTAATACACAACACTGAGTTTCTGCGAAACAATATTTTAATATTATAATTATTTAAACAAGACAGTTATAGCCTAGTCATTAAAAATAGTGAAAAGAATAGTATTATATGGTCATTAAATATGATTTATAATGGTTTTATATAAATAAAAAATATTGATAATTAAATATATAATTTTTTGTAAAGACTCTATGTTTTTAAAAATGATATTTTCTCAAAAGAACTTCTTTTTATGTCCTTCTGTGAAAAATAAATAAATTCATTTTTTAAATTTTTAGAAATGAAATTATATAAAATAAAATTCATTTTTTAATTCATCATTTCAAAATTTTCATAGGGTGAATTTTTGTTCTTTTTCTAAAATATTTCATCTTTTAGTCAATAGTGAAAAATACTAAATTTTAATTGAAAATAGCCTTTTATATAATTTATTTATATGGTTAAATTATATTTTAATTTGGTTTTAAAGAATAATAATTTAAATAATATATCAATTAATTCAATATAGGTCACCAGAACCAATTTCACAATGAAATTGGATATAAAAACATTTCAAACTATCAAACATTTTATCTTTAAAACCCCTATTTTTCGACACATCTGGGAGGGGGGTTATTTTTAAATTAATTTTTACCAATTATTTTATTATAATTTGGAAAATTTTATTCCATATTTGGAATAATAATAATTTATAATGTATAATAAAGTAAAATTACTTTTTTCCCAAAGTGATTAGTGAAATAAACTAAAATTAATTATAGCGATTATGGTAAAAAGAAGATTACTTAGTGGTTAAACATAAAATATAAGGTGAAAAAATGACCCTAAACTTGTCTAAAAACCCATTTTATAGCCATATTTCTACCATAAACCCTATTTTATATAAAATGGTTCATTATTGGAGGCACATTATTTAAGGGAGACCTCCCTATAGTGGTTACCATTTTTAGGTATTCAAGTTTTCCACTCACCCCCTTATAAAAGGACACCACTTCTCCTCATAACATCACACATACAATTCCCATTGGATCTTCCAAAAAATTACCAAATAAACTCAAAACTTCCATCTCTTCACCCTATAAATCTCACTATGGGCATAAATCCAACCAATTATTTCCTTTGGTTAAAACCAAAATGGAGAGACCTGAAGGAGAGGTAACGTTCATCAACGTACATTTCTGTTTTATTTATTCCTAAAACCTATTCATTTATTTTTATACCATGAATATATAATAACCTAAGTATCTTAAATATAGTATGATTTAATTATATTGATGTTTAGACCTAAAAATTCTCACACTTCCATCAAATTGGATACCCCATCGTCATTCGTGTGTACAACAGATTACAACCTCATGATCCAATGTTGTTCATTCTTCTACTATCACCATTCATGGTTGCAAATAATGATAGATTTATAGTTCATATATTATATTTATTATTTTTATGATTTTATTATGATTCTATAATTATTATATCACATATACATTATGATTTCAATTTTGTGAGAATACAATAACGTCATTCGTATGTACGATGAACTACCACCTCGCGAACCGATGCGATTCATTCACGCTTTACAGAGAATGTATTAAGGATGATTTTAATAAAAAAATTATTCATATGAAATAAAAATGGATCTTTAATGATGATATAACACATAAAATTCTTTATTTTAATCCAACAAGATAATGAAACTTGTGTTCATGCGTACGTACGACCTACCATCCCCATGAACAGTGTATTTCATTTCCTATTCCTATATTTTATATATTATTATAAATAAATATATAATGAATATATATATATATATATATGATATTGATATAATTTTTATAATTATTTATGTTATTACATATGATTAATGTAAGAGGATCCAAAATATAACAAATCAAAACTTATACTAAAAACAAAGTGATTATTACCCGAAACGTAACTTTCACATGGAGTTGTAAATAAAAAATTAATAAAAGGTAATAATAAAATCATACATGGTGTTATATATATTAATATGGCCTTATTATAGATATATAAAAATATTATATTTATTTCACTTGAGGTTTTAATGAGTAGAGTGTGATTCAATACTTAAGGTAAGGAATTTACGTCTCACCTTTTTTACTTTTCTGAGACACATGATATATTCAACATCTATTTATTATATGTGGTGTATTTACATATCATTAATGTAATTTATTATTTTAATAATTAAAATCACTGTAATTTACCTATCCATTTGAGTATCTCTCTTTTATGGGATTTCGGTTAAAATGTTACCAAAGTGGTAAGGGGATTTTTGTCTCTATTTTCCTTCTTTTAGACTTATGTTATGTTAGCTACCTATATTATTTCATGAGGTGTATATAAATTTCATTTTACATTTAATATAATGTATTTTTTCATACTCATGATATTTTAATTTTCATTTAATGTTATTCTATCATGGTTATTATGATTCTATGTTACCAAAGTGGTAAAAGTTTATTGCTACAATCTCATCGTTTATCGAGATTGTTTACAATTATGCTTACATTGATGAAATATTAGAATCAATATCCCATGAAATATCTTGAATTTTATTATCATATGGTTATTCATGATACATTCATATAATGGTTCCAATTTCCCACTCTTTTGTTTTTGTGATAATTAATAAAATGTTTTTATTAAAACATGAATTTATTTTTATCTTCGGCCGGAAATTTGTTTTCTCCCAAAATCATGTTTTATAAAAAAATTCAAAAAAAATTACCATGATTTTTAAAATTCATTTATATCCATGTTTTAACTTTTTTCCAAAAAAATTAAAATAAATCTTCCTTTTGTCTTCTAATCAAGGATCTTTTGAATTCTACTAACAATATTAAAGGAATAATTGTTTCAACATGTACAACGTGGATGGAATTGTTCTTTTCCATGACCAATCAATGCTTCCAATATTACTTTAGATGTTTGGAAGAATATTTTCAAAGAAAAATATTTTCAAAATGTTTTCAAGCTTCATATTTGTTTTAAAATTATTTTCAATGAAAATCATTTTCAAAATATATTATGTTTTGAAAATAATTTTTTCAAATCAGAAAGAATATTTTCCTCAATAAATTTTTTTAAAATATATTTAATTTTTTTCCATTTAAAATGAAATTCATTGGTTTTACCTATTTCTTACTATGGATATTATCCAATAACATCATTCATATTGTTTCTTGATTGGTTTATGTTTTGATGGAATGATTTTATGACACCCGTCTCTCTTTTGCGGGTTATACCATGATAAAAAAATTATGAAACATGATTCTTTACATGGGTTTTGATTTTATGAAATGATTATGAAACATTTATATTTTCCTCATGTTATGATATGATGATATATTTATGATAACCATTTCATTTAATGGGTTATGATAGGATGGTTTTTTATGATCTTGTGGTACACATATGTAAGATTTAATTATGTGAGGGGTGGGTCTTATATATCCCTACAATGCATTAGGTAAATATTTATATCTCATGATAAAGGCATGGATGGAATGGAGAGTGGACCCAGTTTAGTAAAGTAATTTTTTTTCTAATATGCTCTTTGGAGTGAACCTTGACTATTAATATGGTTTGTGGAGTGAACACATCATACTAAGATAGTCTTGTTAGTGAGCCTTGACTACTGTGGAAATAATTTAATATGTTTATGTGTCTGCCAAAATTCTATGTTTTATTCCTATGTTATTATCTCATGGATTATTCTCTTTATTATATTATTATTAATGTCTTTTGAACTGCCAATCTTCATGAAATGACTCATGTATATGATATTTTATTTGTAGGGTATGATCTTCTAATGTTATAATAATGTTCTCATACCATTAGGCTCATTATTATTCTTATATATGTCCCTTTTTTACCCTTACAATGCATCTGAGCACACACTTTCTTAAGTTTCTTTTCCCTAGGTTATAAAGATATTTATTATTCATGATGTATATAATTAGGTTTTAAGTCATGGAGAATGTAGTGTGAGATAATGTAGCTTACTTATTTACCAGTGTTTATGTTTATAAGCTTCCAAAGGCACTAAAGTAATATAGTATTTTAGAGATTATTTGTGTGATGTAATAAATATTCCAAAAAAAATGATGAAATGTATATGTATGAGAATCTTGGGTCACTATTGATGGTATTAGAGAGAAATTTTAGTTAACCTTTGGAAACTAGAAAAAGAAAAACATACTGATATCCTTAAGGAAATTTCTCTAAGTATAAGTCTAAGGATCATCCAAAGTATAGGAAAATGTCATGGAATTTGGGTAAAGGATAGAGAAAGCAGTTTTCTAAAAATACATCCATGTTTGGATACTGCAAGTGAATGTGGATCTATAATAGATGTACCTAATGAGAAACCCCAAAAACATAGTATTGAGTAGGATCTATAGGAAACTGGTTCACGACAATGTGTCTTTCTGCACACCTGGTTTGCCAATCCTAGGGGATATACTTCAAAAATTCACAAACACTTTGTGAACCATCATAAAGGATTTAAATAGAATTTATATATGAATAACCTAAGATAAATTTATGGTGTTATATTTTGTTGAAGGTTTCATAACTTAGATATCCTATAAGTGATTTCCTGGATTATAAAGTTCCCCACTATGATTATTGTTTATTACTCTATGTTTTTTGGTTTTAGTCAATGGATGAAACCCAAATGAACTACATTAATACTGATTATAATAGAAAATTAAATGACTTTCCTCTGGATCATCTAAATTTTATAGGAACTAGAAGGAAAAAACTTGTTGATATGATCATACAACTTTATCAAGTTATGAATCACGCTAAACTTCCAAATGATCAAAGGAGGGAACAACATTCTGCCGAGTCTTTCATGAGGCAATGTTCACCTTCTTTCATTAGGTCTTATGATCCACTTATTATTGAAAAATATATCAGTAACACTTAAAATATATTCTTCGTTATCCAGTTTTTGGAACATGAAAAATTCATTTAGACTATTTATCATTTTGAAGGAAAAGTATACCAATGGTAGAATCTAATCCAGAATACATGGTAGAAAAATTAAATTGAATACATGTATTTGGATGAGTTCAATAACATATTATTCAGTAATTAAATTTTCATGTTCCTTGTACAAATATGGATAAGGATTTCCTTTAGTTAAAGGGAAGTGATGATGAATCTATTGGTACCTAGGAGGATAATTTTATAAGACTTGTGAGGTACACTTCTAGTATTATCATCCAACCTAAATGTAAGATTTATAGTTTCTTAAATAGCATAAAATAAGGTATTATAAAGACATTATCCATAATATAATTCTGTATCTATGAATATATATTTTTTTTCGATCCTGGTGGAAATGGAAATTAGTGTTACATATTAATCTGATGGATTTGGCATGAAAATAACGATAGAATTAAAAGGAAAATCTAAAAAACACAGAGACAAGAAGACAAGAATTTCTTTATGCTATAAGTGTTGGAAGAAGCATGGAGAAAATTTTATTAAGGGGTCCAATAAATGTTTTAAATGTGTAAAGGAAGGACATCATGCATTTGATTTCCTATGGGATGATAAGAAGTTAGATACCAATGTGAATAGATAGAAGGCTTTGCAGAATGCACCTCACCCACTTTAGTTCATCATGTGTAATGAGAATGGGAATTATGCTAACTAGTTCCCAAAATTTTGGGTTAATGATGATTATTGAAGTTAGAACCCACTTAAGATGAGGTAAAAGTTGAAATATCATGCGATCACTATTTTTAATGAGGGGTATTATAATGACATGTTGAAAGGTACAATTAACAGCCACTCTAGAACTGGTAATGTCGTATTTGACTCTCGATCTACCCACACTTTCATATCTAAATAATTTTCTAAGGTAATTAAAATTACACCCAAATGATTAGATGTGGAATTAGAAGTGAAAACCACTAATTGTATGATGATCACATCTCAAGTTTGTGATTCCTCTACGGTTTATGTTTGTGGGAATGTGATTCATATAAATCTTTTCATCCTTCCTTAGGTTGAATTTGATGTCATCTTGGGCCTGGATTTTATTTCTCTGCATAAATATCACATCAATTATCAAGGGAGGGATGTTATGTTTGATATTTAAATCAAACCTATGATCATCTTTTAATGTAAATATAAGTATGAACTTTATATGGATATTACATCCAGTGTATGTGTATTAATCCAATTCAGAATGCATGTTTTTTCATATATGATTGGGTAAAAACTATACATCGATTATATGCATATTGTAAAAGATTTTTTTGATGTATTTTTGAAAGAGTTACCTAGTCTTCTCACAAAACATGAATTTGGGTATTCAATAGAACTCATACTTGGTACTACACAAATTTCAAATACTCCTTATAGAATTTATCCAATTGAGTTGTAGTAATTGAAGAATAAACTCTAAGAAAACCATGAAAAGGGATTCATTCAGACATGTGTGTCACCTTGGGGTACACTATTTCTTCTTGTGAAAACTAAATACCAATCAATGTGACTGTGAATAGATTATTGGGAGCTAAAAAATATCACAACTAAGAACAAGTATCCTCTTCCCTATATTGAGGACTTGTTTTACCAATTCCATGGAGTTCAATACTTTTCCAATATTGATATTCATTCTAGATATCATCAATTGAGGGTTAAGAAGGAGTATATACCCATGAAGACATTCCATACAGGGTATGGACACTATGAATATATAATGATGCCTTTCGATATTTATAATTCCCCTTATATCTTCATGGATTTTATGAATAGAGTCTTTAGATATTAACTTGATCATTTTTTGGTATTCTTTATATATGATACTCTTATATGATCAAAGATAAAGGAGGATCATGAAGACCACTTTAGAATTATACTAAAGACATAATAATAGGTGGAACTGTATGAAAATTTTAAAAACTGTGAATTTTGGCTACAAAAGGATTCTTTTTGGGTTATATAATCTCAAGAGAGGGTATATAAATAGACCCATCAAAGGGAAAGGATATTTATTGTTGGACCTGACCAACCATAGTGACTGAGATCCATAGCTTTCTTGGTTTAACTTAATATTATCAATGATTTATGGAGAATTTATCATAACTATATAATCCTCTAACCATGATAACTCAGAAGGGATCCACGTTCCTATGGATATATGAATGTGAGGAAAAGTTCAATTAACTGAAGAGAAGTTTAGTAAGCACACCTGTTTATACATTACCGTATAGTGGATAAGGGTATGTACTCTATAGTGATCCATTAATGAAGATATTTGGATGTGTTCTTATGTAAAATAACACGGTTATAGATTATGCATCATGATAATTTAATATTCATGAAAAATTACCCAACTCATGGTTTGGAGTTTTCTATGGTAATTTTTTCATTAAATATATGGAGGCATTATCTTTACATTGAAAAGTGTGATATATATACCAATCATAAATGTTTGAAGTATATATTCACATAGAAGGAGTTGGAAATGTTCTAGAGAAGATGGTTAGAGTTGATAAATGATTATGATTACTCAATATATTACCACCCTAGGAATTAAAATAAGGTTATCAATGCTTTTAGTCAAAATAATCATGCTAGCTAATCCATTAGGAGGATCCCAAAATATCCAATATTTATCCATTTTCAGAGGATAGACCTATAAATCTTGATGAAAGGGGAAGAATAATATATTTCTTAATGGAATATTAAACCATGTATGCATGTGAAGATTAAATAGGCACAAACATATTACGTTGAACTGAAAAAGAAGGTTAGAAATTTTCTAAATTTTAACCTTTATCATGACATAATGAAAAGGTTCGGGAACCATGTATTTGTTGCTTATAAATCAGATTTGATGAATGATCTATTAGAGGAAGCACATATTTCATCATTATATATTTATATTGGAAGTACATAGATGTATATATATTTGAATTAATACTTATGGTGGGATGTAATGAAGAGAGTTATTATAGAGTTTGTAGTCTGGTGTGTGGTATGTTGAAAATTTAAGGTTGAAGGGAAAAATATAAGGGGATGTTACAACCATTACCCATACCAAAATGGTAATGGGAAAAAATAAACATGGATTTTTTCATAGGACTCACCAAAACCTATAAAGTTTATAATTCTATATGAGTGGTATTTTATCTCCTTAATAAGTTATCACACTTCATCACAATCAAAGAGAACTTCACTATGGATTATCTTTCTAGGATATACATTAAGTAAGTGGTAAGGTTGCATGGAGTACCAAATTCCAATATAACTGATTAGGATTTTATTTGAGGTTTACCTCAAATTTTTGGATAAGAATTTATAAATCCCATGATACGGAACTAATTTTAATCACTACTTATCATTGTTAGATGGATGGTCTCTCTATAAGAATGGTTCAAACCCTAGAGGATATGTTGAGATATTGTTCTATGGATTTCAAAGGTGGTTGGGATCAACACCTTCCACTATTTGAGTTTTATTTCAATAATATCTTTCACTCAAGAATTTGGTTCTTTATGAATACCTTTATGGTAAGAAATGTTGATCTCCAACATGTTTGAATGAAGTTGGATAAAGTAATCTATTGGGACCTGAGATCACCAATGAAATGGTAGAGAAGGTTAGAGTCATTCAACAAAATATAAAGGTAGATTAGAGTATGAAGAAAATTTATGCTGATAATCATCGATATGTTATAGAATTCGAATTTTGTGACAATGTGTTTCTATGAATCTCTCCCTAGAACAAGGTTACACGATTCAGGAAGAAATGGAAACTAAGACCAAAGTATATCAGCCACTTTGAAATTCTTAATCATATCATGATGGTATCCTATTGATTAGTGATTAAACCAAACCTACCTCAAGTCGATGATGTGTTACATGAATCTCTCCTAAGGAATTACATACCTAACCCTTCACATGTACTTATCTCATAGGTCATACCGCTAGAGTAGGATCTTGCTTATGAAGAACAACCAATTGAAATTTGAGATCATACAAAGATAATTATACAAAATAAGAACACTCACCTGGTCAATTTTTTTATAGAGAAACCACCAATTATAGAAATCTATTTGTAACTTGAGGATATTATGAGGTATAATTATCCTCATTTTTTTGTATCATAGTGATTAATTTTTAGGGTGATGTTCATTTTAAATGGGTGGAATGTAACACCCCGAGTAATTATAAACCTTTTTTGAGAATAAAATAAATTCCATTTCTAAATTTCATTGAAATATTCACTAATATAATCATTAGTTAAACACTAATTTAAGTTAATATTTTTCAACACACAACACCAACTTAGCTTGTGTTTAAAGAAACACTTAGTTTCTATGAAACAACATTTTGTTATTATAATTATTTAAACAAGATAATTATAACTTAGCCATAAAAATTATTAATATGAATAGTAATAAATAATTTTTAAACATTATTTATAGTGGATTTATATAAATAAAACATATTGATAATGAAATATATACTTTTTGGTAACATTTATATGTTTTGAAAATGCTATTTTCTAAAAATCACTTCTTTTTATGTACTTAGGTAAACAAAAATAAAATTAATTATCGACACATTTAGAAATTAAATTTCATAAAATAAAACTAAATTTTGAATTTATAATGTCAAAATTTTATTATGGCGAATTTTTGGGAATTTTTTGAAATATTTCATTTTTTGATGTACAGTGAAAAATAATGAATTTTAATTTAAAACTTCCTTTTCATATGATTTATTTATATAGTTAAATTATATTTCAATTAGGTTTTAAAGTATAATTATTTCAATTATACAATTATTAATTCAATTTATGTCATTGGAACCAATTTCACATTGAAATTGGACATAAAAAATTTCAAACTTTCAAAAAATTTATCTTTAAAAAACATACTTTCTCAACACATCTGCATGATTAATTTTAAATTAATTTTAGTCACTAGTGATATTAGAATTTGGAAAAATGGATTATATATTTTAAATTATAATAACATATATTGTTTAATAAGGTAAAATTATTTTTTTACTAAAGTAATTAGTGAAAGCAATTACAATTAATTATGGTGATTAATGTAAGAACCCATATCTTCTTTTTAGGTATGTTTTCCTTTTCTGGTCATTTTTGAGAAAAAGTGTAATTTATGGAAATTTTCAAAGTACACTCCATGTACTTTATGAATACATGTCGTGTACTCGGTTACCGCAGATAGTTGTGTGCTGGCCGTGTAGCGGCCTTGCACACGGCCGTGTGGGGTGACTTGGAAGCCGCCTAAAGCGGTGTACGAAAAATGCGAGTACATGCTGTGTACTTCAAAAGTACACGCTGTTTATATTTTTTCATTAAACACACCGGGGTCACTTCTGACGGATACAAAGCCCTTCTTCTAGGTTTCATTCGTCTGAGAGAACCCGTATGACCGCACTTCTTCTCTGAGCCCCCGAGCCTCCATTTGATCTCCGATTCGACCACCGTCGATTGTATTGGGATCGCCTCGGTGAGTTATTCCTTCTTCTTGATCATCATTTCCTGATTCCTCTTCTTCTACAAGTTATCCTCAGTTGAAAAATTTTGGTGTTTTTTTAGATCTACGATGTTCTTGGGAAATTCATGGATTGAGGTTCACTTATATCGATCTCCCAACACCGATGTAGGTGGTTTGTGCCTTTTCGTTGAAAGTATTCGAGTTATATGTGCAATTTTGGAAAATACCCTTAATCAGGGTATTGTGCATTACCGTTTTACCCTTTTTGATTGCCTGCCATGCTAGTATGTCAGTGTATAGGTTAATTGGTTATGAATAGGGCTGATTGCTATGTTTTGGATTTGGTTGCCCATGCATGTTCTATTTACGACCGGTTGGCCTTGCTTAGCCTTTTTGGCCACCTTGCCTGTTTCCCCATGCCTAGTGTTGTAGGGTAGAGTGTTTGTTTTATGACATGATTTTATGCTATAGACCAATTAGCCAAGTAGTTCTTGAGGTTTACTTTGGATGTATTTCATTGATATGCTCTTTGAATTACACTGGTCCATGAGAACCTAGTGTTGTAGACTATAAGGGGAATTGACCGAGTGAGCTTCCTCAAAGAGTATTTGAGCACTTTAGACTATAAGGGGAATTGACTGAGTGATCTTCCTCAGAGAGTCTTTGAACCACTTTGGGATATAAGGGGAATTAACCAAGTGAGGTTCCTCAGAGGGCCTAGGACCACTTGGGGATATAAGGGTAATTGATCGAGTGAGCTTCCTCATAGAGTCCTTGACTAATTTGACTATAATGGGAATTGACTATGTGGGATTCCTTAGAGAGTCTTGAATCACTTTTGACTATAAGGGGAATTGACTATGAGTGCTTCCTCAGAGATTCTTTATATATTCTAATGACTGAACCAGGGGGGATAGGCTGCATGTACTTCCCAGATGGTTACCTTGCTTGATTAGCTGCTTATTTGATATGTGGAACTGTTTATTGCTGAGTACTATCTTATTTACTACATATTTTCTTATTACCTGCCATATATATTCACTGACTATTAGACACAGATATTTAGGTGGTTTCCTACTAGGATTTAGTCTCACACCCTATTTGGGTCATGCTTTTGGTCCCAAACAGACTATATTGTTGCAGGTATAGATAAGGGAAAACTCCCTTCTACTTCAGGTACCTGAATTACTGTGGATCTGGATAGCATGTGACCAAGCTTAGGCTTGCAATGCTGAGGAGATATTATCTGTTTCTTTTGTACTTTGGTTTAGTACTGTTTGTTTTCTAGCATTGTGATTTGTTTGGATGATTTCCTAGAAATATGTATCATGCATCATTTATATATGTGCTCTAGTTGTTTCTTACTTTCAGTCTTCTACTGTTTACTCTTGTATGGATTATTACTGCTTCCGCTATTGCATATTGTTTTTCTTCCACTGTGTTACTCTACCAATGAGGGCATAGTTTTCCCACTATCACACTCAAGGCCCTCGCTGCTAGTCAGTAGCCTATGGAATTAGGGGAAATGTGCTTGAGGCCATGTGACCAACCGGGTACGGGGCGCCTCTAGGTAGCTTCCGGAACCAGGACATTATAATTAACATAAAAAAAGATTAGTTAGTGGTTAAACATAAAACATAAGGTGTAAAAATGACCCTAGACATTTACAACACACATTTTATAGAAATATTTGGACTATAACCCCTCTTTTATCTAAAATAGTTCATTATTGGAATCACATGAAGTAAGGATGACCTCCCAATAGTGTTTACCTTTTTGGTATTTACAAGTTTTCCACTTACCACCCTTATACAAGAAAACCACCTCTCCCCCTCTGTTAAAAACTCTCAAGTCCTTTGGATCATCCAAAACCTACCCAAATAAAATCCTAAATTTCCTCCCTTAATTCTAGAAACCTTACATTGGTCATAAATCAAACTAAATTAGTCCTTTGGTGCAAACCAATAGGAGATACCTGAAGAATAGGTAACGCTCATCAACAAACATTTTTGTTTTATTTCTTCCTCAGTCCTCTTCATTCCTTTTTATATCATTCTTATATAATAACCTTAGTACATCCAATATACTAAGATAATATCATTTTAACTTTATTAGATATACCTTCACACAATTCCATCAAATGAGATATTCAATCATCATTCGTGTGTATGGAGGACTACCTCCTTGTGAACTAATGTCATTAATTATTCCATTAAAACCATTAAAGGATTGGAATAATGATGTATTTATAGTTTATATATGATATTTATTATGTTTATTATGTTATTATTATCACATATTTTATTTTATATTGATGTATTCATTTTTTTCTCTTATAATTATTCCTTAGTTTCCCCAGGTGTTTTTATAGAAATATATAGTTTTTGGTCTCGAAAGTAGGTGGCATAGGGTAGGCACATGTTTAAGTAAAACCATGTTCTATCATAGGGAAAACTATGAACCCTAGATAGTGGATCTTTACAATCCACATAGGTATGCGCCCTCCCCCAGGGAACTATGCAGCCTCATTCCTCTTAGGCAGAGAGGGATGCATTGTTGCCGCACAGTTTGGAAAAATGTGTGGGATAACCCCACACCCAATCTGGATCATTAAAAATTGGAAATTTACACTTTTACCATCTTTTTATTTAACCCTAAATCATCCCTAATCTATGTTGTCTAGGATCTTCCTAAACTCCTCGTACCCCTTGAACTCAAATCATTGGGTGGTTTTGGATTTCTTTCTTTAATAAATATTCAAGTAAGACTCTTTTCACATGGTTTCTCCCTTCTTCTAGGGCATCTTTTCCATTTTTCACGGGTCCTTATTTATTTAGTGGATTTGTTGACCTAATAAGGGTTCAAACTTCTATTTTTTGGTAAAATCCGGATGTTTGAAGTTCAATATTGCCTTTATAGGTTTCTATCATGGTGTGGTTGTGATTTTCCACCTAATTCCAGAAGTTTCCAAAATCAAGGTAGGTAGTTATATTCATTTAAATTTTTAGAAGAATTTTGTGTACTTTCATTTTTCCATAAATATGGTCTATAGATTATGTGTGTGGTTTGAAATCTATATTCAAAGTGGTTTGATGTGCATATGTACTGGAATATGGTTGTCTAAAAGAAGTTTATTGTGTTTCATGTGTGCCTGTGATTTCTAAATTTGTTCAGTGGATTGTGTGAAATTTGAGAAATATTTTTTAAAAATGGTTTTGAGTTACATATGTGACTAATATTGGATTTTCTACAGGAAATGGATTTTTGTTCTATGTGAGCTTCTTTTTTATTTTCTTAAAAGTGTGATATTAATTGTGTAAGTGATGTAAAGCACGTTTTTAAATGGATTTGGTGTGCTTATGGATTTGAATGGGATTTTTTATTATGAAAAATGGTGGTTTCCATGAAGGAATTGATTTTGAGATTGATGTTATTGTGAAAAAAATATTATTCATGCATGTTCATGGTTCTTGGAATGTGTTTGTTAAAGTGAAAATTTATGTGACATGTAGAATTGAAATTGAGAAAAAGGGAAATCTTGGGTATCTAGGTGTGAGAACTAGAACTAGTACACTTGTTGATTCAGTAGGGATTTGGCCCAAATTATTCTAGAAGGATTAACACCACAACACTAACTAAACATGTGATATTATTTAAGACTACTGGACCTTGGGATGTGTTCCACTATAGTGTCTCATGTATGACAATGTTGTGTTTTATGGATTATGTTTGGAGACCACTAGACCCTTGTATGTTCTCCCCTATAGTGGCTCATGCATGAGGATGCTATGGGTTTTAGTTGGATGATCTTATTGCTGACGTATGAGGTTCTTATGGTCCCACTAGTTCTATTACCTATTGGGATTTCTCATGGTTCTCTCTTTTGATGTTATGTTTTTGTGATGTTGTGACAACCATCGACATATGGTGGATATTATGTACATTTTAATTTCAAAGCAATTTTATACTGATATTTTTTCTTGGAAACTTTTTCCTAATTTTTTTTATAAATGTTTCCAAGTTCTAACTTTGGAACATGATTTTTGATTTATCTTCTAATGTTATTACATGGAATCTTTATTTAGGTGTGGAATCCTACTGGGATTTGGTTCACACTCTTCATACACCATTTGATGTATGTAGAATTTATTATGTATAACCCAGGTAAAGGAAAGATGATCTGTGGTGGTGATGGTTGGTCCAATTGCTAGCATTCTTCTTCTTACAGGTGGTGGTGGTGGTGGCTTGAGGGTGATGTCCCTCTTATTTCATGGTGATTTTTGAGTTGTGGTTTAATTGTTTCTACTTGATTTTTGATGTTTTGGTTTTGGTTAATGTTTTAAAACATTGGATCTGAAAATTGTTGTATCCCTTTTAGTTTTTTGGTTATCAATCCTGTGAAAATTTCTTATTCGTGTTAGATATTTGTCGATAAATACTTGGATGGATTCATTCCCAAAAGTGCATTGTTGATACCCAAGAACTGATTTCAATCCTCTAGGGATCAATAATTCCATTCTGGCCTTGTCTCAAGCCGATTCGGGTGTCGGGATAGGTAGAACCTGGGATTAGTTTGTGAATATTTGGTATAATAGGTGATTTTACTCTTTTTGGGTCAAGTTATTTGGTAAGAGTCTGGATAGAAGAATGTTACAATTTTCAGGGTTTGAGGTTCTGGTTATGAATGGAGTGTCTATCCAATACACCTCATGACAGGACTTAGGTCTCCATGGGATGTTGGGAATCTATATTGAATTATCCTCCATGTGAGATTAATAGACTCTAAAATATGAATGTAAACTAGATGGTGGTGAAGTGGTTTGGCTTGCTGTTGTATTGGATAAGGTTTTGTTTTTATTTATGAAAGGGTTTGGGAATTTTTTCCATTGATAAAATATTTCAGACTGGTGTGTTGATGGTTTTATTGATGGAGTATTCTTTGTGGTTGTCGCTTTTTGTAGTGAGATGCCTCCCAGAAGACCTCATGTGCAACTACGAGAAGGGGGAGGAGAGAGCTCTCCCTCACCAATTAATCAAAGACTTATGGAAGTCTTGGTTCAGGGTGTCTAGGATTTGGGTTACATAGTGGGATCTAGTCCTACTCAAGATAGAGATGCTGAACAAGGTCCTGGAAAGGAAAAAGCTTAGCAGTTTTTCAAGAACAAGCTTCCTTCCATTTGGGGTAGCACATATCCCCATGGAGCTGAGGATTTTCTAGAGAAGTTTGAGTGGATGATTTAGTTTCTTAACACTCTGGAGAAAGTCAAGGTAATGTATTCTACATTCATGATGCAAGGAACATTTCAGAAGTGGTGGGACTAAATGGTGTAATATGGGAAGCATGAGAAGATGGGGTAGAAGAATTTCATGGACATATTCAAAAAGCCATATTTCTCCAGTACCATAGACTTCTCCACATCCTATGAGTTTTTGGATCTCTTCCAAGGATACTAGACCGTGATAAATTATTCTAACAACTTTGTAGAGTTTGTTTGGTTCACAACCGAGGTAGTTTCCAATGAGCAGTAGAAGGTTTAAAATTTTGAGATGGGGCTGTGACCGGAGATCTAATCCCAAGTATTATTGTTCAAGTTGAAGACATATAATGAGGTGATTGATCATGATTTGATGGTATATATTGATTGTATAGGTAAGTACAGTTTCTATGGATTAATTCCAATAGTATTATAGGGTAGTGGTAGCTTATCTGAGAAGAAAAGTAATTGGGACATTCAAGAGAAAATGGGAGGTGGTATGTAGTTCAGGCAATCCTTCTTGGATGTCTTTATCTATGGATCCCATGCTAAGTTTGTTCCATGCCATCAGTTTTGGAAAGTAGGGTACATGTAATCAGCATGTTCAACTCCACCCAGATAGTTTCATTAGTGTCGAACTATGGGGAACTTGCTACATTTTTTCAAGGTGGAATTCCCATGTCTGGGTGATGCAAGATCTATAGATTTCAAAGGTATGTCAACCCAGTCAAAACCATCTAGGACAGTGGGTTTCTAGTTTGGAAGTCATGGTGGCATGACTAGATCCTCTTCTGGGAAGAGTTAGTTTAGGGAAGATCCATAAGTTAGTGGTCATTCTCAAGATCAGGATGAGATGATGCATCTTTATTTTTTGGATCGATTTCAAACAGAATCATATGCAGGGTCTATGAAAGTTAGATCTACCATTCTAATTCCATCATCATTAGCTTATGTTCTATTTGATACTGGTTCCTTCGATTATTTTATTTCTCCTATATTGGGAATGTATTAAATATTTCACCTGTGTTTATGGCTTGTGTGATTGAGTTAGTGACTCGGCTTGGTAAGAAGTGATAGCAGGGTTTTAGGTGTTCGTCTTGTGCGCTCATCGAGTCAGGGGTTGAGTTTGAATGGTCTTTCCTATTTTTGTAAATATACCTCTTTTAAGTGATCCTCTGTATGGATTGGATGATGAATTTTAAGAGAAAATCAATTTTTATTAGTGGTAAGCATGTTTTAAGGAACCTAATGGAAGTGAACATGTTTTCAAGGTGAATGGAATCCTCAGTTAGGATGTGATGGATGACCACTTCAAGAATTAAAAAATACATTTTTCAGTTTTCTTCACTAATATTGGAGGATAGTGATAGTAGTCTAGAAGATGGACTACCTCCCCTAGTGGATGAGTTTCCAAAGGTATATCCAGAGGATTTCTTGGGTTTACCCTTGGAGTGGGTTATGCAGTTAACCAACTATTTGGCATTGGGAACACAACCGATACCTCTTCCCCCATACCATCTAACCCACGCCGTGTTGATGAAATTATTATTACTGTTGGATGATTTGGAATAAAAAGGATTCATTCACCTTAACATATTACTTTGGTCTACCACAATACTATTTTCAAAAAAGGCTAACGGATCTCTCTGGTTGTGTATTGATTTCTCAAATCTAAATAAGGTGAAAATCAAGAACAAGTACCCTTTTCCCCATATTAATTAACTTTTTGTTCATCTTATGGGGGAAAGTTGGTTCTATAAGATAGAATTGTGTTTTAGGTATCACCATGTTATAGTTAGAGAGGAAGATATTACAAAAAAGAGCTTTTCAAAGCTGGTATGGCCATTTTGAGTATTTGTTCATGCCTTTTGGATTAAGGAATTATTCAGTAGTATTTATGGAACTCATGAATAGGTTGTTCCATCAGTTCCTTGATCCCTTCATTATGGTATTTTTAGATGCCATCATGGTCTATTCTAGGACCATGGAGGAGCACTAATGACATTTGAGGATCCTTTTGGGCACTATTTGAGATCATTACGTTAATGCGAAGATTTCTAAGCACACCTTATGGATTAGGGAGGTGAATTTTTTGGGTCATGTGATCTCGTAACAAGGGGTTTTAGTGGACCCAGAGAGGATCATAACAATGATTTCATGGGAACAAATGAATAACATCTTCAAAATCATGATCTTTATGGGCCCTGTGGGGTATTATAAGTGTCATGTTAGGGATTTCTCTCAGCTTGCTTCATACATGACTTCACTTAGATGGAAAGGGAAAAAGATTGAATGGAGGCTAGAGTGTCAAGTGTCCTTTGAGGATTTTAAATGGTGGTTAACCACATCCCTAGTTTTAATCTTTCTAGAATAGGGAAAGGGATATGTGGTCTACTGTGATGCCTCAGGTATGGGTTTTGAGTGTGTGTTAATGTAGTACAAGCATCTGGTGGCATATGGTTTGCATCAACTCTAACAATGTAACATCCCATGTAATTATAGAATAATAAATTTTCATATTTATTAATATTTATGAATTATATAGTAATTTTACATTAAATGAGATTCTATGTCTGATAGTTTACCTGACATGCAACAATGAGTTTCTTTAAAATCTTACATTGCACACAAGACTGATTTATATAGAAAAATAATTAATATTATTATTTTAAGTGGTAGTTATTTCCAACCATTATATATGTGGGAATGAAAAGAACAAAATATATTATTTTTATACATGTTTGTTAAATTTTTTTACTTTCTTCCAATAAATTTTATGGGCTTAAAATAATAATAAATCTAATTTTAAGCATAAAAAGCTCTAATATTTTTAAAAGGTAGTTTTACAGCCTATTAATGGAAATCCCTTTATAAATATAATTTTTTCTAGTTTTATAATTTTTATATGATAAATTAAAATTCTTATTTAGAAGAAGAGTATCAAAATTTACTTTGGTTTAATTTTTGGTATTATCTGATAATATTCATTTTTAAATGAATAGTTAAAAATACTGCATTTTAATTCAAAATTTCTTTTTCGTCTATATTATATATATATTTATATTATCCTTTAAATTTGTTTTCAAGTATAATTAAATAAAGTTTTTATCATTTAATCTAATTTAGGCCATTGGAAAAAAATTTATATTGAAATTAGATATAAAAACTTATTGGAATTTTTTAATGTCTCTTTTACCCGCTTTCTCGCCGCATCTATGAGATTAGTGTTAAACCTAATTTATCCACTTATATGAATTGAATTTTTAAAAACAAAAATAAATGGTTGTAATCATTATGAAAAACTTGATCTAATCAGATCAACTTAATTTTTAGTGAATATTATTTTTTGTATTTTATTTACCATGGTTGAGGGTAAATTGGATAATTAAAGGTAAAAAATAATATTATAAAATTATAAAATTACCCTAACACTTGTGATCATTTCATTATATGGGTGGGTTTTGACCTAAATCAAACTTAGGCCAAAATTATAACCTTTTTAAGTCACTTGGGTAAGAAGATGACATTTATTATATTTTATTTAATGATTAGTTAAAAATGTCATACTCATATTTTTAATAAGTAAATAATTTTTAATGTAGGTTTATATAGAAGATAAATTCGACTATAAATAGTCATTTAAAATATAACATTTTTATATAAATCTTGATAATTTATTTTTAATTTTTAGACATTAAATAATTAAATTTAATTATGAATCAATGATGATGTCATAATAGATTTATTAAAGGAAGAATCAAATAAATGATATTAATAATATTAAAAAAATAAAATTTGAAATATTTTATGTCATCCACTAATTTTATGGACGACTTGAACATGTAATATATGTTTTGAAGTAGTTTTTTTAAGGAATAGTTTTTTTATGATTTTCATTTAAAAGTCACGTAATGAATAGTGTCAAAATAGACATAATTCATATCTTAAAATATAAAATATTTAAATAAATGATATTTAATTACTAAAAATATAAGATTCAACAAAAAATTTGAGATATTTATAAAAATGTTATTTATTACACATTCATTGGTCATTTGGCATGTTATGGTAATTAATATTACCCTCAATGTATAAATTACATGATAAAACAGTAAGAGTTAAAAGGGGATAACACAAAAAGATGAGGATTAAAAAAATATTCAAACATTTATTATTTTAATTGGTTGGTTATATTTAGACCAATATTCATACTATATTCTAACTAAATTAATTTGGACCCATTTGGAATCAAAAATGAATTTATAATGATTTAATATTTTTTATAACTCCAAGAGTGCCCCTCCCCTCTCCTGTAAAAGGGAACTCATTAATCTCTCTTCCTTACACTTCAAAAACATTTTGGTTCATAAAAGATATGACCAAACACATTACTAGAATATATCCTCACATTCTTGAAGCCTTATTTTATACATAACACTCTCCTTAGAGGTGTTAATGTGTTAAGAAAGCTAATCATCCGAAGGAAGGGTGTTTTTTTTAATTTAAGTTTTTCTATTTTATTTCTTCTTCCAATTATTTCAAATATTCTCCAATCATGATGAAATAATAAATCCAATATCCTAAATATAATTATATTTTATTAGTTTTATATCATCACTTAAATTCATCTCCACTTCTATTAAATGGTAAAAGAATTAATCGTTCATGCGTATGTGTGAACTATCACCTCCACGAACCGATATAATTCATTTTACATAGCTGTATCTCATGAAGGGTTATAATGATAAAATTAAGGATCATATGTAATTTTAATGACATATTAATAATTATAAGATAAAAATATATCAATTACATTTTTATTTTCTATGCACATAAAAATGATAACATTGTTCGTGTGTACGCGTGAACAATCACCTCCACGAAGCAATGTGATTCGTTTTTATTCACTACATCACTTGTATTATATATATAATTATATTTAAATGATTAATATTATATTATTAATTTTATGAGAATTTTGGAAATATAAAATAATACTTACCTCCTTTCCATAATGATCAATTAAAAATGAAAAATGTTATTCATGCGTACGTACGACTTACCATCTCAATGATTATAACATTGTTCCTTTTCCATATCCATATTTAATGAATGGATTTAATGGTATAATTGATATATTAATCGGATTATTATTTCATTTTTAATACTTTATAGATGATGTAATTATTACTACATGGACTATTGACATCATACCAAGTTCATTTTCGACTCAAATACTGAATATCGACAAAACATATGATATGAACTTAAATAATTATGTAATTGTTATAAAATGGAAATACGTTATATAATTGGAATAATATAATTTAAAAAGTTTCTAATGAAAATATAAATTAAACTAAGTTTATTATTCATGAAGATAAAGAATGTATGAGATGATTTGGACTTGAGGTAAGGGACTTCGTCTCAATCTACTTTCATTGAGGCATATTTTGATGTTATATACCACATTATTTTATTAGGTGTATAATCAACCCCATTGAATTTTAATTTCATTAAAATATTTTTAAAAGTAATATTTTTGTACGAAGTGTTTTAATTTCTTTAAAAAATGACAAAGGGAATTTTTTTTATCATATACGGCGCCAATAACTTTTCCGCCGTCATGACCATTATTTGATGTTTGGCTTCCTCAACAAGCTGTAATGTTTTTAAAAGAAAAATAAATACCATATTAACTTTTTTGGGTATTTAGGTATTTATTTTTTTTGAAAATGGATTTATTATATCAATATCTTGTAATGATATCTTGTGATTGAAAAGTGAAAATGATATTTTTCTTTTATTCTTGTTTTATTTGTTATGATTATGTTATGGTTATTGGGAATTGTTTACGTAAACAGGTGGTTCCGCAATAAACTGAGGTCGAGTGAGCCCATGATAGTTCTCTAATTCATTGGGTAATGAGACAGGGTTAACCAGTTGGGTTTCTCTTAAGATATTTAAGGAATACATTTTGATGGGTATTCCAAACGTTATCATGAAGGTTAATCCCTATGTATACATGAAAGAAACAATGTAAGAATGATATGGATGACACAATTTTCCTTTAATATTTATTATTTCTATGAATTTTATAGGACTATTATGGTTTTATAATGTAATCTAAAGGGTTTATGTTTTACGAGTGAAAATTATGATTTTGTGAAATTTTTTTCGTGAGTTTAAAATATTCATAGACTAATGGTTTCATTCCTTATTTTATATCCCTTACCAAGTTTTTTGTGATCATCCTAGGTTTTTAAAAATTTTTCCATAGCGTATAAGGATTGGTAATAAAAAGTAATAAGACAAGATGATTATTATGAATATTTTTATCATGAAATGGAATTCATGATTTATTTTAGAATGATTTAGATTATGAAAAAAACGGATAGAGAGTCGACTTGTCTATATTGTAATAGTTGAGTTGTTATGAAATTGTTATGTCCTAATTATCTAAAACACTAAACATGAAAAGATACACAATATAAATTAAGGAAAATTCTTGACTTAACTTAAGATTATGTAACGTTTAAGGCTGGGGCCTTAGAGTTGGTATCAAGGGTTAGTTTAGATAACAACAGGCATTAGGATATTGTTAATAGAATATCTATAAAATATTTTTAATTTATGGTCAAATTGAAATGATGTAGAATTTTAAGATTACCTTGTTTATTCATCTAAGATATGTCTATTCAGAATGGTTTTTCACAGAGGAAATATGGAATTTGTGTTGGGACAACATCCAAAGGAAAAGAACCTTCCAAATCAGCAACCTCAAATGGTCAGAATCTGAACTAAATAGTTTGTTACAATGATGGTGTAGTTGACTTAAGATATAAATGATGTTGGAATCCATGCATGTTATCTGACTGATCAAACATAGAGGAACATGTTGTTAGTGGATCATTTCATGAGGCAATATCCTCCATCATTCAAAGGATCATCTAGCTCTATGCTAACTGAATGTTGGATTAAAGTCCCATAAAATATTTTTGTTGTCACAAGGGTTTTCAAATAATCAAAAGGTTAGTATTATTGTTTACTTTTTTGAAGTTGAATCTGATTAGTGGTGTTTAATAGTTAAGAATATCAGGGAGAGTCAGAAGATTTATTCTCTTGAGTGTGACGAATTCAAAAGTATTTTTGTTGATAAATATTTTTCTATGGTGGTTTGGCATCAGATGGAAAAAATTCTTGGAATTAGGGAAATATGAGTATTCAGTGGCTGTATATGAAGAAAAATTCACTATACTAGAAAGGTACATTCTAAATTTCATCCAAGATCTTGATAGTAAAATCAATTGTTTTTACTTAGGATTAAATCATAAGTATCGAAGGGAATTGGCTTCTCATGAGTTCAAAAGTTTTGAAAACCTTGTTCGATGTGAAGAGAAGGTGGAAATTAATTTTTCTAATGATCATGTGTTCTTTGAAAATAAGAATAATAAGAGGTCTAGGTGGTAGGAGAAAGGGAATAATTCATCTAAAAAGTATGGTGTTAAGAAAATTAAGTTTACAGTTTTTGAAAATTGTGGTAAAACAAACAATGGAGAATGCCTCCTCAATCTTGGTAAGTTCTTTCAATGTGATAAAATGGGAAATAAGGCATATAATTGCACTAAAAATGATCAAGGCAGTGATAAGAAAAAATATTATATGAATTAGATAAAAAATTTAAGTGCAATGATATGGTTCATTATGAAAATGTGTGTTTGATGAATAACTCAAATGATGGGAAATATCCCGACTATAAGCCAAAAGGTTTGGTGAAATCCTTTGCAACTACTTCAGTATATATTGGGCCATAAAATGAAGAGGTATCTGGTATAATGTTTTTTATTCATATCATGAAAATTTGTTGTTTGATTTAGGGTCTACGCATTCTTTCATTTCTGAGATTTTTTTTGGTAAATTGAAAATTCAACCTCAAGAGATGAATCCATAACTTATGGTAAAAACACATGAGATAAATGTTACGTAAAAAATAAATTATAAAAATCTCCATGTCCTTATCTATGGAAATAATTTACCTGCAAACATTGTTGTTTTTCCTATAGTATATTTTGATGTTATTTTTGGTATGTATTGGATTTATATTTACCATGCTAAGATTGACTATAGTGATAAAGAAGTTTCTTTTCAGAAATATTTTTAGTTTGTGTACAAAAACAAACCCTTACCACTGATAAATTATCAGGAATCTAAGAAACTATTAAAATATGGAAATGAATTTTATCTTACAAATATTGTTGAAAACAAATGAACTACTCAGATTATTGATGTGCCAATGGAAAATGAGTATCTTGATGTTTTTTCCTGATGAGTTTCCTAGTATTATCCCTGACTAGGAAGTGGAATTTACTATTAACTTAGTTTCTTATGCTAAGAAAATTTTAAAACCCCCTTATCAAATAGTCCAAATTGAACTTTTAGCATTTAAGAATATATTTCTAAAGTTATTAGATAAAGTTTTAATTCAACCTAGCACATCACCATGGGGTGCTCCTGTCTTTTTTGTTAAAAAGAAATATGGTTCAATGAGACTTTGCATTGATTATAGAGCTTTGAATAACATCATGGTTAAGAAAAAGTATCCTTTTCCACATTGAGATGATTTGTTTGATCATCTCCAGGGAGCACAATATTTTTTGAAGGTTGACTTGAGGTTGGGGTACCATAAGTTGAAAGTAAAGGAATCATAAATTCTAAAGACTATGTTCCATACTAGATATGGACATTATGAATTTGTAGTAATGTTGTTTGGGTTAACTAATGCACTTGTTGTATCTTATGAATAGAATATTCCATGAGTTCTTGGATGAGTTTTTTTGATGTGTTTATTGATGACATTTTGGAATAATCTAAAAGTAAAGAGGATCATGAAATTCATTTAAGGGGTTTTTTCAATCCTTAAAAGAAAAGAAACTATATGAAAAATTTATAAAAAGTTAATTTTGGTTGCAAAAAAATTCATTTCTTAGTCACATTTTTTCTAAAGATGGCATAACTTTTGATCCTACTAAAATGAAAGTTATCAAAAAATGTCCAAGACCCACAAATATAATCGAGATTCATAGTTTTCATGGTTTATCAAGATATTACTAGAGGTTTATTGAAAAAAATCATGATTATCTCGACCACTAACTATGTTAACTCCAAAATGTGTTAATTTCATCTAGAAAAAAGAATGTGATGATCGTTTTTAGGAATTGAAAATAAACTTGGTGAATGATTTAGTTCTGGACCTACCTTCCATAAATGGTGAATTTTGTATCTATATTGATGCTTATTTGAAAGGAATTGGTTGTATCCTAATACAGAATGATCAAGTGATTTCTCATGCTTTACGTCAGTTGAAACCTCATGAGTTAAATTACCCTACACAAGATTTGGAATTAGCTAATGTTGTTTTTGCTTTAAAAATTTAGAGGCACCATCTGTATGGATTAAAATATGAAATATATACTGACTATAAAAGTTTTTATTATATAGTAACTCAGAAAAAAATTGAACATGAGATGGAGATGATTGTTGAACTAATCAATGATTATGATTTCACAATTCATTACAATCTTGGAAAAGATAATAAATTCACTGATTCTTTGAGCTTAAAAAGTAATACAACATTAACCATGTTATGTTTGGAACATGAAACTTTGGTTAATGGTTTGATAAAATTTATCTTGGAAATTTTTGGTGCAATAAATTCCTCTATTTTGTTTTAGATTTCAGTTCGATCATCTCAATTATATATAATTAAGAAAGAATAGAAGGAAGACAGTAAATTGTAGAAAAAAGTAGATTTTTTTTAAAAAGGTAAGTTTCTTGAATTTTATATTGATAAATATTGTGTTCTAAGATTTGGGAAGAGGTTATATGTGTCTTGTGATTCACAGTTGAATGAATAGTTGTTATGTGAATATAGTAGTTCTCTATTTTTAGTTCATCTTAGTAGTACTAAGATATAAAGATACCTTTAGGTTCATTACTACTGGGATGGAATGAAAATCGATATTGCTGAAATTACTTGGACATGTATTACTTTTCATCAAGTTAAAGAAGAATGATAGTTTCTAAAGGGGATGATTTATCCTTTTCTGGTGCTATATTTGAAATGAGAAAATATATCTATGGATTTCATAGTGGTATTACCAAATACATCTCAAGGTAACAATGGGATTTGGGTTATTGTTGATCAATTGATTAAATCTACTAATTTTATTCCTATTTGAGATACTCTATCTCTAGATCAACTTTCTCAGTTGTATCTTAAAGAGATAGTTAGGTTAAATAGAGTTACTCTCTCCATTGTATCAGATCGTGATCTCAGGTTCACTTATAACCTTTGTAAAGGACTTTAGAAGTCATTAGTTACTGAATTAAATTTTTAGTAAATTATTTCATCCTCAATCATATGGGAAGATAGAATGAATAGTTCAAAACTTGGAGGATATTCTATGTACATGTTAAATGGATTACTAGGGAATTTAGGATCAATATATTTCTTTGGTTGAGTTTTCTTATAATAATAGTATTCATTCCAGTATACAGATTGAACCATTTGAGGAATTATATGGAAAGAAGCAACAAACCCTGTCTTTTTGGAATAATGTTGGGGAAAGGAAGTTGATGGGACTAGATTTGGTAGAGGAAATGGCATAGAAAGTTTAGTTGAATCAACGACACATGAGAACAACTCAGAGTAGGATGAAAAGTTATGTGGTTAACTAGAGGAAGGATCTTTCTTTTGATGTTGGTGATTATATTTTTCTCAAATTTTCTCCATGGAAAAGTGTGATTTTTTTAAAGAATGGGAAGTTGATCCCACGGTTCATTGGACCCTATGAAATCATAGAGAAACTTGGATCCGTTTCCTATTGTGTGGATTTTCCTCTTAGTTTATCCTAGGTAGAAAATGTTTCAATTTTAAGAAACTATATGCTGGATCCATGTCAGGTTTTGAGTCCATAAGTAGTTCAGCTGGAAGAGAATCTTTCTTATCAGGAACACCGAGTTCATGTTTTTCACTGCAAAGAGAATTTGTTGTGGAATAAGGTGTTTTATTAGGTTAAGGTTTTATGAAAAAACCATATGGTTGAAGAGGCCAAATAGGAATCTGAAAATGCTCTGAGGTAGAAATAAAACCACTTATTTTATAAGTTAATAAAATTATGAGGATGTAATTTCTAAAAGGAGGGAGGGATGTAACATCCTAGGTATTTTTAGAATAATACATTTTTATATCTATTAATATTTATGAATTTGATAGTAATTTTAATTTAAAGGTGAAAAAATTTCTAATAGCGTACCCGACACACAACAATTGGTTTCTCTGAAATCTTACGTTGCACATAAGACATAGTTATATAGAAAAATAATTAATATTATTATTTTAAGTGGTAGTTATCGCCTAAATGTTTTATTTCCTAAAATTAACATAACTAAATATATTATGATTAAACATATTTATTAAAAGTTTTTACATTCTTCTAATAAATTATATGGTCTTAAAAAAAGAATAAATCCAATTTTAATCATAAAAATCTCTAATTTTTTTAAATGGTATTTTTACCGCCCATTGATTGAGAACCATTTTTAAAAATAATAGTTGATAGTTTTATAATTTTTATATCACATATTAAACTATTTCTTTATAATAGGAGTACCAAAATTTACTTTGATTGAATTTTTGGTCTTTTTCAGATAATATTACCTTTTAAATGAATAGTGAAAAATACTGCATTTTAATTCAAAACTACTTTTGCATCTAAATTATTTATATAGTTAGGTTATCCTTTAAATTGTGTTTAAAGTATAATTAAATAATTTTTTATCATTTAATACAATTTAGATCATTGGAGTAATTTTTATATTGAAATTAGATATAAAAATTTATTGGAATTTTTGAACGTCTCTTTTACCCGCCTTCTAGCCATATCTGTGAGATTAGTGTCAAACATAATTTAACCACATATATGAATTTAATTTTCAAAAATATACATACATGTTTATAATAATTATGAAAAATTTTATCTAATATAATCAACATAAATTTTGGTGACTAGTAACTTTTGTATTTTATTTACCATGGTTAAGGGTAAATCAGGTAATTAAAGGTAAAACATATTATTATAATATTATAAAATTATATTAACACTTGTCATAAATTCAATGGATGATTTTTTTTATACCTAAATAAACCTTAGGAAAAAATTATACCCCTTTTAATCCAGTTTTATATGAATATGAGATTTATAATATTTTATTTTAAGATACGTTAAAAATGTCATACTCATATTTTTAATAAGTAAATAATTTTTAATATTGTGTTATATTGAAGATAAATTTGACTATAAATAGTAAGTTAAACTATAAAATATTTATCTATATTATGATAATTTATTTATTGTTTTTATAAATTAAATAATTAAATTTAATTATGACACAATGATTGTGGATTAATAGATTTATTAAAGGAAGAATCAAATAAATGAGATTAATAATATAAAAATAAATATAATTTGAAATATTTGATGTCATCCGATAATTTTATGGAAATATTTGACATGTAATAGATGTTTTAAAGTATTTTTTTGAAGGAATATTGTTTTTATGATTTTTTTAAAATAGTCAAGTAATGAATAGTTTCAAAATTGGCATAATTCATATCTTAAAATATAAAATATTTAATTAAATGATATGTATTTTTTAAAAATATAATATTCAGCTAAAAATTTTAGATAAGTATAAAATTTTTATTTTTTACACATTCAATGGTCGTTTTTTATGTTATGGAAATTAATTTAACCCTCAAACTATAAATTACATGACAAAACGGTAAGAGTTAAACGGGGTTAACAGAAAAAGATAAGGATTAAAAAAATATTCAAACATATATAATTTTAATTGGTAGATTATATTTATACCATTACTCATACTATCTTCTAACTAAATTAATTTGGACCCATTTGGAATCAAAAATTAATTTATAATAATTTAATACGTTTTATAATTCTAAGAGTGCCCCTCCCCTCTCCAATAAAAGGGTACTCATTAATCTCTATTACATAAACATCAAAAAAAAAATTGTTTCTCCCAATATATTCCCAAAACCCTCCCTATAATCCCTCCCCACATTCTAGAATTCTCATTTTAGGAAGAACACTCTCCTTAGAGGTGTTAAAGTGTTTAGAAAGGTGATCATCTGAAGGAAAGGTAATGTTTTTATTTAAGTGTTTTTATTTTATTTCTTCTTCCACTTTTTTAAAATATTCTCCATACATGATGGAAAAATAACTCTAATATTATAAATATAATGAGATTTTATTATGTTAATATCAACACCTGAATCTATATTCACTACCATTAAATGGGAAAAGAATTAACCGTTCATTTGTACATCTGAACTATCACCTCTACGAACCGATATAATTTTTTTCCATAACTGCATCTAATGATTGATTATAATTATGGAATTAATTTTCATATGTGATTTACATGACATATTAATAATTATAAGATAATAATTTATCAGTTTTGTTCTTATTTTCCATGCACATAAAAATAATTACATCGTCTGTGCGTACCTATGAACTATCCCCTCCATGAAGCGATGCGATTATTTTTTATTCACTACATAATTTGTATGATATATATATATATATATATAAGTATAAATAAAGTATTAATGTGATATTAATGATGTTATGACCATTCTGGAAAGATAAAATAATACTTACCTTCTTTCTATAATGATTAATGAAAAATGGAAAACATTAGTCAAGCATACATACGACCTACCATCTCCATGATTATAACGTTGTTAATTTTTCATATCCATGTTTAATGAATGGATTTAAAGATAGAATTGATATATAAATGTTATTATTATGTCATGAATATTATTATAGATTTATATACTTATGACCACATGGTCTATTGACATCTTACCAAGTTCATTTTCAACTCAAATATTGAATATCAACAAAATGTCCGATATGAACTAAAATAATTATTTATTTGTTATAAAATGTAAATAAGTGACCTAAAGGGAATAATATACATGAAAAAGGTTATCAAGAAATTATAAATTAACCTATGTTTATTTTTCAGTAAGATAAAGAACATACAAGACAAGTTGGACTTGAGGTAAGGGACTTCATCTCAATATCCTTTCATTGAGGCATATTTTGATGTTATACACCAACTTATTCAATTAAGTATATAATAAAACTATTTAACTTTTAATTTAATTAAAATCTTTTAAAAATTAATCTTATTATATTAAGTTTTTTAATTTCTTTACAAAATGACAAAAGAAATTTTTTTAACGTATACGACGACAATAAATTTTCTACCGCCATGACCATTATTTGATATTTGGATTCCTCTACAAGCTATAATATTTTTAAAAGAAAAATAAATACCATATAACATTTTCAGGTATTTTTTATTGATTTTTTTATAATGGATTGATTATATCAATATCTTGGAATGATATCTTGATATTGGAAATTGGAAATGTTATATATCCTTTATAATTGTTTTATGTGTTATAATTATGTTAAGGTTCCTGGAAATTATTTATGTATATGGGTGGTTACAAGATAAACCAAGGGGTGGTTGATCTCATGATATCTATATAATGTATTGTGGAATGATATTGGGTTAACCGGTTGAGTTCCACCTAAGATATTGAGGGAATATATTGTGGTGGGTATTCCAAATATAATCACGAAGGTTACTCCCTATGTAGTCATGAAAGCTACAATGTAAGAATGATAAAGATTCCAAAAGTTACCTTTATGATTTATTATTTCTATTATTTTTATAGGAATCTTATGATTTCATGAGGTAAGCTAAAGGATTTATGTTTTATGGGTGAAAAGTATGATTTTGTGAAAATGTTTTTAATAGTTTAAAATATTCATGGACTAACAGTTTCATTTCTTATTTTATATCCCTTACTAAGTTTTTTGTGCACATCCCAATTTTTTAAATGTTTTCCATATGGTATAAGGATTGGTAAGAGAAATTAAGAATACAAGATAAATTTTATGAATATTTTTATCAAGAAAAATAATAATTATTTTATTTTCAAATGTTTAAATTATGAAAAATATGGATAGTGACAATAATTATATACTTTGAAATAGTTGAGTTGTTATGTAGTTATTATGGCCTAATTCTATAAAACTATAAACCTGAAAAGATCCAAAATTTTAATTAATGTAAATTCTTAAATTAACTCAATATTATGTAATATTTAAGGATGGGGCCTTATAGACCACATGAAAAAAATTTCCCAACCTATGACATGGAGTTAGAGGTGGTGATGCATGCCTTAAAGATGTGGCTCCATTATCTTTTCTGGGATAATTTTTTCATTTATTCTGATCATAATATATTGGTCTAAATTTTCTCCCAGAATACATGAATTTGAGGTAGTTTTGTTGGGTTGAGTACCTTCAGGGGTTCAATATCGATATTGTCTATACCACTAGAAATGGAAATGTGGTTTTAGATGCCTTGAGTAGAAAAGTGCTAGTGAAAGTGTTGATAGAGTCCAGTGATGAGTGGACTTTGATGGGTATTTTTTCCAATTGAATATTGTGACCAAGGAGTACATTGGAGTTGTGTTATTAGCTAGTGTTAAGGTGAAACCTTCTATTATGGAGTTATTTCCACAAGATAAGAATAATGATCAGTTGTGACAACATTCTATGTAGTTAATAAATGGTGGGGAGGAGCCTTGTGGGTGGTCATAATCTCTTGAGGGAGTTTTGTGCTTCAAGGGTCAATTTCTGGAGTTCTTGTCATTTTGAAAGGTGGTTATGTAGGATGACCACCAGTCTCAATGGTCCATTCATCCTAATACCACCAAGATATTATATGATGTGTGTCAGTAGTTTTAGTGTCCATGTATGAGTGGGATGTAGATGAATTTGTATCATGGTGTTATACATGTCAGCAGGTTAAATGAGAGCACCAAAGGCCGTTAGGTTTTATTTATCCACTACACATTCCTACCTGGAAGTGGGATGAGATCACCATGAACTTTATTTTTGGCCTACCTCATACAGCTTAGGGACAAAATACTATTTGAGTAGTGATTGAACATCTGACCAAATCATCCCCCTTCATTCCAAACTTACATTCAGCCAAGGTGAATGAGTTGGCTTGGTTGTATGTTCCTAAGATTGTGAGGCTTTATGGTGTACCTTCAAAAATTGTTTAAGATATAGACCCTTATTTTACCTCATGGTTTTTTAAGGAATTCATAAGGTGATTGTTTCATATGTTAAGTTGAGCATGGAATACCACCCTCAAATGGATGGTATGATGGAGCGGGAAAATCAGATCTTGGAATACATTCTCCGGGAATGTGTGTTATATTTTAGAGGATCGTGGGAAATTCATTAGTGTTGGTCAAGTTTTTATATAATAATAGTTACCAATCATTAATCTGGATGACTCCCTTTCATGAACTTTATGGTCAGACATGGAATTCTCCTTTGTGTTGGGATGAGGTGGGTGAGACCTCATTATTGGGACTGATCCATGTATAGGAAACTTAAAATTAAGTAAAGTTCATCAGGTAGTGTTTGTTGACAGTGCAGAGTCACCATAAGTATTACACTGATCATAGATGACAATCTTTGGAGTTCTCTATAGGTGACTGGGTTTTCCTTAAGTTGTCACCTTGTTTGGGTCATTATCATTTATTAATGCAAGGGAAGCTGACACTGAGGTATGTCAAACCTTTTGATATCACCAAGAGGGTATGTAAGGTGGCATACTGTTTGGATTTTCCCTCCCAGTTGGCATCAATTCATGATTAGTGTAAGAATTATATTTTAGATGAATTTGGTGTGATTTCTTAGTTTCATAAATGTGTTCTATAGATTATTTGTGTGGTGAGAAATTTGTTTTCAATGTGATTTGAAGTTCATATGTATTGGAAGAAGGTTTTCTAAAATAATTTGATTATGTTTCATATGTTCCTCTTTATTATGCTTTATAAACATGTTCATCATATTGTATAATAGATGAAAAATATATTTTAAAAATGGTTTGAGGCATTTATGTGATTAAAGCTAGATTTTCTAAAGTAAATGGGTTCATATTGAATTTTATCTTTTTGTTGTGTTCATAAAAGTGTTCTATGAATTGTGTAAGTGATATGAAACACATTTTAAAATGGATTTTATGTGAATATAGATTTGAAATGGGTTTTTTATTTTGGAAAATGGTGGTTTCCAAGTGAGGTTTGATTTTAGGATGGATGTTCTTGTGAAAGAAATGGTTTTTCATGTGTGTTTATGTTTTTTTTCATGTGTATACGAAAGTTATGATTTACATGGCTTGTAAAATTGAAATTTAGAATAAAGGAAATCTCGGGTATCTAGGTGGGTAAACTATAACTAGTACACTAGTTGATTTGGTGGGGTTGAGGTCTAGTTTCTTTTAGCAGGATTAACGCTACAACACTAACTAAACATGTGATATTATTTAAGATCACTAGAACTTGGGATTCATTCCCCTCTAGTGTATCATTCATGAGGACGTTGTGGGATTCTTATTATGTTTGTAGACCACAAGACATTGGGATGTGCTCCCCTCTAGTGGATTGATCATGAGGAGGATGTGGGTTATGGTTTGAGGATCTTATCACTAAGGTATGTGGTTCCTAGGGTCCAGCTTGTGCTAGTAACTATAGGGATTGCATGTGGTGATCTATTGTGATTTGATGTCTTTTTTATGTGGTTCTAACCACCATCATATAGTGTACATTGTGTATATTTTAATTTCAATGAAAGTTTATTTTGAGAATGTTTTCATAGAATTGTTTTCTTAAAAAAAATTTATTTAGAAATGTTTCTAACTTATCACTTTAAAACATTCATGGTGATTTGTATTCTTATGTTATAACATGGAATCGTTATTTTAGGGTGGTATTTTTATGAGCTTTGTATCACACCCTATATACACCCTTGGGTGTATGTAGACTTTGTTATGTATGACCTAGGTAAAGTAAAGTTTTTTTGTAGTGGTGTTGGTGGATCTAGTTTCTATAATTCTTCTTCTTATAGGTGTTGGTGGTGGTAGATTAATAGTGATAGTCCTATCATTTCATAGAGATTTTTGAGTTGTGGTTCAGTTGTTTCCCCTTCCATTGTAGTGTTTTGGTTTTTTTTTAAAGTTGTAAAATGTTGGATTTGAAAATTATTGTATCCTTTTTATATTTTGTTATTAGTTATTTGATTGTTTATTATCATTTTTGGTTATTTTTTGTTAAATACTTTGGTGAAATCATTCTAAAAAATTGTATTGTTGATATCCATGCACTAGTTTCCATCCCATGGGGATCGGGAACTCCCTTCAGGTCATGTCTCGGGTTGGGTAGGGTGTCAAGTTGGGTGGAACCCCATATTAGTTCATGACAATTATTATTCTAGAATTTTTATATCAAAAATACTTTCATGCTTAACGTTTTTTGAATATGATAATTTAATTCTTGTTCACAACAGACTACCACCTCCCAAAGTGATGTGATTTATTCACGCATTACATGTAATGTGTTAAGGATAGTTTTAATAAACACATGTGATATATATTACATAAAAATGATTCTATAATATTATTTTATATTAGGTTATTGGGGGTAAAATTACATTAAACACACACACACCGCACACAAAGGCTTGAAAGGTTGGTCATAGCCCCCCGCCAAAGGGATAACCCAACCAACCAGCTGCATTATTACATTATATATATATTTGGATCGAAGGCCCAGTGGTCATGAAGCCCATTGCATGGTCTATAGGCCCAAAATTTTTGCCCAAGTCCATTATGTGAATAAAAGGGTAATAAAAGGTCATAATAAAATCCTATGTATAAGAGTTTTGAACGAGTATGATGAGATTCAAGACATAATGTAAGGGATTCACATCACACTTTTTACTTTTGTGAGATGCATGCTATATTCACCACCTCTTTCTTCTATGTGGTGTATATAATGATCATGAATGTACTTTATGATTATATTACATAAAATAATTGGTATTTATATATCCATTTTAGGGTCTCTCTTTCATGGAGTTATGGTTAAAATGTTACCAAATTTGTACTGGTATTTTTGTCTCGTATTCTTTATTTGAGAGGTTTGTCATGTTATGCACCTATATTATTTTATGAGGTGTATATACATCCCATTTGACATGTAATATTATGAATTGGTTTATCCAATTGATATTTTATGTTTGACGAAATTTTATTCCCTCATAGGGATTATAATTCAATGTTACAAAAGTGTTAAGAGTTTATTTCTATAATCTCATCATTTATTGATATTCTGTACTATTTTCCTTCCATTGATGAAATATTATTATCAACATCTCATGAAATCTCATGAATTTTCTTCTCCTATATTTATTCATGATATCTTAATGTAATGGTACTATTTTCCTACTCTTGGGTACTTAAGATAATTAAGAAAATGTTTTTTTAAAAAAGAATTTATTTCTCTCTTTGGTCAATTTTTTCCCCAAAACCATGTTTTCTAAAAAAAATCAAAAAAATTCATGGTTTTTTAAAAGGAATTTATAGCAATGTTTTAGATTTTTACAAAAAATTAAAAGTAGTATTATTTTTCCTTTTTATCAATGCTCTTTTGAATTCTACCAACAATATGAAAATATTATTTTTTAATGTGTAGAAATGGGTGGAATTATACACCACTATGAACAATCATTGCTTTAAATCTTCATTTATAAGTTTTTAAGCATATTTCCATAAAAAAATATTTTTAAAATTATTTCAGTATTACTTTATGTGTTTTAAATGTTCTTTTCAATGAAATGTATTTTCAAATTTTATTTTGTTTTGAAAATAAATTTTTCAAAGAATAAAAGATATTTTATTCAACAAAATGTTTTTAAAAAATCCTTCAAAGTTATTTTCAATCTAATATAACATTTTTTTGGTGTTACCAATTCATTACTGAGGATATGATTCAATGATACCGTTAATATTATTTCTTGAATGGTTTATTTTTTTTTATGGAATGATGATTATAACACCCATTTCTCTTCCACAAGTTATACCATGATAAAGTTTTTATGAAACCTGCTTCTTTTTATTGGATATACTTTGATGAAATGATGATGAAAACTATATCCTTTCCACATGTTATGATATGATGACATGTTTATGATTCCCATTTCATTTAATTGGTTATAATATGATGATTTTTTCTGTTATTGTGGAAGACATGTATATAATTTCATTAAGTGACGATTAGTACCTATATCTCCCTCAAATTCATTGGGTAAAGATTTATATCTCATGAGATAGACATGGATGGATTGGGGAATGAACTCGGTTCAGTAAAAGAATTTTACTGATAATTTTTTCATGTGAGTGAACCTTGAAAACTAATATGGTTTGGGGAGTGAGCTCATTCTACTAATACAATGCTGGAAAAGAGCCTTGAATTCTATATTAATCCTTTTATATGTTTATATTTTTTCCACAATTCCATGTTGTTTTACTATGTTATGATTTTATGGATTATTGTATTGGTTCCCTTATAATTCATGTGTTATGAACATCAAATATTTATTTCATGACTCGTTTATAAGATCTTTTATATGTAGGGTATGATCTTATAATGTTATTATCATGTTCTGATACCATTATGCTCGTGATTATGCTTACATAACTCCCTTTTTTATACTTATCAGGCTTTTGATGTCACCCTTTATTATGTATCCTTTCCCCAGGTTATGAAGATATGTATTACGTATGATGTGTCTAATACGGGTTCTAGTCCTAGAGAACCATGTGAGAGATAATGTATCTCACTTATGTATTAGTTTTTATGTTTCCACGTTTCCAAAGGCACTAAACTAATATAGTCTTTGTGGATGTGTTTGTGTAATGTATTAAATATTCCACAAAAATGAAGAAATTTCTATATATGATAATCTTGGGTTACTACACCTATACATGCCCTTAATGATGGATAAAGTAAGTATAGGTTAGTCTAGTGAGGTTTTAGTCTCAACTTAAGACTTCGGTAGGTTAATGAATTATAAACATAAAACATATTTTAATAATGGTTTACCAATATTGAAAGATTCACCATATGTGATCATAGATGATAAATATTTCACCTTTAATGGTTTCCTATGGATTTTCCATTCACTTAAATTATTTCATGGATTTTTTATTTTCTATTTTCGATTATGTGTGTTGGTGATAATTTGTTCACCAGTATGTTTGCTCATTGAAGTGTTGAACACACCGATAGGTGGAAGAGAAGTATGTTGGTGTTTCCTAATCTACCCTCATGGTTGTATTGGTGGTATATTATCCACCTTGAGCTAGATTTGTAGTCTATTATCTGCCTCATATGTATTTTGGTGGTATATCATCAAGCCAAGGTTGTATTAATAGTACTTTATCAACCTTAGTACGTGGTTGGGTGGTGTATCATCCACGTATAAGGTGTTATGTGGTGATAAATCATTCACCTAAAAGTCGTTTAATATTATTAAATCGTTCAACAGGTGATATCATATTTTCCACCATTGATTTTAGGGTGATATATCATCCACATACATTATGTGGATGTGGTACATCATCCACCAAGACTATTATGTGGTGATATCTCATTCACTAAGCTAATGATATGGTAATTTTCCATTAACCAACATGATATAATGGTTATTTATCATTCACCCAATATTTTTGATTATGGTGATAATTAATTCATTGTGACTTATGTGATGATGAGTGATCGATCAATTTCTTAAAAGGTGGTTCAAACCAAGGGTTCTTTAAAACATTTTGGTACTATCCAAAGTTGGTATGGTCTATCATGGTTTGACTATTGAGAATTATATGATTCAATGGGTTATTTGTTTATTTAGTTATTATCATTTTATATTGATCATTCATTTTTATTTATTAGACTTTATTAGGGGCACAGTTGGTGGTGTCCTACTAATTGGTACTCACACCCTAGTTGGGTGCCTTGATACCTGAGAAAACTTCATTCTTATAGGAATATGTAAGGGAAAGGACAATATTATTGATATACGATCTATGAGGATGGATTACAGAGCAATGACATAGTGGGGACTAGAGACCCAGTTAGCTATAAACTCTTTTATTATGTTTATTTTTCAACTATCTTGTATATAATCAACCCAAGGGTGATCCCTCATTTTCATGAATTCATGTGTGACATTATGTTTATCTTATTTGTTATAGAATGAACTCTTATTATTCCATGTTTTAACTAGAGCTATAATTTCCATGTGTACTAGTTATTATGATCATTTTCATTATAATTGTTTTCACCATGGTTTATGGCTGTCTATACCTAAGGGTATAGTCACCCCAGATATTTTTCATGAAAATCTTTCTATAATATATATTTCTTCTTGATATTCCATTTTTCATGAAGTGAATGTGCTAGAACCCCTTTAGTGGTTTAGATTTCTCAATAAATTATCTGGGGTTATTTATCTGAGGTATTCCCCTCAGATAAATAAAGTAATTTATTGATTCTGTGGTGACCTACATCAAGCCTACACTATAGAAGAATGGAATGGAAGCCATTTTTGTAGTAGTACAAACACACAATTATTCATTATTCATGTGAATTAATTATTTAAAATTATATATTAATAATTATTTGGGATTATTTAAAATACCAAAGAAAAGTATATGATCCCCTTAAACCCATAAATTTTATTAGATATTTTTTATTCAATGATTTTGATCTCATTTTAAAATTTATTATCATATCCTAAAATAATACTTCTACACGAGTCTTCCTTTATCCACTATTATTCATACTTTTTGACTTATAATGTGGTTATCAGTCATAAAATATGATATTCTTAAAAAGATTCAAAAAATTATATTTCGATGAATTTGGTTATAATATCTAAATTATTTTTAAATTATAAGAGATCGAAATTAGAAGATTATATTTTTCATGCCCAATTTAATTATTAAAATTTTATATTTGTTTCTCATGTTTTGAAAGATAAATAAAATGTTTATTTATTTTTTTATTCCTTTAATATTCAAGTTTAGTAAATTTTTTATGAAATGTGAATATTATATATTATAAAATTTATATCATAAATTATTTCCAGTTGATATAGCCTTTAATTTATTTCTATGTGAGATATCATAAAATTTAGTTTTTATCAACCTTTTTCTATTGTTTTTTAGAGTTATGATCTTATGAATAGTTGTTGAATATATGATGTACCTACTATATTTAAAGATAACATGAATTTAACTCTCTCTTGAGTAAAGTCTCCCCAAGGAGAGGGTTTTGGTGTCTGACTACATAGTTTCCTAGAGGCCTATGATTTGTTCTATAAAGTAGACTCATTTGTTATCTATCTCTTAGGTCTTAATAATATGACATCGAAGCATCAATCATAGCAAGTAAATAGTAACTTTTAAAGAAACTATATCACAATTCATAGATATTTATTCAAGAATTTTATTAAAAGAAAAATTCCCAAATTTAATAATTTAAATTTGTTGATATTAATTTTATTTTTTAATTCATCATTTCAATGTTATATTCAGGTGAATTTTTGATATTTTTATTAAATAGTTGATTTTTTAATAGTGAAAATTATTGATTTAATATTTAATGTCACTTTTATAACATCATCATGATATAAGAATCACTTTAAATTTCATGAAACCATTTTTGTAGGAAAATTTTATGTTTAATAACTAATATAATGAATTGAAAAATTTAATTTTAAACATATAAAACTATGTTTTACATTTTTAAAGCATAAGTAATGTGTTATCCTAATATAAAACTATTTTTTGGTTCTTTTCTTTAATTAATTAATTACAAGGTTACATTCAGTTTTATATTTTTTTCAAGTTAAAGATATCTCCTTTTAATATAAATAACTCAAATAATTCCTTGTGATTCAAAATTATACAATATTTGTTTTATAAAATCATTTTTAGACTTAAAAATACATTTTTCCATAAAACGATTTTTCATTGAGTTTTACATTCTTATATTAAATTTAATTTCTTCCAATTCTATAAATTTAATATTTAAAAATGGATTCAATATTTTTAATCCTGATGTTACAATTTAATAATTATTTCAATCTCAATTTTGGTTATAATGAATAATATTTGTGGTAAAAACTCCTTACTAAGGTAAGGATTAACACGATTAATAAGTGTAAAAAAAGAGATAAGGGTTAAAATAAAATAAAAAATTATTTTCATACTATTGGATAAATTAAGTCCAAACCTAAATTATCCCACCTTCATAAATTAGGCATATTAGATACATTTTCCTAAGAGTAAATCTTTATATTATTTTAAAACATTTATTTGTTAAAAGAGTGCCACTCCCCACACATATAAAAGGGTACCTATTCTCCGATATTATTCACATAACATGAGTAATTTATCTCAACCAATTTATTTCTAAGTATATTTAAAACATCCATATACATTTATTTTAGGTTATATTCTTCCCAAAATACCACTTCATGAAGGATTAAGGTATAATACAAATGAGGTTACCTAAAGGAGAGGTGATCATCTTTACCTAGTCCTTTCAACTTTTTTCTTATAATTATTCCTTAAAAATTATTATATTCATATTAAGATAATTAATTATGTATTATAAATATATTAAAATGAAATTATTATAATGTAAAAACACTTATCTACCTCATTTTAATATGTTGGAAAATGATAATGTCACTCGTACTAATGTGTGGAATACAACCTCCACAAAGCGATGTGATTCATTTTTCCATCACTGCCTTTCATGGATGTTTATTATGATAGATTGAAGGTATATATATGATATTTAGTACATGATTATGTTTATATAAATATAATTTATTATCTTCATCCTTACTCTTCTATCCTTTGGAAAATGATAATGTAGATCATGCATATGTGTGGACCACCTCCTCCATGAAGCAATGTGATTCATCTTTCTTCTCTAGCATACACATCTATTCATAAAGATGTATTTAATTAATATATATTATTTTTATGATATAAATATTATTCTTTAAAGATTAATCATTGCAAAATTTCTTTATATTCCAACCCATAGTAATATAAAAATGTCATCATGTATACGTGTGTACAACTACCTCCACGAACGATGTATTTAAATTTTCTATTACTGCTTTGAATGATTGGTTATATAATTGTATATAATGAATAAATAAATATATTTATGATATTATTAACATTATGGATATTTAAGAACTACTTCATAACACATTTGACCATGGTCAACATACTGAAGCTATTTTGGAGAAATAGACTGAACAACCTTAAGTGGTTGACGTACATAAGAACTATACGATAAATGGATATAAAATAGCCATAAAAGGAACATAAAAATAAAATATAAATGAAAATTTTTATTTAATAAATTATTTAATAACTTTTAATTTTTTTAGAAGGACATAATGTGTCCCACCAAGTAGGAATCTAAGGTAAATATTTTTCATCTCAATTCACTCCATTGTGTCTTAAGTTATATTGTGAACCTAATTTATTTTTTATGGTGTATATAATATAACATTGAAATATTATATCATTAATTCCAATTTATATATGGTATTTAAAGTTTTAATTTATTTTTTCTTTTAATTTATTTTTTATTGAAAATTTATTAAAGTTTTAAAGTTTTATTTTACAATCCCACTATTCTTCAGGATTATTCATGTTTAAATTTATGAATGAAGAATTATTATTTTTTATTTCATAAACCCCATATATTTTCTTCTACTATGGTTATTTGTGGGGTTTTCATGTTTTCCTTATAATTTGTAATCTCTTTGGTACTCAATAAGTATAAAATAATTTTTGAAATAAAATTAGGCATTATTTGTTTTCATTTGGTTAGGAATATTTATCATCCATTTCCATTTTCATCAAATGTTTTATGGATGTTATTATATAATTTTTGATGATTTGTAAATTTATTTTTCTACTAAATTTAAAATTTTATATAAAGGTTTAAAATAAGTCTTATTAAATTTTTTCCAAACGTGTCATTTTTTATTTTTTACAAAAGTGTGAAAGGAATTTTCTTTTTTAACATAAATTATGTGAATATATTTTCCTCTTGCATTAACTATATTCTCCATTTATCATAATATAGAAGATTATATTATTATTAAAAGAAATTCATTTTATATTAAATCTTAATTTAAAAGGAAATTTATTTATTTTCCCAATGGAATGAAAATAATGTTGAAAGTCATTTATAAAATTGTTATTTCACAAAGTTACAAGGAAGTTATTTTTAGTGGTTTACTTCCATTTTTATTTCATTTTTTGAAAGGATTGGTTTTAATACAAAAAATTAATCTCTAATTAATTTATGGTCTTCTTTTATATTTTATTTATTTATTTATTTTATTCATTACCTTTCTCATGATCACATTCCATTGGATACTATTTTCTCCTCCATGCCTATATTTTATGTATCATGGTTTTATAGGATATAATTTCCACTAATTTAATGTTTTCTTAACCATATAATATTTATATATATATCATAATCTAAAGGAAGATAATTAAAAAATTTATTTCATTTACTGGGTAATATTCTGCATTAATAATTCAATGTGGATAATTGCTAATTTATAAGGAATTTTGATAATGAATTATATTGATCATTAAATATATGAGGTATGCATTATAAGTGAATGTTATAGGTGGTTCCTAGTTATACATAGACCCTTGATTCATTAACAGGTGTCATGAGACAAATATCTAGCTAAATTAGTTGAGTATTTGGTGTATACCTACCCATTTATTAAACTGTTTAGGGATAAGGCCTTAATGATAAGGTTCATGATGTCATCAAATGAGACATTGATGGTAAGATCATGATATCTAAAATTGTACATTTCCTACATTAATATTTTGTTTATTATTATCTATGTGATTTTTATATTTATATTTTCAATCAATTTTTTTTGAATCCCTAGATATTGATTAAATGGAACATGAATTTATTATCAAATTTTTCATATTGTTAATTCCTTATCTTCTCGTGATAGATTTTGTTCTGTACTTTCCCTTAATGATCATATTATCTAACCCTTCATTATTTTTTACTTTCCTTGAGAAATGAAGTAGGAATCCTAGAATGATTTTCAAGGGTTCATGAACGTTTTCCTTGTTATGTTTTTAATTTTCAATGTAATATATAAGCAATTTATGTATCTAGTTTTCCAAGACTGCTAAATCAATCAATCCGTAGTGGTGTGATCCTTTGTTTTCTATACCAATGTAATAAGGTGGACATCATATCTGGGTTACTAGATTTGTGGTCATTATAGTTGGTATAAAGGAAAGTTTAGTAAGACCCTTGAGAGCGAGATTTTAGAAGAATATATTTAACATAAGAATTAAGATAAACCCCTAGATTGTTGAATAAATTTTAGTTATTTTGAGGTTATGGATCAATATTCATGGAATTATTAGATAATTATGTGTGTTATATTTTCTTGGTATGGTTTCTATAGGAAGAAAGAGAAATCATGTAAACACATATTTTCAATGTAGGGATTTCCCTTATAATCAAGTCAATATAGCGGGTGTTGGAGCTGCGAAAATCATGTCCCTATTGAGGCAACCGACCTAGGTTATGAAAAATAACATTTTTATAGACTAACCTTTTCTATATCATGATGAACTTATTTTGGATATCTTTATGCAATATAAGACTTCATCCATTAATGGAACTATTAATCCATTGGTATGTGAGAAATGGGTCAAGTCCCTAGGAAAGACATTACTCTATTTGGGAAGTAATAAAAATGAAAAGTTTATTCTAGAAGTATATTATATAAAGGGAGATGATGATCAATAGTGGATAATTATCTATAATACTAAAGAATATGATGAAATATGAAGTTTGGAATAAATAATTTTTAAAGTGATATTCTTAGAGAAATATTTTCCTTGAGATCAATGTGGTGAAATGGATAGAAATTTTCTTTAGCCTACAATTGAAGGAAGATGAATGTGTTGTAAAATATAAGGCTAGATTCACATAAATTATAGGTATGTAATAAACTGTATACATAATCTGAAAAGTAATATTTCACATTTATTTGATGGGATTAAGCCTAAACACTGAAGGTAACTTGTCTTCCAAACATTTTCATCACATGATTATATAATATCATTTCCCATCAAGATAAAGAAATAGTTTTCTAGGTTTTATTTATTTAAGGTAAATCAAGAAAATAATAGGTTATTTGAGAACTATCTAAAATAAAATGTGTCAAAGAAGATTAAAGGAAATATGGATTTTCCAAAATGTGATAATTGTGGAAAGAAACATCCTAGAAAATTATTATGGTAAAGGGTGGTTGTTAAAATTTTGGACATATAGGACATGTCACTAATGAGTGTAAGGTTAAGAAAGAAACCATTTTTATCTATTGATTCAACTACAGGGATATGGTATGTTATTCAAACCAAATACTCAATAATCAAGGAAACCTTCCACATAAGAGGCTGGGGGGGGGGGAGGATAAGATTATATAATTACTATATCTGAGGTTGAGTCCCTAATGATGTGGTGGAAGAATCTTTGATCTTAAACTCAAATTTATCTAATGCTTTATTTTATTCTGGATCTTATAACTCTTCTATTTTTTCTATATTTTCAAACTACATTAAATCTTCTCGTAGAACTCTAAAAAGTGAGTTATCAATCAATTCACCTTTTAGAAATCTTATTATAATAGAGATATGTACGTCATTCCCCATTATGATGCACAGAAAAAGCCTATTTGTAAACACGGCGATTAAACCTATCATTAACCTTGATACAATCCTTAGTGAGGATTGTATTTCAATATATAATTTGATGATTTTTTTCTCATAAAAGGATATTATGATACACAATAGAGATGTGGAATCCCATGTACTTAGAGGGGATAAATCATCTTTTTAATCATCTCTGAACCCACCTCTAGTGGTTATTCTTAATTAAATTCTAATAGAAGAATAGTACATAAAAACGATGGATGGAAAAGGTAACCATAGAATACAATATGCATCTAATTTTTAGGAATATATTGATGTGTTTCCTAAAGATTTACCTAGAAATATACCCATTCATGAAGTTAAGATTTTATTAAAAAATTCCAGGATGAAAAACATATATCTAATACTCCCATAATAATATCCATGGAGGAATTATTGGAACTAACAAAATAATTACAAGAGTTTTCTATTAAGGGATTCATTCTCCCTAGTATCTCACCTTGGGAATCCCCAATTAATTTTTTTTAGAAGAAATATGGGTCTATGAGGTTTTTCATAGATTATAGGAAAGTAAGTTTCATTGTTATAAAAAATAAGTATCATATACCTCTTGTTGATGACTTGTTGGATCAACTTCTATGAGCTCAATATTTCCCAAATATTGATATCCATTTTGGATATCATTAATTTCAAGTAAGGAAGAAAGATGTTTCAAAAATAGGATTTTTTCACAAGGTATGGAAATTATGAGTTTACCATAATTCCCATTAGATTGAATACTATACCCTCTTTTTTATGGATATGATGAACTAAGTATTCAAACATTATATTAATAATTCCATTATGGTATTTATTTATGATATCTTGATATAATATCAATACTATTAAGATCATACAAGCTTTTGGATAATCAACCTTGAAACTCTCATAGGAAATGAGTTGTACGGGAAGTTTAGTGAGTGTATATTCTAGATTTAAGAAGTTTATTTTCTTATATAAATTGTATCTAAGGATCAAATATTAATAGATCCTTAAATGAAAAATGAAATTAAAGATTTTACTACACTGATGAACATAAATGATATACCTATTTTCTAGGGATTATCAGGTTACTATCTGTGATTTGTTTAATATTTTACCCAATTTTATAACTCATTAACCAAGTTGAAACATAAAGGGGTTATGTACATATGGTCATAATAATGTAAAAAAAGTTTTTAATGACTCAAGAGAAGGTTTTTCAATTCACTGATACTAACATTACAATCAGGATGGGATGGTTTTGTGATATATAGTAATGAGTTGAAGAAAGGACTTGGATGCATCGTTATATTGAATGACTAAGTTTTCACTTATGAATCAAGATATTTTAAGTTCCATGAATATAATTATTCAACCTATTGTATTGAGTTGGAATCTGTAATATTTTTATTGAATATATAAATACATTATCTCTGTGGTGAAAGATGTGAGAAATATATGGATCATAGAATATTGAACTACATATTTTAACAAAAATAGATCAACATGATAAACAAATATGGCTAGAGATACTCCAGTATTTTGATATCTCAATACACTACCACCGTAAAATTCAAAATAATGTGGATTATGCATTGAGTAGGAAAGATCATGGAGTTAAGAACAAAATAGGGATTTAAAAATATCATATATTCATGGATTTAGTAATTTTGGATATGGGAATCGTCAAAAAAAGGGGAAACATAATTTGTTCTCTAAAATATATACAAACCATGTTTAATGGAGAAGATAATAATGTACCATCATGATGATAAGAGTTTATACAAGAAAATTAATGTAATGGATGATTGAAATTTGGAAATATTTATTCAGGAGAATGGTGTGATAAAATTTGGAAATGTGAAATGTGTTACATCAATTCTTGAGTTAAAGAGGGAATTACATATATATTCCCATATCTCAAATTTCTATATACATCTTGGTAGAACCAAAATATATAGGGATTTAAGAGAACTTTTTTAGTGGGGTAATATGAGGATTTTAATTTATGAATATATATCAAGATGTTTGGTTTGTCAATAGGTAAATGTTGAGAGACAACATCTAAAAGGAGTCATGAAACCTCTCCCTATTCCTATATGGATTTCTGGTGATTTACTAAGGAAATTATCAATGGATTCTAGAATACTTCTTAATGAAATGATTACATGTGGGTTATTATGATAAACGTACCAAGTCCACACATTTCCTTGCTATAAGGGAGGATATACCTATTGATCACCTCATATGTCTCTATATCAAAGTAGTTTTGGGACTTCATAGTGCACCTATTTTGATTTTATCTGATCATGAACCATGATTTACACAAAAATTTGGGAAAATATTAATAAGGATCTTGAAACTAACATATATTTGGGAACTGTTTATAATCATAAAACATATGGATTTTTTAAAATGCCTATTCAAGCAATATAAGACACACTGAGGTTATTCTCACTTGACATTCATGTTTTGTGGGATCGATATTTATGATTTGTGAAATTTTCATATAATAATGGCTTCCATTAAAAAAAATTAAAATTACCCTCTATGAATCATTTTATGTGAAAATATTTTGAATACTGTCTTTTTGGGATTATGTTGGTGAATGGAATATTTTCCCCCAGAACATATTGAGGATACAGTGTAGAAAGTGAGAACTATTCAGGTTCATATCAATATAGTGAAAAGTAGGAAAAAGAGTTGTGTTAATAACCATAGGAAGGATATATAATTTCAATTAGGGTATCATGTTGTATTGAAGTTATCTCTATCAAATGGTGGTATAATTTTTGGAAAGAAATAGAAACAAAGCCCCAATTATATAAGGCCTTTTTAGATTTTTGGAAGAATTGTTGTTGGGGATTATCATTTGGAAATGCCACCCAGACTCTCAAAAGATCATGATGTATTCCATATCTTCTTATTGAGTAAGTACATGCCAAACCCAATACATATAATCACCTATTAAAAAATATAATCAGAGCCTTATTTATCTTATTAAGAAGATCTTATGCTTATACTAGACACTAGAGAATAGGTGTTGTAGAATCAGATGAGTTTTCTAGTAAAGGTACTGTAGAGAAATTATAAGATGGAAGAGGAAATGTGGGAAACTTTGTAAATCATGATTTAAAAAACCCAAATTTTTTAAGTTTATGTTCTAATTTTTTTGGAATAATTTTTTGAAGGGGGGAAGATTGTAACACCTGAGCTTCAATCATATTAATTAAAAGAAACTATGTCATAATGCACATAGATTTTTTCAAGAATATTGTAAAAAGATATGTTATAAAATTTTATAATTTGAATTTGATAAAATTAATTTCGTTTTTTAATTCAACATGTCAAAATTAGATTAGGTTGAATTTTTGATATTTTTCAAAAATCATTGATTTTTGAGTGAATAGTGAAAACATATGATTTTACAAATAATGTAATTTTTTAACATTATAAATATATAATAATTAATTTTAAGTTTATGAAAAAAAATTCAAAGAAAATTTTATATTTTATAATTAATATAATTCATTTAAAAATGTAATGTTAAATTCAAAAGTCTATGTTTGACATTTAAAATATTTAAATAATGTGTTGTCTAAATAAATGACTATTATTGGTTCTTTTATTTAATTAAGTAATTACAAGATTAATTTTAGTATTTAATATATTTTAAATTACAAAATAAAACCTTTTAATATAAATAATTAAATTAATTCCATGAATGTCAACATTACACATTATTTTGATATAAAATCATTTTTTATACGTAATTTTTTTTTCAGAACATTGTTTTTCATTTCGTTTTACATTATTATATTAAAATTAATTTATAGAAATTATAAAATATAAATCTTGAAATTTTTATTTTATATTTTTATTTATAATTTTAAACTTTATTATTTCATTCAATTTCATTTTTTTACATAATGAATAGTAACCTAGGAAAAAATTCACTATTACGGTAAGGTTAAGCAGGACCAACGGGGTAAACTAAAGCGATAAGAGTAAAAATGACTTAAAAACTTATCTAAATCTAATTTATTGATTTTATTTGGATCTTATATTGTCCAAAAATATAAAATCATATATATTGGATCCACATTCTCATAAATTATTCTTTATATTATTTTAAAATTTTGAATAACTACAAGAGTGACACCCCCTTAACTTATATAATGGAGCCTCTTATTCTATATTATTCACATAAATTGATCCATTTAACTCAAATAATTATTACCCAAACACCTAACCAAAATCCCTATTCACATTATATTGTTTTTAGTTATCCCAAAATATAACTTCAATAAGGATTCAACTGTAATCTAAATGAGGTTTCCCAAAGGAGAGACAATTATCTTAACAGTATCTTTTCAATTTATTTCAAGCATTACCTAATTAAAATATTTTGTATACATAATAAAATAATTAATTCATTATAATAAATATATTTATATGTTATTATGATAATGGAACAACTATTATCTAACCCATTAACATCCATTGGAAAATTATAATGTTGCTCATGTGTACATGTGGACTACCACCTCCATGAGGTGATGTGAATTTTTTCCATAAATACCTTTCATGGTAGAAAATTATAATACAATTAAGGTATATAAATTATATTTATGACATAATTATGTTTATATAAAGATAATATATCATATACATTTTTTTAAATGGGGTACAACCGCGAAAGCGGCACACAACGCAAGGAATAAAATTACATTAAATTGCAAGCTCGGGGACTTGACCCCGCGACCTGCCCCTTACCCCCCCAAACCCTTACCACCCCACCACCAATAGTGGGGCTAATATATCATATACATTCTTAACCTTATATCTATTGGAAAATTTAAATGCCACTCGTGCATATGTGTGGACTGCCACCTCTATGAAGTGATGTGATTCATCTTTCATATCTAACTTACATAGTTTATCATAAGGATATATTTAACGAATATATATTATATTTATGATAAAAATATTATTTAAAAAAATCATTTTATAGTTTCTTTTCGTTCCAATAATTAGGAAAATGAAAATTTCACCATTCATACGTACATACTAATGCCTCCAAGAACAATTTATTTCATTTTTATATTATTATGTTTCTTGTTTGGTTATAAAATTTTATAGAATAAATTAAAATTATATTAATTAAATTATTAACATTATATATATGAAGGTACAATTTCATAATTTTTTTTACTATGGTCAACATACCAAAGTAGTTTTGGAAAAATTTACAGAAAAACATTAAGTGGTCAATGTATACAAGAATTATCCAATAAATGGATTTAAAATAATTATAAAAGGTCCTTAAAAATAATATAAATGAAAAAAATTCTTAATAAAGTATTTAATAAATTTAAACTGATAATTTATGAATATATAATTCATCTGGACAAGAAGGAATCCAATGTAAGGGTTCTTCATCAAACAAATACACCATTGAAACTTATGTCATATTATGAAAATAATTTCTTTTATATAGTTTATACACTACCCCTTTGAAATAATAAAAACCTGAATTCCTATTTATTAATTTTATTTTAAATTTCAATTCATTTTTTCTCTTTTAATGGGTTTTTATTCAAAATTTATTAAATTTATAATAGTTTATTTTACAATATCATTGGTATTTGGGATTATTCATGTTTAAATTTACATTGGAAGAATTATATGTTATTTCTATATTAAACACATTATATTTTATTATACTCTGGTTATTTATGGGTTTTCTATGTTTTTATTCATCTTTTCATCTCTTTATAGCTCAAAAATTATGAAATAACGTTTCTTTGAAAAACCAACATCATTTATTTTCTTCTTCTTAGGAATATTTCTATTCCATATCTATATTTTTCGAAAAAAAAATTATGGATTTTTTATCTACTTTTAAATGATTTGAAAGGTTATTTTTCCACTAAATTTGAACTTATTTATAAAGGTTAAATAGGAATATTTTTAATTTTTTTCCAAACAAGTTGTTTTTTACTTTTTACATAAGTGTGAAAGGAATGATGTTTTTTAACATATATGAAATTAATGGGTTTTCCTCCACCATAACCATTACTAATTATTTATATTCCTCTAAAATTTTATATGGCTCTTCAAAGAAAATCTTCTTATATGAATTTTAAATTGAAAATAAAAGGTTATTATTTTCTTAAATACATGAAAAGAATTTTGAAAGTGACTTATAGCTTCATTATTACACAATGTTATAGGTATTTTTTTTAAAATTTTTTATTCCATTTTTTTCTATTTATGAAAGGCATAGTTTTACTACAAAACCTTCATTTTGGAAGATTTTATTGTCTTATTGTTTTCTTTACTAATGTATGGTTTTTGTTTATTAACATTCCCAGGATCACATTCTCTTTAACATTATTTTCTTTTATATGTGAATATTTTAAGTATAATGGATTTATACATTATAATTTCTATTAATCTATTTTTTTCTTAACTATATATCATTTCTATATATGGTATCATTGGAAAGAATCTTATTAATAAATTCATTTCATTGGTTGTGGTGTATTCTATGCTCATGATTTAATATGGATAATTGTTGCTTTTTAAGGAATTTTGAGAATGAATTGTATTGATCATTAAATATGTGAGAAACAAATTAAACATGAAATTATAGGGTAGTTCCCAATTATAGATAGTTTTTCCATATATCAAAATGCCTTGTGAGAAATATAGTTTTCCAAATTAGTTGGTTATTTTTCATATACCTTACCATTCATTAAAATTTATTGGCATAAGGCCTTTATGGTAAGGTTCATGATGTCTTTTCATGAGGCCTTTATGGTAAGATCATGATTTATGGAATTATGTATTTAATTCATTAATATTTAATTTATTATTATCCATGTGATTTTTTTGTTGATATTTTAGATGGATATATTTTTAATTCAAATTTATAGATTAAATGGAATAAGTATTGATTATCCAAAATTATTTATTGGTTATTCATTATCTACTCATGAAATATTCTATTGTTTATTTTCCCTTATGGGACATTTGAGGTCACCCTTTATTATATTTTTCTTTCCTCAGGATATAAAGCATGAATATTTGAATGTTTTTCAAAGATGCAGGAAGGTTTTTCATGTTATGTATTTAATTTCAAATGTAATTTGTATGTAATTTATATATCTAGTTATTCAAGACTAATAAAATAATTGTTACTTGGAGTTATGATCCCTTGTATCTTCTAATAATGTAATAAAGAAGACACTGACATTGGGTTATTGGATTTGGTGTCATTGCAAATCATATGGGGTTTATCAATCTCATATAATTTTAAGACTTTTCATGAAGAGTTCATATGCCTTATGCATGATATGTATTAATTTTTTTATGAATATGTTTTTATACTATTTTGGGTTGAGTAACACAAAATTGTGGGTTGTGCAAAGAGTCACACATTTATGTAGTGTGAACATTTTAATTTAGTGGATGGAATATGGATTCCAAAAAAAAACTGAATCGTTTGAAGAATTAATACAAAAAATTGTAAAATATGTGATAATAAAGAATGTATGAGATATAATAGGTTTTATATGAATGAGATGTATATTAAAATGGTGAGACTTTTAAATGTAAAATCCTCTAAATAATAAATGTAAGATTGCTTATATAGTGGCACTTTTCAAGACCTCGATCATTCAACTTGGTAGGTACTTCCCAATTAGGGTTTCCATGAATAATCTTGTGTTAGTAAAAAAATAAATGGGTGAAATTAGATCATACTTGGGGGGTTATACTAAAGTAGGGTTCTCTTGGATTATCTTATATGTTATACTATTCTTGGAATTTTTTTGGGTGACACTTAGCAAGGAATCCTTAAGTTTTAGAATACCCTGGGAATAGAGTTGAGTGTGTCTATATGATGGATTCAAGGATATAGTTTCCTAAAAACTATTAATGAATAATAATTTTTATGATTATAATGATTCCTTATAAAAATTACTATTTAGGGAGAGGAATTCCAGAGAGAAATAATTTCATAGTAAAAATTTTATCTTGGATCACCAAATAGATATAATGTCCTATGTCATCATTTTTAGAGGGATTAATTTCATTAAAAGTCCTTTATGAAAGGATATAAGACATGATAATCACCCATATATATCCTTGTTTTAGGTTATAACTTGTTCCATGTTAATTATATTGTGATTATTTATTGGTGTGACCTATAAAATAGTTAGTGATTGGAATCTAATGTTGAGAAGTGTTCTAAAGCCTTCAAAATATTTGAATATAAATTTTATAGAGTGTAATTCCATGAAATTTGACTCATGAATATTACATATAGAGTTTATATTGCAAATTTGCGTTGTAAAAAATAGACTCAGAGATAGAAGGGAACTAGAAAATGGTTAAGTGGATCTTTATGTTGGTAATGGAGTATGATTTTCTGCATCAGAAGTTGGCACTTATGATCTAACTTTACCAAGTGTATTAATATTAGAATTAGATATATGTGATTATATTACCTCCATAAACAAAAATTTTATTTTTGTATCTTATTTCGATAAGAAGGTATTCTCATTCACTATTATAAACAAGATTTGTTCCATTTATATGAATCAAATGTTTTCTATCATATAGAATATTAAAAATGGTTTATATATTTTAAATATTTATAATGTAATATATAGCACTAAAAATAAAAAGGTTGACGTTATTTTTAACCTCACAATAATTTTTCATTGTCTCCTTGGATTATAAATGGAGAATCGAATCCAAAAACTCCATAAAAAGGGATGATTTGAACTATTTGATTATAAATCTTTTGAAAATTGTGAATCTCATTTATAAGGAAAGATGGTCGAACACCTTTAAGTGGAAAGGGTGAAAGGGATAGTGCACTATTAGATCTCATACATAGAGGGGTATTTGGACCAATTAGAAAACAAGAAAGTGGTGGTTTTAGGTACTTTGATGCTTTTATCTATGACTATAACATCTTAGGTTTTAGGAAACATTTCCTTTACTTAAAATATATGTCTATAATTCTTAAAAAATATTTTTCTATTTATTAAAAATAATTAAAATTTAATTAAAAATGATTCATACTAGATATGAACCAAAATAACAACAAATTATTCAATAAAACTAGAAAATTACAATAAAATTACATTAAACAACATATTCCATAAAATGGATTGTTACATATCATGGATTATTACATACATTAAAAGTCAATAAATTAAAATGGGATAATAAATAAATAATAGTATTTTTAAAACTAAGAGTTCTCCAAAATCATATTCATTATTGAGAATCACCATTAGTAAAACTAAACCAACAATGTGATAAAACATAAAAAAAGAGGAAATAATATTGCAAAATCAAAAATGAAAACTATAGGAATGAGAAGTGTTAGCAGGATTAATGATTCCTTAGATGTATGTAAGGCTATATATAGGAATGAAATATAATGATTATATATATGGTCATTGGAAGTATGGTCATTGGAAATATCATCACTAGATTTACATGTAATAAATAGTTATAATAAAGTTGTGTATTGTCTGAAAAAAAATTAAAATAATCTAATTCATAAAAAATAAACATTGACATAGAAATATAATATATATTATAATATTTATTATAAAAAAAATATTCAATACATGTTATTATTAAATAATTATGTGATGTATTTATAAAATCAAAATAAATATATTTATATCAATAGATTGATGAAATTAAACTTTTAGAATAAAAAATTGATTTTAAGGATATTTGGTGAATATTATTTAAAATAAAAGTGATATTTTCAAAGAATATTTTTTCAAAGTATTGTGCATGTTTAATTGATATTATATAAAGAGTTATTTTAATCAAATTTATTGATAATATATATAATAAAATAAATTGACATATATTAAATAGTTATTACTAGGAAATTAATAAGAATAAATTCATTGTATCCTTAAAAGATAAATTTTTCCAAAAATTACATTTACGTGTTATCCATGATTATATTAAATTTAATTTTTTATCAACTATAGAAATAGATTATTATAAAAAATAATATTTTAATCACAATATCTATATTTGGTACCAATTTAATAAAAACAAGTTATCAAGCTAAATATTTGTTATAATAGTAAAAAGTTTATTTTTCAAGGAATTGTATTTTTCTATATATTATGTTTTTTTTGAATAAATAGAATTGATAAAATTAAAATGATTATTTTAAATTTTCCAATGTTCAAACAAATATATAAACAATCATTTCAAAATAGTAATTATTATTAAATAACATTAATAACACTTAATGATTTTAAAGGTCACTTTTCTTTAAAGAACAATTTATTTTCATTATAAATTATGTTTTGATTTAAAAGTTAAATTTATCATATTTAGAATTTTTTTTGATAATATTATGATTCATCATGTAAATATCACTTTACATTATATTTTTGGGATTTTTTAAAAAATATAGTTTTTACGTGAATAGTGAAAATATAGTTTTTCAAATACTGTAACTTTTATGACATCATCATGATATAAATGTAACTTAAAATTTGTGAAAACTTTTCCACAACCAAATATGTATAGGATAGGTTAATTTAAACATTTATAATTATTAATTTTTAATTTTAAATCTATTCTTGACACTTTGAAACCTAAGTTATATTTTATTTCAATAAAAAACTATTTTGAATATATTCCATTAATTATGTAGTCAGAATGAGTCATTTGGTTTTCGAGTTCATTTAACGTATCAATAATATTACTATTTTAATAATAAACTAATAAATTTCTTATGAATCAATATTTTACATGATCTTAGAGAAAATTAATTTTTATGCTTAAAAGGGAATTTTTCTAAAAATTGTTTTGGTTGCGTTAAGTTTACTTTTATTAAAATTAAATTTTACCAACTCTATAAATTGAATTAAAAAAACTTTTTTAAAATACCTATTTAGAATATTAAAATTATTTAATAATTTCAATTTCATTTTTTGACCTAATAATAAGTTACTGAGATTAAAAAATAGGTATTTTGGTAAAAGTAAATTATGGTAGAAAGTTAAATTAAGTGAAAAATGCTTACAATATCACAAACAATTATCCCTTATTTATATATGAGAGAGTTTTATTGATGATGAATCATCCTATATCCCATATATTCCACTTTTTGAGCTATATTCATTTGAATGTGACACGCCTTTAATATAAAGTTATGAATATTTATAAAAGTGTCACCACTCTCACTTATAAAAGGAACTCTTCATGACCCCAATTCTACTAACATAAAAAAAGAATTTTATCACAAATAAATTCTATGAAAATTTATATAAAAATATCTCTCCCTATTTCTAGAGGTTTTTTCTCACCAATATACCATTCTAAGAAGGCTTAAGGATTTGTCCCAAAGAGTGAGTTAAAAAAACTCCTAATCACTACTATTTCATTTCTATTCTTTATTTATTATTCTACCACCTAAAAACATGTTTTACCTATAGAAACATAATTAAATAAATATCATTAATATACTTAAATTTTATTACATTTAGCAAATTACCATTTTCTAACTTCCTCCCATAATTAGAAAATGAAAACGAAATATGTGTTATGTGCGGAATGATGCTTCCATGAACAACATATTATTTTCATCACCGCCTTACATGGATGGTTATAATAATATATTTATGAAAAAAATTGTTTTTATTATAATATTAATATTTTTAAAAGAAATTTTTTCCATTCTATTAATAATATTAACAATAAATAGTCATTGTAAAGTTAACCACCTAAAATGAGTGTACCAAGAGGACAAACGATTTACTCTTTGTATCTAATAACTTATTGTTTTATACTATTCACACATATATTATAAATTTTGATTTATATATTTAATAAAATATAAATAATACCACTATAATTATATGAAAATGATATTATTGTCACTTCTTAATCATACTCATCTAGTGATTACAACGCGTTCTTGTTTGGGTCGTTTTAACCACCTATATAAACAAGGATATAAATTTATATCATATATGAATTTGTAAAATCAACTACTTGTAATGATGGATATTAATAATTAAATAATTATTTTTTATGTAATGGTAATATAAATATTTAATTAATTATCAAGATACCACATTTGGTTTGTTTTAAATCACCAAAACATGCTCATTTTTGAGTTCATCTTCAAGAATCGTAACTAAAAATCTCATGGAATGAAATTATAATTTATAAATAATTATGGAGAATATATAATAGAACCATGATTAATTTTTTTTTGATGAACTCTTTATCATGTAACAAGGATTTATATCTCTATTATGAAACTTGTAGAAAAACAAAATTTTAACATAAGATGATGAGAATAAACTATAACTAAAAAATACATATATGTATATTGATTATAAATGAATTATATAAAAGGTACTATATATGAATAAGGATATTAAATAAGTTATTAAAATAATTATTTTTATTATACAAGAGGTTTGATCTTGTCCGACCAAGCAAGAATTCAAGGTAATGGTTTCTTTGTATCTATTTAAATTCTTTGATACATATTTTGAATTATAGACCTATTTCTATTTATATGGTGTATATAATACCTATTTGAGAGTTTAAATCCTTATTATATATTTATTAATAATATTTAATTTTTCATTTCAATATTTCTCTTTCAATAGGTTTTGATTCAAATTTTATAATAGTTGTATGGATTTCTCATCTCAATTTTCCTTCTTTGTGAAATATGGCATATTCAACATTTTTTCATTTTGTGAGGTGAATATACAATGAATTGAAGTAATTGAATAAAAATTATTAATAAATTAAAGGTATTGGTTGATAAATATAAGGTTTTATAAATCAAATACCTTTGATTCAAAAGTTACCAATGTCGTATGGGTTTTCTTTCAAATCTCATTTTGAATTTGAGATTGATGTGACTAAATTATAATCTGGGGAAATTGTGTGGTATTTCTCTCTAAAAATAAGTTTTTTTATTTTCTTATTATTTTTCTTGGTATTTACATGTCCAAATACAATATCACTTCCCATTTTGTTAATAATTCCTCTTAAGTGATACTTGTAAGTGAAATTAGCCATACCTCTACTTTTCAATTGGGAAACTTTCTCCTCTATGACCATATTCATTATTCCAACAAATGTTATACTTTATTATTTTAAAATAAAAATATGTATCATCCCCTATAATCTTCATACTTCCCTTTAATTATTTATATTTTTTATTTTTCTCATTTTTTAATAACGTGGGTTTTGTTAAAAGTATACAATCATATATTTTATTTTCCACCGCATTCCATCTTATTTTTTTTAATTTCATTGGTCCATTATTGAGATTTCTATTTATAAGTTTTTTAAAATATTTCATGTTATCTCCTTGAAATTTAAATTTAAAAGTGAATTGTGACTTCATATTCTATTAACTTTGACTTTCTTTAAAAAAGTGTTAAAGGAATCTCTTTGTAATGTTTTCCACAAAAAATTTATTTTTACTATTGTCTTTATGGGTTTTATTTATGAAAGTTCCTGTCATAGTTTTTTATATTTTTTCAAGGAAATTTATATTCTATTTTTTTAAAATATATTTTCATAAAGTGTATAAAAAATAAGAAATGGAATTTTTCTTCCAATTCTAATAAAATTTTAATTATCTTTTGAAAATGTCTTTTATATATGTCAACATATGTTAGTGCTTCTTATTATTCATTGGGGAATATTTTTTAATGATGCCATACTTTTTTTCTTTGGATGGATTATGATTATGTCTTATATTTGTTTTAATGAAACCCATTTATTTTCAAGGTTTAATAAATCTATGATGAATTATGAATATTTTCATGATCATATGGAATACATATGTATAGTTTGTAATTATATGATAAGTATCACCTATAAATACTGATAGTGTATTGGACAATGTTTTAAAACACATTATATAATTTTTTTCTAGGAATGAAAGTGACCCCAATCCCATATCAGAATTTTCACACTATTTTTCTAGAAATGGGAGTGAACCCAATCCCCTATAAAACTCTATTTTGTATTCAATGATAGTGTTTTAAATGAGGATCAACATAATTTTTTTTTCTATTCTTATTTATGTGAAACACTTTTACACATCATTCATATAAATATGTTATGTTTTTTATATATCATGACAGTTGAATCTTGTTATCCCACTATTACTAATCTTGTATTAAGTTTTTATCAAATAATTGTTCCATGAATCAAATTATTTTATCTTTGTTTTTTAGTATATTATTATCTTTTGTTATGTATTTTCACCTTGATTGTGTTCCCATACCGATATGTTCATTATATTATCACTTATATTCTACCATTAATGTCTCATATGTTTACCCTTAATGAGAATTAAATCTCACCCTTTCATATGTTTTCAATCCTCCATGTTTTGAATATAAGTATAACATATGAGATACCTAGAATGAGTTCCATCATAATATGGTTATAGATAAATGTTCACAGTTAGGTGAAATAATATTTTATATAGCTAATATCTAAATACAATAAACCTTTGGGTTATGGGGTTGTGTAATTATTTATAATGTATAATATTTAAATTATGAAGATAATGTGAAATATATGAAAAATTATCTTTATTCATCCCACTTGGTATTAGATATAGTATATAAGGTATATTTTTTTATCACTGTGCCTCAAAGTTCAAGCATGGGGAACCTTAGTTGGTATCAAAGAGGGGTTTAGTTATTTTTTTATTAGGAATTTAGAACATTCTTTAAATTCCTAAAGGATAATCCTCACAATAGTAAAATATCCTGATATTTTGTTAATGTATAGTGTGTGTGACTTGATAATAATAACATCTATGTTTGGATACAAAAAAGTGGATAAAAGCTCCAAAACAAAGGAACTTAGGGGTAATAACCTTGAAAAAGGTTGGTTGAGTATTAACTTGATCTTTACTCAGTGCCTAATAGGTGGGTCAGATTACACACCTTATTTGACACTCTTATGGGATATTATTTGGCTGATTTATATGCTCTTTACAAAACATTATAAAAGATTTAATTGGAATTATAGGATGTAATGCATAACTAGTTTGGTTAGAGAACCTAATATAAATATAACCATGGATAACCTAGATTGAAAGATATATATTCATAATTTAGGTTATGACTATCATTTATGAGTTACATTTTCAAATTTCATAGTTTATATTTTATAAATTTATCAATTTTTCTATGCATTAACATTCTATTACTTAAAGAAATGAATAAATACTAGAGGAACCAAGTTAAAAATAAGTGTTATGGATAATTAAATGATTTTAACCATAAAAAATTGAATGAGATAGGTTTTTGAGTAAAAAAAATTATGTTTATTCCCAACCAATTATCTCAAATTATGTTTGATAATTTGAACCTAATTAAATTTCCAAACATTCTAAATAAGAGAAAATTGAGTTTCATGTAAGTTCAAGTGACAACAACCATGGAGTAAAGAAAAATCAAATTCCTACATGTCAATAATGTTGGAATATTCACCTTGGTACATGTCTCAAAGGAACTAAATGATATTTTATTTGTGTTAAATGAGGTCATCAAGTAGAAACATGTCAAGGAAAAATGATGATTTTGGTTAACATAGTAGAGAAAAGTAATTTTCTTTGAAATGCATCACCAAAAATTATATTTTTTAAGTGAAAGGAGTTTGGTAATTATGTAAATTTATGCCCTAAACCATTGGATAATAAGGATAATATACATCAATATCCCCCATGACCAAGGTAACAGTGACAATCCTATGAAATAACTTCCACTGAAGTGAATCATGATAATTAAGGTTCACTTATCCTCCACTGCATATTTGTGGATTTCATATTGGAATTTGTTTCTATCCACTCTATTATATCTAGTAATATTTATAAGAGAATAAAATCTCTATCTAAATTATTTGATATTGAATTATCATAGAAAACTTCTTGTTATATGATTATTGTATCCCTAATTGAATCTCGGGGGAATGCTCTTCATGAAAATCTTGTTATTATTACTTTAGATGAATTTAAGTTTATTTTGGTAATGGATTGGATTACAACAAGCTGAATGCATATTTATTACTAAAATAGGGGAATCACATTCTATATTACATATCAACCAATGATCATCTATCAGTGAAAGACTAGAAATGAACACTATTGGAAAATTAATTCCATAATATGAATCTTAATACCCAATTATGTGGGGTGTTTATATCTAATGTTTTGGATATAAAATAAATATTTGGATATTCCTACTATGAAATAATATATGGGTTTCATATTATTTCATAAGGGTGTGAGGTTGAAATTATATATTGAGTCTTGTCTATTGTTACGAACCAACTTGGGTCTCCCCCAATCCATGCACTCAAACCGGCCTTTGGTAAGGCCTGAGGCACATTCCAAATCACTCAAGGATAGAAAATAGTTCTAGTGTATCAAGAATACATTATTTGGGAATGATTTTAACCTATAAAAAAGATAATTACATCATGGACTCCTCCTATAATTCTATAATGACCTGTCCATACATAAGATACCCATGAGAGAAATAAGTAGTTTACAAATTAAAAGAAACATAAAAAAGAGTATACAAATAAGGAATAAATAAAAACCACATAAAATACATAATAATAATACACACCACATGAATAAATATACTAAAATACATATGGTTCACCAAGGTCGATACAAGGGAATCCCATAATTAAATAAGACCTAACCAAGCATCTACCAAATGGCTTTTTGTGATCCATGGTCACTCATAACATCTACCCCGCAACATGATAGACCAACTTGCACATAAATGTATGGGAGAGGTTTAGGAAAAGGTGTAATACCCTGATATTATAATATATGATTACCTTTAAATAAGTCAATGTGTGTTCAAGCTTTCTCCACAAAATAATGAACTTAAAAAATTGTGAAATATTTAAATAAATCATATATATTTAAGTATTAACATTAAAAAGTATTCAATTAATTATAAGGAACGAGAAGGAGTAATTGATTTATAATATATATATATATATATAAGGAAAATATATCTACTTTTTATATCATTGAAATTCAAATAGTTTTACCTAAAATGACTAAAAAGATCATTTATTATTTAAGAAATTATTTTTCTAAAGTTTCCTTTTTATGGGATATCCATTACTGATTCAATAAAAATATGATTAATGATGATAAATTATGTTTTATATTAATAATTTGATAATAATTTTTTTGGTAAATTATATGATTTAAGAATAATAATAATTAATATTTGAAAATTTCATTTTCTAATAAAAATAGTTTTTCATTATATTTTATGATTTTATTCAAAAATTAAAATTATAAATTTTAGAATTATAATTCTAAAAAATAAATTTTTTTTTGGATTTAGAATAAAAATATTAGTTTAATATTATTATTATTTTATTTTTTTGAAATAAGTTGTTTTTTTGTGAATAGTGAAAATTACCATTTTTTTAGAACCATTGCATTTATGACATTATCATTATATAATAATTACATAGAAGTTTACAAAACCCATTATGTGGTAAAATATTTATTTAAGTGATAATATTAATAATTTAAAAAATATTATTTGAACTTAGAAAACCAATTCTAAACAATTTTAAAACTAAATTAAAATGTTATTTCAATAAAAACTATTTTCGGTATTTTCTTCTAATTATGTTTTCTATGGTGAAATTTGGTTTTTTGAATTATTAAAAAGACACTTTACCTTTATTTGGTTTTAAATAAATCAATTTATTTCACAAAAATGATTAATATTAATAATTCTATCTTGCATGTATATTTTAAGCTCAAAAAAAACTTTCCTTAAAAATTATTTTTATGAATTATGTGTGCTTATTTTAAAATTATAATTTAAAAACTTTATAAATTTTATTTGATAAAATTATTTTCAAATATAAAATTATATTTTTCAAATTATGTAAAAAATTATCTGAATATCCATGTCATTAAAATTCATTACTGTTGTTATAAATTAATCACCAAGATAAATGTAAATTATGGTAAAAGATTAAAGTTAAAAGAAAAAGTTTTAAAACACTCCTATTTGTCTCAAAAAGGACTGTTTAAGGTGATTTTAGAGCACCAAGAGGAGCCCCATGAAGAAACCCTGGAGGTCAGTAAAGTCTATTCTGAAGGAGAACAAGGTCTGAAGAGCAATAGGAGTGACAAGAGGAGGAGGGGTAAGAAGAACTACTCCTCCCTGCCACCTCCTATGAAGACTCGGTCAGCTAAAAGGACAGTGGCCGAGGAGATGGGCAGCGGGGTTGGATGTCATTCAACTTCATCTGGTAAGTCTGACCCATCCTTGGACTTGATATTGTCCTCAGATGAGAAGGTGGAAGAGCAGGTTCTATATCTCAATGCTTCGGAGGAGGATGCAGCTAGGATTATGGGTCGGACCTTTGACGTGAATCTCAATGAGGAGCAATATAAATGGGTTGACAAACAAGATATGATTCTGGTTGGCGGCTTCAACAAGGGGGTGATCAAACTCGATGAGTATATCCAGGTATGGAACAAGATGACTTCTGCACTTGAAGATCTGCTAAGGGAGGAACCTCACTATCAGGTATTCTTCTTATCGTGGAAGCTTTTTAGGGATATGGGCTCTGGCAGAATCAAATTGTTTATCAATGATTTTGAAATCTCTGTTGATGTGTGTGGGAAAGTATGAGGGCGGAACTGGCTCCGATGAGCTGGAGTACACCTCTGTCCACTTTGCAGGCCATTTGGGACTTGGTTGAATTTGAGGGAGGGCTTTGCCTTCGGGAGGGACCATGCTTGCATGGGATCGCCGAGTGGTCCTGCATTGGGGTTGGTAGTGTTTTCTTTGCTTGGTCGGGTCTGTTTCTGGTTTTCTGCTTGGGTGTTTTTGTTGTATGCTGAACCTTTCGGTTTCTCACTTTTCCCACAAAAGTGTTTTCTTAATAAAAAAAAAAAAAAAAATAAGTTTCAGGACCTAAACTCATTATCCTATCATTTTTTCTTCATTTTTTTGACGTTTGCACTCGAATAGAAACCATATATTATTGAAAATGTTAAAGTTACTCCCAAAACTACCCTTCCATTCCCTTATAAAAGGGTAACATCCACACCACTTCTATAGCAACGAGATATTTTTAAAAAATAAAAACATTATGTTCAATAACATAAACGACACACAACGCTGAGCTTTGACAAACCATGAAATATTATTATTTAAATATGACTGTTATAAGTTACCCATTAAATTAGATGGTATGAATATGATAAAATACATTTTTAAATATATAAAAAATATCTTAATTAATAGAAATGTATTAATTTATTCTTAGAAACAAGAATATATGTTTTAGCAAAGTTATATCACACTTAAAAATATAGATTTGCTTCAAAATGATTTCAATTTATTATTCTGTGAGAAAATATTATATTTAATGTTTTACACTATTAAAAAATTTTAATCATAAAATTATTTTTTTGAAATAATCACATCAAAATTATCTTAGGGTTAATTTCTTGGATTTTTATAAAAATATTGATTTTCCAGTAAATATTAATTTTTTTTATTGAAAACTATATTTTGTTCCACGCATGTAAAAAAATAATTTCATTTTAAAATGGTTTAAAATAAAAATTAGTTGTACTATATTTTAAAATAATCTAATAAAGTTCATTGGAATCATTTTTAGGTTTTAATTTAGTATAAAAACATTTTTACATGTAAAAATGCATTTTTTTATAAAAAACTATTTTTTATGCACACAATGTGTTTTTATCTTAATAAATCAAATTGATCACTATTGGTGAATAATTTTAATGAAATTAATATATTATATAATCAATAAATTTTTTTCATTAATTTAATATTTTTTTAAGAATGAGATAACAATAAACTAAGTTGTATGCTTAAAAAAATTATTTTAATGAAAACAGTTTTTGTCGAATTTTTCAGGCTTATTATAAAATTAATTTATGGAACTTATTTTCATTGAAAACTATAAAATGGATTATATATTTTAAAATTTTAAGTTCAAATTTTTTAAATATTCCCCATTTTTTTGTTCAATATGAATAGTAACTGTGGAAAAATTTATTACCTTGATAAAGGGTAAATTGGGTTAATCTAGTTAAAGAAATAAGTGATATGGACATAAGTTTTCATATTCATTATTATTAGATGAATATAATTCTACCCTTAAAACATTATTCTAAAATTTTATTGGTTTAATGGTCACTTTTCCATGAAAATGACCTATATAATATTTAAAGTAAAGAAAGTTACAAAATGTCACTCTCATAGTTTTAAATATCTCTTATATGTCTATATAAAGAAAAATTAAAGTTATGACTGAATATAAATGCATATTTTTATCTTAATAAAATTATTATATGATAGAAATTTAATATTATTTTTATAAATTATATAATTACCTTAAATGATTATGTAAGACTAATGTTTTATTTCTTAAATTAATAAAAAATATAATAAATTATTTTAAAAATATTTAAATTAAAATAAATGTGGTGATATACTATTTTACATGAATTTAGTGAATAATTATGAAATATTTTAGAGGTTTTAAAGGTCTGTGTTTAAATTAAAATTTTTCTTTATATATTTTATGTTAAATTAAATGAATATTTTCTCAATTGGAAATAATGATATTTTATTAAAGTAATATTTTATTAAATTACTTAAAATCATAAAAATATTAAATAAGGTAAAGGGGAAAAATATATAGTCTATATTGACTTATATTTTCCATTTTTAGTCCATGTGTAACCATTTGGGTTGATAATGTCTTTAATATATTTTAATCTTTTATGAAAATCCAAGAGTGCCCCTCCCCTGAATTTGAAATGGGAACCATTCATTTCTATTATTCACACAACTTTGAGCCTTAATGCTTGATAAAACTCTAAAAACTTATATCCTACACCACCTTATACAAATTATTATTCCTAAAATACCAACCCCAGAGTCTTGAAGAGAATATCTAAATGAGTTTTTTTAAAAAAAAGAGGTAATCACCTTAACCGATCATTTTCTTTTAATTATTTCTTCACCTAAAATAAATCTATTATATTTTTCATAAAGTATTAAATTCAGTATCCTAAATATAGCTAAATGTTATTATGACTATGAAACCCCCATTATTAATCATATTTTCATCAAATGGTACATGAAAGTATCGCTTGTGCATATGTATGATTTACCGTCTCCACATAGCGATACAAGTCATTTCTCATCGCAAACTTTAATGGATGGTTATTTTTATGGTTTTAATGTATATATGATACTTATGAAATAATTATACTTCTATAATGAAAATATAATATCATCCTTTTTAACTTTTAAACTGTTGGAAAACGATAACGTTGCTCATGCGTACAAGTGGACTACCACCTCCACAATGCGATGTGATTCTATTTTAATTTCTCTTTTAATTGGATGGTAATAAGGATGTATTTAATGAATATATATGATATTTATGATGTAATAGCTATTATTTAATTTTTATTTATTATTTACCTTTCTTTTATTCTATCTGTTGAAAATTGAAAACAACATTCATGCATACATACGACCTACCGTCTACATGAATGGTGTATTTCATTTTTCTATATGTTCTTTTATATATGAATATAAATATGTATATATGAATATATATTACTTATATCATGATTAAAATTATGGATATTATGGAACCATTATCAAAGTAAAAGGAAAAAAATTACCGAACCAAATCATACATGAAAAAAGAAGCATATACCACCCAAAATAATGATTTTAATACAGAATCATTGATAAAATGGGGATAAAATCTAATAAATAAATAATATATGGTATGATATATATTCTTATATTTTTATAATATTTTTATAATAAATCTATATTTATTATACAAGAGGGTTTAATACATATAAAGGAATTCGGGCTTGGGTTATGGAATTTTCATCACATTTTTATTTTTTTGAGACACATGCCATATTAAACACTTGTTTATTTTATTTGGTGTATATACAGATCATGAATTTATTTTATGATGATTATTATTAAAGTTATTTGGGGTTAAATATCCGTCTAAAGTTATTCCTTTCATGGGGATTACTAATCGAATGTTACCAAATTGGTAAAGGTTTTTATGTTATAATCTCATTATTTAATGGTATTATTTATGATTAAGTATCAATGATGTATTTTTATGATCTACCTATCAAGAAACCCATAAATTTCTAGTGAATAGTAAAAAATAATGTTTTTTATTGAGAATTTTATTTTTATTCAAGGGATGTACAAATTTATATTTTATTTTAAGATATTTTAAAAGTAAAATTGGTTATCTAATATTTTAAATAATACAATTATGTTTATTAGAATCAATTTTAGGTATAAATTCCGTATAAAAAATTTATACATAAAAATTCATTTCTTCTAAAAAATCGTTTTTATGTGCGTAATGTGTTTTTATCTTAATAAATTAGATTGATAAATATCATTGAAATATTTTAATTAAATTTATATATTATATAATTTATAAAAAAACTAATTCCACTTAATATTTTTCTAATAATGAGATAATAATTAACCAAGTTTTATACTTGTAAGGTATTTTTATAAAAAGTGGTTTTCGTCACATTTTTCATGATTATTTTAAAATTATTTTTTAGAAATTATATATATTTAATTAAATAAAATTTATAGCATATTTTTAATCAGGTGTTTAGAATTTTATAAATGGAACCCCTTTAGTTTTGGTCAATATGAATAGTTACTATTGTAAAATTTATCACCTCGATAAAGGGAAACTCAACTTAATTTATGTTAAAAATATGTCTCAAGGAAAATAAATTTCATTATAATTCCAATTAGATGAATACAATTATATATTTATCACATTAATCTTGAAATTTATTTTTTTAATCTATAATTTTCCATGAAAATGACTTATATAATATTTAATATAATGAAAGTTACAAAATGTCACTCTCATAGTTTTAAATATCCCATATATGTCCATATAGGGACAAAAGAAAGTTATGAGTAAATATAAAAGTAAATATTAATCTTAATGAAACTATTTTCATGATATATATTTACATATAATTTTTATAAATTATATAATTACCTTTAATTCTTTTCCAATGCTAATGTATTTTTTCTTAAGTTTATAAAAAAATGAATTTAAAAATAATAGAACAAAAATAAATTGGTTGATTTTAAGTTTTAAATGATTTTTTTTGGATAATTTTGAAATATTTGAGATGTCTTAAATAATTTTATTATAATTTCAGCCTTTTATTTATGTATTTTAAGTCAAATTAATTGAATAGTGTTAAAATCGGAGATAATGATATATTATGAATGTAATATTTTATTAAATTGTTTAAAATCGTATATATATTAAAGGAAGACAAGGGAGATAATTTATGATATAAAATTACAACCCTTTACCATTTATATTATATTTGGAACCATTTTTCTTGATAATTACTTTAATATATTTTAATCATTTTTTAAATTCCAAGACCACCCCTCCCCTCGAAAATAAAAGGGCACCCATCCTTTCTCTTCTTAACACTAATTTGAACTTTTCATATCAAAAAAACTCTACCAAATTATATTCTAAACTCCCTTATTCACATTATATAGGTTTTATTCTTCCAAAAATACCAACCCTAAAGTCCTAAAGAGGGTATCTAAAGGAGTTGTTTCATAGAAGATGTAATCACCTTAATCGATCAATTTATTTTTATTTCTACCTTTACCTATACTGAATATATTATATTTTTCATTAAATAATAACTTCATTATCATAAATATACTTAAATTTTATTATGATTATTAAACCATATTCATTCACTCTCTTCCCATCAAATTAGAAGTGAATGTATGGCTTGTGCTTATGTTCGGATTACTGTATCCACTTAGTGATACAATTCATTTCTTGTCACCATATTTTTTATATGGGTATAGTTATGTTTTATTGTATATATTTGATAATTATGACATAGTTATAATTTTATAATGATAATTTTATATCTAACTTCTTACCTTCCAAACTATTAGAAAATTAAAGTGTTTCTCATGCGTATGTGTGGACTACCTCCTCCACAAAGCGATATGATTATCTTTTCATTTCTATTTTACATGGATGGTAATAAGGATATATTTAATGAATATATATATAATATATGATATAATAATTATTCTATAAAGTTGATTTGTTTTTTACCTTTCTTTCATTCCATTCATCAAAAAATGATACTATCATTCATACATAAGTACGGCCTACTGTAACCATTAATGGTGTAATTTATTTTTCTACGTCTAATTTATGGATTCATATTAATATTTATATATTTAAAATATATTATATATTTATATTTATTAACATTTTGGATATGATGTAACCATTATCAAATTACAACGACCAAAACTACCGAACCAAAACATACATAAAAAATGAAACAGATACCACCTGGAACCATGATTTCAATAAAAAATTATTAATAAAAAGGTGATAAATGGTTATAAATATATAATATATGGTAAGATATATATTATTATAGTTATATAATACATATATATAATAAATCAACATTTATTATACATGAGGTTCCTATAACAGTCTTGAAACTACACTCCTAGATCAGGTGCTAAAATCATGAACTGTGCATTTATGGCTTTGCTAATGATGAAGGAAACCCAATTTCACCATCAAAAACTCCCAAAATAAAAAGGATAATATTGTATCAAATACATTATAAAGGACCTTTTAGGTTTATAGTTTTATAGAATTAGAAAAACTCTTACATAAACTATACACATGTCTTTAAATGAAAATTTATCCCACTTAACCCAACTTTTCTTTATTTCACATTTAGTCATCAAGATATTACATACAAAAAAATTGTATAAATAATTTGTTTTAACATCATTCATTATATATTGGGTAAAAAATAAAACACAATAAGGGTCATATCAAATGCTCATTCAGGGTAAACATGAGCATTAACAATTAAATGTCATTAGTGAGAATAAGATGAATATAAGGGTATGACGAAATAATAAATGGTCAATAGAATAACATAGAATAACTATTAACCATGAATAAATAGATCATAAAACATTAAAACATGGAATAAGTCTTTAACAAATGAAATATTCATCATAATCAATAATCAATATCCATGTGATATCAATCTTGATCAAGGGGAACATTTATAACCCATATCAAGCATAAAAAAATGTTGGTATCTTGGTACATCATCACCATAAAATCCTTAAAAAACTTTTAATTAGTATAACCATACTAAAAAATTACAATACAAATATCTAGATAAAATAATCATTTCCCAATACATTGGATCTCTATCTGGGCGCACCCATCATATAAGATATATCAGGCTAACCCATCACTATTTTGGTTCACCGATCATAAAATCTATATCAATCTCACCCAATAATTATAGGTACACCCATCATATAACAATTTACAATAACATTAAATAAAGTACATAGATCTTCCATTTCAAAATAAAACTCATAAAAATAATCATTATTCCTTTTTATAACTTGATTTACCCGTGGAAAAGAAATGGATTCCATTTAAATATCTTTGAAACATGATTAACTAATGGAAAAAATGGGTTCCATAAAAATATCTTTCAAATGTGATTATCCCATGGAAACTAAATGGGTTCCATAACAATATATTTTAAACATTATTATATCATGGAAACGAAATGGGCTCTATAAAAATCTCTTTCAAACATGATTAACCCATGTAAAAGAAACATTTTCCATAAAAATATCTCTAAAACAATATTAATCCATCCAAATAAAGAATGATGATTGTATTATTACAAAATATACACATTATATCTTAATTAACAACAAGGTTTGTTTAAGTTGATAAATGGAAATACCATTAAATTCTCATTAAATACATTATGAGGAAAATAACCTTTTCATTTTGAAAATAAATTTTTCAAAAACTAAATATTCACAAAATAATTTTAAAAACATTTTCTATGAAAACAAAATTGGAGAATTTTAATGTAATGATCAAGTAAAATAATGGTCATGACAGTGGGAAAATATATTCATGGTGTAAATGTGAAAAAAATAAACATTATTTTATTTTTTTTGTAAAATGGAGTCAAAAGTTACTCATTTAGAAATTTTTAAGATACTACCTTTAAAACCATTTCAAAATAAGGACAGAAACCATGTAAAATATCTTCAAAAAATCCTTTATTTTTAGAAACAAAATTTAAAAAAAAATAGAAAACAAGGTTATAGAATAGAAATATTCCAACTCCAAGAGAAATTACAAAATCAATATCACCTACAAATTAATTTATGGATGTTTCTTTAACGTAGAATCCCACCTCAGATTCCAGTTATTAGTGTCCCGAGACAGTGGCCATATGACCTCAAGCGTTCCTCCCCGAACTCTAGAGGCTACCGATTAGAGGGGAGGGACTAGGTTGTTTCTTTGGTAATATTATTCCCACATCTATATGAGTGGAGAATATCAATAGAAATAGGAAACAAGAAATTAGTAGGACTAATACCCAAAAGATAGCAATGGAATAATAATAAGTAATCATGCAAGAGAGATAGAAAATAAACAAAAGTTGAATAATAATAGAAATAATAGATATATATGATGATCATGGAATGTCAGGTAATATAAAAACATGCTATGGGAAGGGGATACAAGCATATACTACATGCTGGAAAAATATAAAAAATTGACAATAACTACTATGACTAGTATCTTCAGCATAGGCTCGGTCCTCTTCTCCCAAGATTCATCCTAGAACTATTAATAAAACATTATAAGTTGGATACTTACCTTTTTCAATACCTATAACCATAAAACCTTATTGGGTACCAAAGGAATTCCAAGAAAGGTGTGAGATACAGTCTCAATAGGCCACCACCCACGATGTCTAGTACAATCCATTTGTGCAAAAAAAAAATGAATATTATGCCTTAATAAATAAATTCAAGATATAAATAAATAAATAAATATGTTGTACATGGTTCGACTTGGATAAATGTCCAATTTAACAACTTCGACCTAAGATGGGGACACTAAATCCAATGAACCTATATAGGTAAAGTGAGTGGGGTGATATGTTAGAAGGTGAACTATCCCTAAGCATGTGATTTGGCATGGAGGACACATCCCTATATTTCCCAAACCAAGGGATCATTTCTCATTTGAAAATATTTATTTACATTTAAATTTAAATTAAAAACCTTTTTAAAATTATTAAGAAGTCACCATGAGCTTGTCCATAGAAATCTAGATAGACTTTCAAAGTATCTATATAGGGGATCTGCATATATCAAATGCCATGGAGTCCATCCAATTGGCTCAATAATGAAGTCCAAAGTGTCACTATGACATGGTATGAAAATATCAAGAACTAACCTATAATTCCATACATGGTATCACACATAGGGGCCCATGTATCTCTCATGGCATGGTAAAACCATCATTCCATCAATCACGTCCAAGGGGCCTCCCCTAGGGAACTGGTGTCACTTATCTGGATGTTAAATCAGTAATGCTCGACGAGCCCATCCCAAGTATAACTAGTGTCACTCTCAGTGTGTTTAAAAACCATTAAAATTATATCAAGGAGGAAAATGTGTTTTTATTAGGGTTCCTTAAGTCAGAACCCTTTGTTTCACCCTTAGCACTAAGGTGAAATAATTAAAGGATCAAAGTATATTTATAACATGTCCATCAAGAGGAACCATTTCATTTGTTCCACCCATTGTATCTTAGTATTCATGTTTATCAAGGTATTTTCAATTAATGGTTAATTTATGGAATAGGGTATTGGGGCCTAAACACATGTATCAACACCCAATTAAACATAATTAATAATTTCAAGTCATAAATTTTTGGGAAACACCATAATGGGTATTTAAACAACTAACACAAGAAGGGAAATTATGTTTCAATGGAAGAGCACACCCATTAGGGGTGACATAACTCAATGTGATCAACCCAAATGGGTTGATTATTTGATATCTAGGATCATAAAAGTCACAATGAGTCATTCAATTTAATTAAATTATCAAATTTTGGGCAACACCGGAAGGGTATGTCTCATGTCATAATGGCACAATTTATAGAATGTAATGAAACAAGGGAAAAATCCCAGACCACCTAAATTAGCCTCATAGAGATTCCATCATCCAATCTCAGCCTCTGATTTGAGTGATGTTGGAAGAAATCAAAGAAACCATCAAATTCTCTAAAAATGGGGAAAATGATCTGGCACTCAAATAGTGAAATGTATTGGATGAAGAACTTGGAATAGAATGGACATGATTAAATATCATACCTCTAGATTTATATTGGATCTAATAATGAATGAATCAGAGTATTTTTGGAGGAGTTTTCTTAAAACCTAAGATAGGATGAGGAGATGGATTCATACATGAATTGAAGGGAGAACTGATTCTGGAGGAAACAAGGGAGAAAGATGAAAATGGTTCAAATCATTTAATAGGGAAGATTTCATAATTCCACCCTTATTTAAAGGGAAGATAGTTTAGTCGCACTATTGGCTAAACCGTGCACCAACCATGCACTAGTTACTACTTTAAATGGGCACTTCACACAATTAGGAGCATGGTTTATCTAAGCATGTAAAAACCATGAAAAAATACACTACCCAAAAAATTCATTTGTGTCACATGATTTTGAAAATTGGGTCAAATGGTTGTAAAAAAACTATGCAACCCCCAGGTCCCCACTATCTGCAACTATACAATTTAAGTGAAATCGTGTGGGTTAGGAGGTATGGTTTCTCCTAACCATGTAGACTATTCATTTCTTCCCATTTCTAGGCTTTGGGATTTGGGCTCCGAACGAGCCTCATACACACTCGATACCTCCTTATATTTATTAGGAATCAAGATTTGGGTTTTTTAAATGAACTTAAACAAAAAATAAATGCTCTACGCCTTTTGAAAAATCATAGATGGTACAACCTTCCCTCTTTAAGAAAAATCATCCCTAAGTTTTCCTTCAGAAGGTGGTAGAACATCATTTGAGAATATTTTTTTCCACTTCACACATATATCAACATCCATATTGCACGTCTCATCCTAGACAAGTATGTGTTTACATCAAACTATAACTAAATTAATGGACATGCCTCAGAGATCCTTCATTATTTAATTAATGATATGTATTGAATCCTTCTTGAAGGATGCATCCGCCTCCAGCTCAATATCCTAGGGGTAAAATGAATAAGATGGGTCGGGATGATATTGTATAATCTAAGATATGTGGAATACATCCTGAATGGAAAGTAACCTATGAGGTAGATTCCACTGATAGGATACCAGCATGACTCACTCCACTATCATGAATGATCTGATAAATCTAGGTGATAACTTTCCTTGTCTCCTAATTCATGTTTGAAATAATTTAGGTGATACATTCTAAAAGTCTCTATGTTCTAACTCAAACACAAGTGATTTTTTAAAGATGATTGGTATAATATTTCTTCCAAGATTGAGTTATATACATACACTCCAGAATCAACTAAACTTGTTCTGAAGTCTCTTGGATGAGCTGGGGACCCAATAGAGATGCCTCACATTCTTCAATCCATTATAGAGGTGAATGGAACAGTTTACCATAGAGGGCCTCATACAGGTCCATCTGAATCATTTCCTAGAATATGTTTTATGAAAACTCAACCATAGGGATATGTTATTCCCATGATCCACAAAAATCAAGCATACATACTCAAAAAATATCCTTTAACACCCTCATCGTCTGATCAGACTGCCCATCGGTCGGAGGGTGATATTTCATGCTCAAAAGCACCTATGAACACAGTTTTTTTGAATACCTTTCTAGAAACATGATGTAAAGTGGGAATCTCAGTATGAAATGATAGAACAGGAAACACCATTAAGTCACACTATCTCCCAGATGTATAGCCTTCCTAACTCATCAATAGAGAAGGTCTCCTAGATTAGTAGAATGTGTGAAACCTTAGTCAGTCTGTCGATGATCGCTCATACTACATCTCTTCCTCAAGGATATCTAATTAATATTATCACCAAATCCATGGTTATAATGTTACATATATATTTATGGATGGAAGGAGGTTGTAGAATTTTAGTAGGCCGCTAGCATTCTTCCTTCACCTGCTAACGGGTGGAGCACTGAGTAATAAAGCTTGCTATTTGTCCCTTTATTCTTAGACATTAATACTAACGATTTATATCTCTAATCATCTCGGTAATCACATGATGAACTTACTATATAGAGGCATGTGATTTCATCATCATCTATTCTCGCACATTTTTAGGCACCCATACATGACCATGGAAGAGTAGGGTTTCACTGCCATCAACAACCCAACCAAGAGGAAGTTTATATTCTATGATGCTCTCTCTTAGAATGAGTCATTTTTAATAAGATAATTATCACATATGGAACTGATAAAAAATGGAGGTTTCCACTTCAAAATATACTAAAAATGGTCACCCATGTTGTTCATAATCCTCAATATGCTTCTAAAAGAAAGGATCCCTCAACTACTACTCACTATTATCCCCTTGATGACATGTGTCTGAATCCACTAACTCAATTCATCAGCTATGGAATTTCCCATCCCAAGTTCTTAATAAAGATCAATGTCAAATGATTTTATAAATTATACCCACCTACGCTACCTCATGTTCATTTCTCTCTGAGTAGATATGTATTTGAGGCTTTTATGATCCATTTAAACAACGAATCTCCCACCCAAAAAGTAGTGCCTCCAACAACATAGAGGATAGACCATGGTAGCTATATTGAGGTCATGAATATGATATTTTTTCTCGTATTTTATCATATATTGGGTCCCATACATTATAACCAAATCACCTTACATCACAACTTCCCCTAGAACGATTCTTGAAGAATCATCCTAAATAGTATATCTTCTGCTTGTCTCCAGAAGAATCTAGATCAGCACTGAAGTCAGTCTTTCCTTTAAGTACTAAAAAGATAAGTCACAAGATTAATTCAATTAAAATTTAACACCCTTAATGATAGAACCTGTACTAAGTAATTCTAGGAATGATAAGTCGAAGATTAAATTCTTGTAATGGTAATCCATCCCTAAGAAGCTATATATATCGAATACGTTCTTGGGATGCTCTCAAGAAACCACAGCTCTCACCTTCTATAGGTCAACTAATATACCTACCTCAAATATGATATAAATTAAGAAGATAACCTTTCTCATCCAAAATGTAATTTATTAATCTTCCCATATAGATGGTTCTCTCTTAGTGTACTCAGCACAATATCAATATGATTTACATAGTCGTGTCTAGTGCGCAAGTACACTAAGATGTCTTCTATAAAGACCAACATAAAGGAATCAAGATATAGTTGGAAAACCCAATTAATCAATTCCATGAAGACATATGGTTTTATTGTCATACCAAATGGAATAACCAAATACTTGTAAAATTTTTACCTACTTCGAAATGCTGCACGTGGTATGTTTGATTACTTCACTCACAACTGATGGTAGCCAAACCACAAATTGATCTAGGAGAAAATAGTTTCTCCATAGATTTGATTAAAAATTTCATTTATCTGAGGAAGTGGATACCTATTTTTCACTGTAATATGGTTCAGTCCGTGGTAATCCACACACAAATAAAGGGTATCATTTACCTTCTTGGTGAAAATGACAGGTTTACCCCACGGTGATGTGATGGGTTTAATAAACCCTTAGCTTCATATTCTTCAATATTATATTTGAGTTCCTAGATATTTTTAGGTATCATCTTATATGGAGGAATAGACACAAGTTTCACTCATGGAACAAGCACAATGGTGAACTCAACCTCTCTTTTGGGAGGTAAGACAGATAAATCCTTAGGGAATACATCCCTGAAACGAACCACAATAGGAGGGAATTCCACCAACTGCATCCCCGAATCACTCATAAAGAGATTATCCATATGGGACATTACTTATACCAGACTAGTACGATTTATTTCATATTTTCTTTCCTAGATATCTCATTCAACCTTATAGATAAACATGTTTCCCTCAGGTGATGTGAAAGATACCAAATGGAGATAGAAATATACTTGGGATCTATAAGGCACAATCTAGTCTATACTAAGAATAACATCAAATATGGTCATCTTGAGGATAAAGAATCACCCAAAAAATGGTACCACCTATCTCAAGGGAAAATCCTTGCACTAGCGTATACCCTCTGCTCGAATACCCAATGGTGTGTCAAGGGTCATAACACCACCAGAGTATTCTATCACTAAGCCTGGAATTTTCTTGGTTGAAGTAGATAGAAATGAGTGTGAATCATATATATTAAACAATGAAGATACTAAAGTGGAGGATACCATAATAGTGCCTCTAACTATAGATATCCCCAGAATATTCTCCTTAGGCATAGGTTGCACTATATAGATATGGCCAGAACCACAACCCTAGGATATTGCATGGGTAGCCTGATTACGTCCACTATGTTTTCACTGAAATTATAAGACATGAAATCCTTGTCCATGACCACCTACTTGTCCTGAACGTCTAGTAGAAGACCAAATTCTTTCTTTATGAGGATTCAATGATCTTTCACTTGAATACTATTCTAGAGTAGATCCCCACATTCTTGGAACTGGTGGAAAGGATTAGTAGAAATGATGGAGGTAACCCATCCTGTCTCAAGCTAGTCATTTGATCGGTCTCTTCATACATTAAAGATTTTTATAGTCTAGAATACCACACTGGATACACACCACATTACTATTAGTGTGTGTCACTTAGATGGTATACCCCCACATGTACTCTCAAATCATATCTTCCTATAGCTAGAAAAACCACTACTCTACCTGAAAGCTAAAATTTCCTATTTCACATTGCCTAACTCCCTTAGGTTCCACTCAGTGATGAGGGACTAGTTCAATATCTCTGAAATAGTGGTCATCCAAAAGATAATCACCTAGGAGAGGATGGCATAAGCAACCCATCCTAAATTTTCCTCATTGTGGTATGAACATTACTAGTCAAGGTCGGTGCAAAGCATAGTAATTCGATGAACCAAGCTAAGTATTCCATCACTTAAATGTCACCTTGATGAAGGTGCATAAAATCCCAAATGCGGTCAGTTATCATGGTCTAAGGAAATAATTATTTGAATAAGGATTTCGGGAAGCCCACCCAGACCATACCCCTATTTTGACTAGCCTGAGTTAGAACTTCCCACCAATGCTTACCAGAATCACACAATATATAGGTCACAAGTTTGAACCTCCCCAGTGTTGGTGTCTCGATATTCTTGAATGTGGACTGCATGGACTCGAGCTAGGATTCAGTATCCTGAGTTCCACCATCCCCTCATAAGGAGGGAGGATTCTTCTACTAGAACACGCGGGTCAACTCTTCAATAGAAGGGGTTAGTTGAGGTGCACCCTAAATGATCTACATGAAGAGAAAGAAATAGTCTTATAACTAAGCATTGACTCCTAATGTAATATTGGGAGGAGGTTCCTCAAGTGGAACTACGATAGATATCATGGGTGGCTCACGACCCACCACCTATGGAGTATTATCATCACCACTTTCCTAGAATATATCATGAGGTCATCATTGTGGAATAACTCTCCAAATTACAAGCACATTCCTCAGAATAAATTTATAACAAATAGGGAAAGCGATAGATAAATGGTAGTTTCAAGACTTCCTATAAGCACGCTAAAACCCATAGCCAACTCCAGGATCCTGGTCTGGGTGATCAGAATGATCCACAAAAGAAACATAGGATACATGACCTATTTACCACTTTTATGGTCGAGATAGGTTGAGGTCTCTTGTTACATATATAAATTTCCATTTCATTTTTAAGATTAACCATTTTAGTTTATTTATGTATTTAATTCCATTTAAGTGGTTGAATTGTATGAATCATCATATTCAATTTATAAGGGAATATACACCTTATAAATTGTATGGTGGTGTCTATTTAATCCAAACTACAACACATTCCATATCATGCGACCAATGGTCCTTGTCTCAATGTGACACAATTGGTTGCTTAAGGCATCCAAAAAATACATTTAAATAATATCAAAATTAACAATAGAACAAAATACGTACATCACCCGATGGTGAAATCTTGTGAATCTTTAACAATTATAAGAAAAAACAGTATTTACCCATCCCTCATAATTTGGGTTTCCCCTATATGTGGGGTATCTACTCCTAATAATAGGCTTATTACTAAATTCCAATATCCTAGTCTCCTTTCTAAACCTAAAATGTAAGAAAAAAAATGAAAAATTGGCTCTCATAACACTTTGTAGAACCTCTCCCTAGATTCTACTCAGTAGTGCCCCAAGATGGTGGCCACATGACCTCAAGTATGAATCCCCGAACACAAGAGAATTCTTACTAGTAGTGATGGCCTAGGGTGTGTCCATGGGGATATTGTGCCCTAATTGATCATAGTGGAGAGAATCAATAGAAATAACAAAATAATAAATCAATATAATGAATAATAACCAAAATACAGCATTGGAATAATAATAAGTAATCGTGCAAGAGAAATAGACAATAAGTGTAAGATGAATGATAATATATATAATTGATATATATTATGATGATGATAACATGTAATGTAATTTAGAAAAAAATTAAAGGGGAATGAGATACAATAATATACTATATAATGAAAAAAATATATAAAAGGCCAAAAACTATTATGACTATAATCTTGAGCATAGGATCAATATTCTACTCCGAAGCTTCATCCTTGAACTTTAAATAAAACATTGGAATCTGGGTGGTTCCCTTTTTTAATACCTATAACCATAAAGTCTACATGGGTACCAAATGTGGCCCAAGAAGGTTATGAGATTTAATCTCAGTAGGCCTCCACCCATGGTGTTAAGGAAAATCCACTCATGCAATATAAAATCAATAGTGTGAATTACTAATTAAATACATTAAAAAAATAAATAAACAAATAAATTTAAATGGGTTCCACATGGATACTTGTCCAATTTACCTAATTCTTCCCAATCTAGTGACTCTGAACCAAATGAACCTATAAAGGTAAAGTATGTGGGTTGATATGTGGGAAGGTGGACTATCCCCAAGCATGTTATTAGGTATTAAGGATGTGTCCTAACATTTCTAAAACAAAGGGACCATTTCTTGTTTGAAAACAATTATTTAATTTTAAATTATAATTGAGAAACTTTTTATAATTATTAAGGAGTCACCTTGATCCCATCCATGGAGATCCAAAGTGACATTCCAAGTATCCCTCTATGAGCTCGGTATATATGTCCAATGCCAGGGAGTATAGAGACCCAATATTAACATACATGGATATTACATCATCTTAGATAAATATTATGTACATTACAATAATACATACCCAAGGACATTAATATTTTAGTGTCTTTGGAAACATGGAAACAAATCATCCATCCTAGTGAAAGATCGTCAATATATCCCACAGTGATCACCCACTTTACTACTTCTACCTAAAACCTTTCTTCATTACCTAGGGAAAGGAAAGATAAGAAAGCGGTGAGCTCAAATTATTAGTAAGGGTAAAAAATGGAGACATGTAATCATAAAAATGAACATAAGGGTATGATAATGTGATTGTAACATTATGAGATCATACCATACATATCAATGATTTTAAACATGAATTTTGGGATGAAGATTGGTATTTCTTAAGACATGAATCATAAGGAAAAAACACCATGAGCCATGAAATCATAAATAAGGAATAATACATAGGATTTTTGGAATGAATATAATAATAGAAACTTTTATGTCAAGGCTGCCTACAATATCCTTTTTAACAAGTAAATATTGGGATATGACCTAAGTACCTACTTCGAGCTTAGGCTAGCAAACCTTGTACCCACTTTCTTTTAGGCTTGGGATACAACCCAAGTACCTTATTGTTTTTGGGATTAGGCTACAACCCATGTACCCACATTCTTTTAGTATTGGGGTACAACCCATGGACCTTATTTCTTTTAGGCTTGGGTTGCAACCCATGAACCTTTTTTTAGGCTTGGGATACAACCAATGAACAATATTTATTTTAGGCTTGGGTTATAACCCATATAACCTTTTAGCTCATATAAAACATATCACTTCACAATTCATTGTAGGTTGATATAAGTCCCACCCATATATTAGTAAAATCATTCAACAAGTTCCATAAGGTAATAAAACATTCATCACATCATGGCCTATAAAAAGACATAGGCCTTATAAACATCAAATAATAACCCATAAAATGAAACGAGGACCATTAACGCTTCATCACATCATAACCTATGAAAAGGTATAAGTTTCATAATAAATTTATGAATTAATAACCCATGAAAAGAAGTGGGTTTCAAAATCATAGAACCCATGGAAGTGAAATGGGTGTCTTAAACATCATTCCATCAAACCATAAACCACTCAAGAAAGAATTATGAATGTAACCATTGGATCATTTCCTATAAGGTAATTAGTAACATAAAAAATGGAATCATATATAGAAAATAATTTTGAAATATATTTCAAAAACATTTCTTGACAAAAATATGCTTTCTTATTTGAAAAAGGATTTTAAATACATAAAACCAATTAAAAATCATTTTCTTAGAAAATACCTTGAACACTTATAAAGAATAATTTAATTCATATTGAAAACATTTTTCCTTTAAAATTATGTTTAATACAATTTCTTAAGGGTTAAACTTTTAAAATTAATAGTAATCTTCTAAGGAATGACGGTGGGTAAATATGTACAAGTCATAGAAGGTAAAAAGAACATTCTCTTTGCATAGTAAAAAGGATATAAGGAATGCCTTGTTTGGAAAGCGACAAGAATATTTCCTTGAGGAGATTGGTAAAAGAAAAAAATGTTAAAAATGACTTCTAAATAATATAGTATTATGGTATAATATTCTTGTAAACCCTTTTTAGAAAACATAGATTTCTGACCGAAGAGAGGGTAAAGTCAGAATTTCATAAAAACACACTCTTAACGATCTTTTGAAAAAAGAGTAGAAAAATAGTATAAATACATAATTATAACATTGATAACCAATTGAGACGAATATTAATGAATTTACCTAAGATATGGATAATATTATTTCATCCCAGGAATCATAAACAAAAAAAATTCTGAAAAGAAACCATGAGATTGTCATAATAAAAACTTATAAGTTGGTAATAAGGGATCACACTCTTTATGTAGGAAATTAAATTAAATGAAGCTTAAAATATCATTAAAATATTTATATTCATGATATAACATGTAAAATTTATGTATATACACCTCAATGAAAGTATTTTGGTGCATAACAAAACATGAGTCTTAAAGAAGGTAAATTGAGACAAAACTGTTTTACTGATGTAAATTTTGAAAATTAAACCCCATGAAAGAAGGATAATAGAATTGAAATGTGAATAACCATAAATTTAATTATAATATTAATATAAAATAATCATTGGAATTACATACACCACACAAAAGGAAATAATTCCGAACATAACATGTATCTCTTAGAAATTAAAACTGAGATGAAATCCCCTTACCTTATGTCTTGACCCTCATCGTACTCATTCAAACCACCTGTATAATAAATATAAATTTGTTATAAATATTTTACAGAACAATATTATTATATATAATACCATATATGATTTTTATTATGACCATATATTACCCTCTTTTTAACGATCCTAGGTTAAGGTCTCACTTCGGGTAATATTTTCTTTGTTCTTTGCATGTGTCTTAATTTGTTATATTATTGGTCCTTATAATAATATCATGATTACAGATTTTAAATCATGGTATAAATATCATGTATATCCAGTATATTTATATTATAATAATTTATTTCATAAATAAGTACAAAATGGAATACATCGTTCATGGAGTCTATAAGTTGTATGTACGCATGAACAATGTTTCTGTTTTTATTTTTGTATTGAAAGAAAGTATGTAAATGAAATATGTGTATATATATTTATGTATATATATATATATAATTATTATAGTATCATGATTATATGATATATATCATATAAGTTCATTAAACCCATCCTCAATACATTTCATGTGGTGTGTGAACGAATCACATCGTTTTGAGGGGGCGGTAGTCCACACTTCCTCATATGAGATTATCGTATTAACACCAAATGGAAAGTAAGGAGATGTATATAGAAAAAGGAATAAATAATATTTAATAAATAATAAATATAATATATAATAAATATAAATATAGTTTCTATCATAAGGGCCACCATGATTGGTGGTAAAGTAGAAATGAACAATCATCATTACGTGAGGAAGTAGTTTTTCGTCCACAGAAACTGTATGTTCGATATCCATTTTATGGAGGTGTGTGTAAGTTTAGGTAAAAATATTTTCATAAAAACATCCTAGTATATTTATATTACTGTTTTTTCTGAAAATAATTGAATAAAGACAATGGAGGGGGTGAAGAAGGAAAATAATGGAAAAGATCTTGAGAGAAGACGTTACCTCTAAATCGGGTCACTCCTTTTGGTTTGTGAAAAAAAGATTCTTTGTGAGGATTTATGAAAAAAGTGAGGATTAAAGGAAGAAGGGAGTATTTTTGGGATACTAATTGGTCAGATATTGTCTAAACTTAAAAGGTTTTAGAGGTGTGAGTAATGGGTATAGGTGGTGGCCTTTTATAATAGAAGTGGAGTGGAACTCTTGTAAATATTTGAAGAGAGAATTCAACCAATATTTTTCAAGATGAAAGTGGATAAAATAATGGACCAAGGTTGATAAAATTGATTATAGGTTCGAAATATGACCATAAAGTGGGTTTTGGACATGTTTCTATGTCATTTTGGGTTTTAAATTTAATGTTTAGTACTTTATTAACCAATTTTTTTTCTTAATCGGTGTAATTAATTTTAATCACTTTAAATAATATTTTTTTTGTAAAAAACAAATTTGATATTATTAGAGATTATAAATTATTCTAATTACAAATATTGAATCCATTTGTACAAATTAAAATCATATAAGTGGAAAAAATTATTTTAAAATTAATCCCGCAGACAAGACGACACTGTGGGATTTTAAAGTAAAAAATTTCTAAAAGTTTACTATGTTTTTATGTCCAATTTCAATTTGAAATTGATTAAAATGACCTAAATTGGATTAATTGATAAAAATATTATATAAATAAACTATTAAACTTATTAAAATATAATTTAACACTATAAATAAATTAGATGAAAAATTAGTTTTTGAATTAAAATTCAGTATTTTTAACTATTCATTAAAAGCCGAAACCTTTCATAAAAATATGAAAAATTTATCATAAACTAATTTTTATGTTTCACCTCCAAATATAAAGTTAATTGTGACATATTAAATATATAAATTTTGCAAAACTGGATTTAAAATGGGGTTTCCATTAAAAGGTGGTAAAACTGCCTTTATAAAAAATAGGTTTTTTTGCATAAAATTGGGTTTGTTATTATCTTATATCTATAGAATATTTTGGATGAATATAAAAAATATTTAATTGATTATATAACATATGTATTACATTAATATAACTTACAAATTGTAATTAATTTACTTTACTAGGTTAAAATAACTTTGTGACTATAATAATATTTTCTTTTATATTCAATTAGTTTTCATATTCATTAGTTGGTAACCTATGAATTCATATTATATCTGTGTAAAATAAATATTTTCATAATTTAGTTAATACTATTCAAATGCATAAACGTAACATATAGGTTATATTCCATTGGAATAGTATTTTTAATAATATATTATAATTAGGTCACACTCGGTCTTGTGCGTGACACAAGCTATCGAGGAAGGTCAATCTTGTGTGTAACATATGATAAACCTGTTGTTTCATGTAAAGTATGCCAAGTTGGGATTTTATGTAACATAAACCAATTCAGATCTATGTGAAAGGAATGCTTAAATTAGTGAAAATCCATTTTCAGTGTTCTGTGAAGTGAAAAATATCAAAAGATTAAATTAATTTGAAAAAAATCACCAAAATATCGAGGTTTAACATTATACCCTCCTTAAAATAAATTTTCCCTCAAAATTAGTTTGGGTAATAAATGGTTTAATACTTAAAAGTTTCATTCAAAGAAACCCACGTTGTAAAAATGGATACTAAAACTTCCCTTAGAAATTGGATGTCATGGCCATAATGGTTACCCAAAGTAACTCATAATGAGATTCCCACATAGGAGAACAAAGTTCGAAAGCAAAACCATGGACATGGAAGATATATCTTCCCATTATGTTCTGATGGAGAGTGATAGAGAACAAGGTTAGGATAAAGTTAATAACCACAAAACCATAAATATGCAATGACCCAAGGGACCTTCTGATTCATAAAAAATGGTGGTACTAGGATAACATTTTTTGTTTCAATATATTTTTTCATAAAGTTAAAAAAATGTAATTAAAATATATACTTGCATGATTTCTAGAAAATTTCACCCTTTACTATTCATTGATCCACTTCACCTCCTTCTCTAAAAATAAAGGTGACCTTTTCATTCCTAAAGTACTAATAGATCATGAGATTCATGATATTCCATCCTATTTTTCATCAGTTATCATCATCACAATGTAGTTATAAATGACTATCCAAAATGCATAAATCCCTATATAGAAGATAACATATTAATATTACTAACTTAATATGAATTTTAACTTAAACTTTCCATAAATGGTTATAATTCACCATTCATTCCTTAAATAGGCTCTTATATTTAACCAAAATTAGTTATATTATAAACTTGGGTCCATCCTTGTACAATAGAATATCAAATGTGATTTTATTATTCCATAATCCATGTCGGGAAAGATAATCATGTGAATATCACCAAAGGATGAACAATAAGACTTTAATAAGGATTATTCATACAAAATAAAACATAAAATTTCCAACTAAGAAAGGATATGCAATTCTTAATTATCTTGGTTCACTTCATTCATTAAGATCTCATATGATTTCCCTTTTTTCTATTATATTCAGAGGTTTTTGGTGTTGATCTCTGTTATTAACCCTTGAATTTGGTAACTTTCTAGTGAAATGACCAAACTCCATGAAATTGAAAAACTGAAGTGTAGAAGGTCCATCCTAAGGATTTCTCTCATTATTTTCACCATTATATAACTTTTTTCAATCATTTATTCAATCAACCACTCTGTGTCCTTTCTTTCCACACATAAGACATTTAATAGTCTTATTAAGACAATTCCCACCACACTTATTTCCACATGTAGAGCACAAAGGAAGGCTTATATTCCCATCTCTATGGTTTTTATTGTCCTTTGAACTCCATACTCCTCTTCTTGTTAAAACCATGAGATTGATACATAACTACAACCTCCATTTCAAATTCGATTGCATAATGCATAATATCTTCATAGCTACAAAATTATCTTATTGTCAACTCCCTTCTGAGACTTGGATTTAAGCAACTAAAGAACCTATCAACCTTACTTTCTAGTTGGATAATAATTCTATAAGCATATATCACAAGTCTTGTGAAATTAGCCATGTAGGTACTAATAGATTCATCGTCATTTTTCTTTAACTCAAGGAACTCCTTTTCCATATTTGTTCAAAGGAAGCGAGGAAAGTAATTATTGAATAATAAGTTCTTGAACTCATCCCAATCCATAGATTCAATTTAATACTGCTTCCTTGTATTCTTTATTAGATTCCACCACTGGTCTACTTAGCCTTCTAACTAATAAATTACCAAAATTACTTTAACACTTGATAACAAAGAATATCTTTTTAGTGGTACTAATACAGTGTTTAGAAATAATTAGATTAGATGACCCACTAAATTAAGGTGGATGATGCCTCATGAAGGACCCACCATAATTTTGTTACCTCCTTTGATCATCATGATTCATAGCTTGAGAAAGTTGTGTGAGCATAATAATGAGGTTTTTAACTTCATCTCCCAAAACATCTAGATTCTTAGGATAACAATCATTACATTGTCTCTCAAAATCACATTAACATGGTTCCTTCAAGTTCCATCCATTGACTAAATCTAAAAAGAATAGAGTAAGAAACATTTATCAAAGAGAGGAACCGCATAGTCATGAAAAGTCACTTATATGATGTATAAATTTTGACACCTTCCTTATTCTATAACAGTTTAGGTGTTTTTCTAGTTTATTCATAGCCAAATTCTATTTAAATCCATCATGATGGTTCTTCAAGTGTTGTGAATTCCCAAATAATATCCCCCATGAGTGTAAAACCAGGTGTGTAAAAAGGCATGTTGTTGTGTACCAGATTACCCCGAGTCAGGCCCGGAACATATTGTAAGAGTTATTACCCCTAGGTACATCTATTCTAGATCCATATCCACTTATAGTATCCAAACAAATATGTATTTCTAGGAAACCACTTACTCTATACTTTACCAATATTCTAAGACATTTTCCTAAATGTTAACTAATCCTTATACATATCCTTAGAGACATACCAAGACATATCCTTAGTAATATACCTAGGTATGTCACTAAAGTTTTCTTATTCTAGTTTCCAATGGTATACTAAAATATTACTTTGATACCAACTATAGAGAACCAGGCTTAACATACATGGATATTTCATCATTTTTGATGAATATTCAGTATATTAAAAAAATACATGCTCAAGGACCGTAATAGTTTAGTGTATTTGGAAACCTGGAAATAAAATATTCTATCCCGGAGAAATATCTTGAACATCACCCATATATATCTCCACCGTTAGTATTTCTACCTAAAACCATTCTTAATAATCAATATATTGGAAACATAATAAAGGGGTGATCTTAAATTTCTAGCAAGGATAAACAAGGGAGACATGTATTCATAAACATGAACATAGGGGTGTGATAATGCGATTGTAATAATAGGATATCATACCCTTCATATCAATTATCATAAACATGAGTAATGGTAAAAATATTGGCAGTTAATTAGGCATGAATGATAAAGAAAAATCATCATGATCCATGAAATCATAACTAAGGAATAAGACGCAGGATTTGTGGAATACATATAATAATAGAAACTTTTATGTCAAGGCTACCTACCAATACCTTTATAACATATTAGGAATGGGCTATGAACCGTGTACCTACTTCGGGATTTGGATAGAAACCTGTGTACCCACTTTCTTTTAGGATTCGTCTATAACCCATATACCTTCTTGTTTTCACAATTAGGCTACAACTCATGTACCCACTTTCTTTTAGGATTGGGCTATAAACCATGGACCTTCTTTATTTTAGGCTTGAGCTATAACCCATGAGAATTCTTTCTTTTTGGCTTAGGATACAACCCATGAACCTTATTTCTTTTAGTCTTGGGATACAACCCATATACCTTTTGAGCCCATATAAAACTTATCATTAACCAATGCATTGGAAGTAGATGTAGGTCCCACCCATCTCATAGTAAAATCATTCACACATGTGTGATAAGATAATAAAACATTCATCAAATCATGACCCATAAAAAGACATAGGCCTTATAAACATAAAATCATTACCTATAAAATGAAATGGGTACCATTAATGCTTCATAAAATCATAACCTATGAAAATAGATAGGTTTCATAATCACTTTATGAATTCATAACCTGTGAAAAGAATTGGGTTTCAAAATAAAAGAACCTGTGTAAGTGAAACAGGTGTCTTAAACCTCACTCTATTAAAACATAAACCACTCAAGAAAGAATTAAGAATGGAACCATTGGATAATTTTCTATATGGGAATTAATAACATCAACAGATTTCATATTAGATGAAAAATAATTTTTAATTATCTTTAAAAAACATTTCTTGAGTAAAATATACTAGCTTCTTTGAAAAAGAGTTTTAAATACATAAAACCATTTAAAAAAACATTGTCTTAGAAAATACCTCGAAAACTTATAAATAATAATTTAAATAATTTTTAAAACCTTTTCCCTATAAAATTACTTTAAAAAAAATTCTTTATGATAACCTTTAAAATTAAAAGTAATCTTCAATGTAATGGTGGTGGGTAAATGCATACATGTTGTACGATGTAAAAAGAACATTCTTTTTTGCACGGTAAGAAGGTTAGAAGGAATGCATTGTTTGGAAAGTGAAAAGAATATCAACTTGAAGATATTGGTAAAATAAAAAAGGGTAAAAATTTATTTTAAATCATATAAGATAATGCTATTATATTCTTGTAAAACCTTTTTAGAAAACATAGATTTCTGACCGAAGGGAGGGTAAAGTCATGATTTTGTAAAAACACTTTCTTAACTATCTTTTGGAAAAAAGAGTATAAAAATGGTAAAAATACATGAGTATAACATGAATAACTAGTTTATAATAAAATTCATAAATTTACTTGAAATATGGATCATATTATTTAATCCATGGGAGCATAAACAAAAACAATCCTAAAAGAAATGATGAGATTGTCTCAATAAAACCTTATAACTTTGTAATGTGGGATTATACTCTCTGTGTAAGAAATGAAATTACATGATGATTAAAATATAAATGAAATATTTATATTCATGATATAACATGTAAAATTTAATTATATACACCTCAAAGAAATTGTTTAGGTTCATAAGAAAACATGAGTCTCAAAGAAGGGAAATTGAGACAAAACTATTTTACCAATTTGGTAACATTTGAAACATAAAACCCATGAAAGAAGGATCATATAATGGATATGTGAATACCCATAAATTTAATTATAAGATACATATAACATAATAATGTTCAGTAAATACACTACACAAAAGGAAATAGTGCTGAACAAAACATCTATCTCACTGAAATTAAAAGTGAGATGAAATCCCCTTACCTTGTGTCTTGACTATCATCGTACTCATTAAAACCACCTTCATAAAAAAATATATTTTTTTTAAATATCTTTTAAATAACTATATTATTGTATCAAATACCATATATGGTTTTATTATGACCTTATATTACCTACTTGTTAACGATCCAAGGTTAAGGTTTCACTTCGGGTAATATTTGCTTTGTTCTTCGCATATGTCTTAATTATTTATATTGTTGGTACTTATACTTATATCATGATTCTAAAATGTAAATAATGGTAGAAATATAATTTATATCCATTATATTTATATTATAATAATTTAAATCATAAATAAGTAAAAAATAGAATACACTATTCATGGAGACTATAAGTCGTACATACGCATGAATGATGTTTCTGTTTTTATTATCGTATTGAAAGAAAGTATGTAAATGACACGTATATATATATGTGTATATATATATATGTGTGTGTATATATATATATATCATTATTATATTATAATTAATATATCATATATATAATATAATTTCATTAAACCCATCCGTAATACATTTCATGTGGTGTGTGAATGGATCACATCGCTTTGAGTGAGCGGTAGTCCACACTTCCTAAAATGAGATTACCGTATTAAAAAAAAATGGAAAGTAAATAGATGTGTGTTGAAAATAGAATAACAAAGATTAAATAAATAATAAATATAATATATAACATATATAAATATACTTCCTATAATAATGTCCACCATGATTGGTGGTAATGTAGAAATGGACAATCATCGTTTCGTGAGACAGTAGTTTTCTATACACAGAAACAATGTGTTCCCTATCCATTAGATAGTGGTGTGTGAAAGTGTAGTTATAAATATCTAAATAAAATAATTATAGTATATTTATGATAATTTTTTTTTCATAAAATAATCTAATAAAGAGAGTGGAGGAGGTGAAGAAGGAAAATGAAGGAAAGGATCTTGAGAGAAGATGTTACCTCTAAATCGGGAAACTCCTTTTAGTTTGTGCCAAAAGGATTCTCTGAGAGGCTTTATTCCAGAAGGGGGGATTAAATGTAGAATGAATTATTTTTGGGATGTTACTTGGGTATAACTTGGTCGAACTTAAAATGTTTTAGAGGTGTGAGGAATGGGTAGAGGTGCATGAATTTTATAGTGGAAGTGGAGTGGCACTCTTGTAAATATTTGAAGAGAGAATTCCAACCACATTTTTCATGTTGAAATTTGATCTAATAGTGGACCAAGGTTGATACGATTGATTATAGGGTCTAAATATGGACATAAAATGGATTTTTTATATATTTCTAGGTCATTTTGGGTCTTAAATTTAATGTTTAGAACTCCATTAACCTAATTTTTCTCTTAACTAATGTAATTAATTTTAATCACTTTTACTAATAATTTTTTTTTAAAAATAGACCATATTATACAATATAAATTATTATTATTCCAAATATTGAATCAATTTGGAAAAATTATAACCACATAAAAGCAAACAATATTTTAATATTAATCCCACTAATGGGACGACATTGTGGGTTTTTAAAGTAAAAACATCAAAAAGTTTACAGTGTTTCTATATCCGATTTCAATGTGAAATTATTTCCAATGAACTAAATTAGATTAATTGATAAAAATATTATCTAAATAAACTATTAAATCAATTAAAATATAATTTAACATTATAAATATACTGGATGAAAAATCAATTTTGAATTAAAATCTAGTATTTTAACTATTCATTAAAAGATGAAACCTTTCATAAAAATACCAAAAATTTATCCTAACCTAATTTTAATGTTTCTATTAAAAATATAAAGATTATTTTTACATATTAAATCTATAAATTTTCCAAAATTTGGATTCAAAAATGGTTTCACCATTAAATAGCGGTAAAACAACCTTTATTAAAAATATGTTTTTATGCATAAAATTGGGTTTGACGTTATCTTATGTCTATTGAATCTATTGGATGAATATAAAAAATTATTTTATTGATTATATAACATATTTATTACATTAATATCACTTAACAATTTTAATTAATTTAATTTTCTATGTTAAAATATCCTTGTGACTATAATAATATTTTTCTTTATATTAAATTAGTTTTAATATTAATTAACTGATAACCTATAAATTAATCTTATATTTGTGTACACCACATATTTTAATAATTTAGTTAATATTATTAATATCCGTTTACTCGTAGATTATTTTATATTCCATTATAATAATATTTTTAATAATATATTATAATTCGGTTACACTCGGTCTTGCATGTTGTGCAAGCCATGGAGGAAGGTCAATCATGCATGTAACGTATGCTAACATAGTTGTTCCATGTAACATATGAAAAGAAGGGATTCCATGTAACATAATCCAATTAAACTCTGGGTGAATGTAATGCATGACCTAGTGAAAATCTATTTTCAGTATTAAGTGAAGTGAAAAATATCAAAATATTAAATTAATTCAGAAAAAATCACCAAAATCCCGAGGTGTTACATGGAGTCTATCAAAGTGACCAAAGAATTAATTACCAAGTGTCACTCCATCATGGAGTGAAATATTTAAGAACTAACCTTTTATTTCATACCTGGTATCACATGTTGGGTCCCAATTATCTCTCAAATCATAGTACAAACATTGTGTCATCGAGCCCATCCAAGGGGTCTCCCATAGGGAACTGATGTCACTCGTCTGGAGGTAAGAGCAATAACACTTGATGATATTATCCTAGTCATACCTAGTGTCACTCTCGGTATGTTTACAAAACATTAAAAAATATATCCAGGAGTAACAAGAGTCCATCCAAGGGTTCCTTAAGTCAGAACCCCTCATTTCACCCTCACCACTATAGTGAAAGAATTAAATAATCAAAGTAAATTTATAATATGTATAGAAAGATTGACCATTTAATTAGTTCAATCCATTTGATTTTAGTAGGCATGTTGATCAAGGAATTTCCATTTAATGGTTCATTTATTACATAGGTTTTAGGGGCCTAAACAAATGGATCAAGACCCAATTCAACTTAATTAACCATCTTAAGTCAAAAATTATTTGGAAACACCCTCATGGGTATTTAAAAAACTAAGTAAAAAATATAATTGTGCTTCAAAATCAGATAACACCCATTAGGTGTGACATAACACAAGGTGATCAATCCAAGGGGTTGATTCACCACAATCTTGGGTCATAAAAGGCATGGCGAGGAATTCAATTTAATTAAATTAAAAAATTTGGGGGAATGCTGGAAGGGTCCAGCTCGTAGCATAGTATAAAAATTTATATAATGTAACGAAACAAGGTAAATTATCATAGACCACCTACCTTATCCTCTTATATATTCCTTCATATATTCTTGGACTTTAATTCAAGATGGATTGGATGAAATCAAAGAAACCATAAAATTACCTAAAAATGGGGAAAATGATCCTGCACCCAAATAGAGAAACAGAAAAGATGATGAAATCAAAATTCAGGGGAGAGGATTAAAGATATTACCTCTTAATTTTTGTTGAATTTGAAGGTGAATGAATCAGAGTCCATTTATATGAGTTGTCTCAAAACCTAAGAAAGAATGAGGATATGGAGTCATATATGTAGAGGATGGACCTCATCCACTGGAGGAAATAAGGGAGAAAGAGAATTTTTTTAATAATTTAATAGGGTTGATTTCATAATTATTCCCCCATTTTCAAGGTCACATGGTTTGACCTCATAATTGTCTAAACCGTGCACGAATTGTGCACCTATCACTACTTCATAGGGGAACTTCACATAGTTAGGGATTTAGTTTATCTGACCATGCACAAACCATGAAAAAACCACTGTCCAAAAACTTCATATGGGCCATACAGCCATATGCATTGGGTTTCATGGCTGTAGAAAAATCGTACTGCCCCTAGGTCCCCACTGTATTCAACTGCACGGTTTAGGGGAAATTGTATGGGTTGGGCAGAACGGATTCTCTAAGCCTTCCAGCCCAGTATTTTATTCTCATTTAGGGTATCTAGGATTATAATGGGTCCTAGACACACCTGATACCTATTTATCTTAATTCAGCATCAAAATTAGGGTTTTTAAAATAAATTAATACAAAAAACAAAAGGTCCGTTCTTTTAGAAGAATTGGGTACGTTACATTTTATTAGTAAGGAAGGAAATGGAAATAAAAATGTTTTACAACATTAAGAACTATTTGAGAATAAATACATGTTTTTCAATAAAATAATATAATATTATTTCTTAAAAAAACATTCAGCATAACTAGACCAAAAAATAAAGGAGCTTATAACATAATGCCTTTGCCACATTAGTAATCTTTTCAATCATAAACTCCGTGAAAGAATAAATTTAAATGAAATATTAGATATCATTAATATAAGTATTTTTATGATATAACATTTAGAAAAGTGTATTATATATACCTAAAAATTTAATATAGGTGTTTAACATTACAATATGCCTCAATGAAGGGAAATTGAGACGAATTCATGCACGGATTTGATAATATCTAGATCAAACCCCCATAAAAATTCAAAATATCATATGTATTTTTCAAAACCAATATTTCTCATGAAAATAATACTAATTTAAATTAATGTTAAGTATATAAACTTCAAAATAAAAATAAGTGGTGAATATTGAATATGTCTCAGGGAAGTAAAAGAGAGACAAGAAATCCCTTACCTCGAGCCCAAACTTTCCATGTTTGTCCTTTAACTCCTATATAATAAGATTATATCAATTATTTAATTTAATAATAACCTTTTATTAGTTTAATACCTTATAATTAATTCATTTATTTTATTGGTTTCTAATTACAAGTTAAAATACTTAATCATTTAAGTCTATGTTAAGTGATTTTAGGACGTTCGGTTCATTGTTTCAAAATGGCTTTGGTGTGTTGATCATGGTCAAAGATACCATTATTTCAAAATCAATAGAATAATAAAAAAGAAATATTTATCATGTTTATAAATAAATTATTCTTTTAAAACCAATCATGAAATATGGTTATGAAAAATAAATTATGTTTTATTCAAGGAGACGGTAGGACGTATGTACGCATGAGTAACATTTCCATTCTTAATCGATCATTATGGAAATAAGGTAAGTAATATTTTATATTTACATAATGATAAAAATATAATAATTAATATATTATTTCCTTAAATATACTTATATATATCATAAAATGTTTGTGGTGATGAAAAAATAATCACATAGCTTCGTGGAAGCGGTTGTCCACACGTATGCACGAAAGACGTTATCATTTTTTAGTATAAGAAATAAAATTATATATTATATTTTAATAATTATAAATATTTCAATAATATCCTAATTATATAATTTATATAACATATATTCATTAACATTATCCTTATTACCTTCCATTTAAAGTGTTAGTGAAAACAAATCAAATCGCATCATGAGGTGGTAGTCTGCCTTACATACAAGCGACATTATCGTATCTTCCATGGAATAGAAAGTAAGAAAGGTATATGTGATATAATATTTTAATAATAATAAATACATTAAAAATATCATATATATATATATATATAATTTTAATCAATCATTATATTAATCTGTGAGAGGTGATCATGGAAAATAATTGACATCCACTCACAAGGAAATAGTTCTCTACACACATTAATGATGATTGGGTATCCCATTAGATAGACGAGGAGAAAAATTTTGGTTATTAAATTAACATAATAACATATCAGTATATTTTAGATACTTTTTTATTATATAATAATAATTTAATAATATTTTAATTAGGTGGAGGAATAAATAAAATGAAGACACACGATTAAGTATGATACCTCTTCTTCAGAAAACCTCCATAGGTAGGCACCAAAAGGATTCTTAGGATGTACTTATGATCAAAATAAGTTCTCTATTATGTGGTAATTTGAGTAATTATTAAATTTTGGTGGGTATTGAATGATCCAAAGATATTTTAAGGTGTGAATAGTAGAATAGACGGGGTATCATTTTATAGGTGAGGTGATTGGCACACTTGTAAATATTTGAAGAGAAAAAGGTGTAACCATGTTTTTAAAATAAAAAAATGGTCAAAAATAAATAATTATAAATATTTATACATAATAATGTCCAAATATGGAAATAAAATGTATTTTAGACAAGGTTTTAGGACATTTTAACTCTTATATTTTTAGTTTAACCCTCTGAAAAACTAGTTTTCACCTTAACTGTAGTAATTAATTTTTATTATTTCCCAAATTTATTATGGTCAAATAAAGTGGAAATTATTAGATAATATAAATTATTATGATTAAAAATATTGAATACATATTAAAAAATTCAATTCATTTAATAGTGAAAAATTAATTTAAATTCAAACCCACAAATGAGATGAAAAGAGAGTTTTTGAGAAGTGTATTTCTAAAGAAAAAGATGATTTAATATTAACTATATGACTAATAATAATATTTTTATGAATATAAATTATTATTTATTAATATATAATCTATAATTTTCAATTAAACCATTCCTTCTTAGTGGTTTTTTAAATTAATTAAATATGAGAAACATTATGCACTTTAAAATAATGTTCATAAAAACACATTTTTAAACCGAAAAACAAACCTATACTAAAATACAATATAATGTTAATTAAAAATAAATTATGCAGATTAAATATAGATAAATAATACTTATTTTACTTTTAAATAATATTTAGAACATAATGGTTCTTTAAAATTTCAAAATTTATTAAAAATAAATGACTAGAAAAATCGTTATTTTTCACTATTCACCGAAAAATCAATATTTTTTGAAAAATCCCAAAATTTCTCCCCAAGTAAATTTTGATATTATAATTTCAAAAACAAATTTAATTTTAAAAAATAATTTTCTAAAAGTTCAAAAAATTAATTATAATATTTTTTTCATTAAAATCGATAAAAAACATTTTTGAACAAAACATATTTTTGAAAATTAAAATTACTTTACTCAAAATGATTGATTATTTACTAAAAATGAATCAATAATTTATATTTTTATGAAATTTATATTTATATATATAAATATATCATGAAGTATTTAATACTATTTATACTATCAATTTAACAACTAGGATATAATTTTATAAATTTCACAGGTCGTTTAAGATCGGTGTTAGGTGTTGTATATGATATAGAACACAAATATATTAGGGTTTAATGTTCTTAAATATATAAAATAGATTAAATTTATTTAAAAATAAATATATAATAATTTATCAGGGTGTTGCATTCTCATCTAAGCTCAGTTTTGTGTGTCATATACTCTATAGAACCTAATTTTCTTCTTTTCAAAATCCTAGGGTGTTGCACCCCCCCTAATAAATTGAATCCTAGAAATTTTAAATTTATCTTGGTAATCAAAGCTTTGATATTTTAAAATAACTTTTTTCTAAGCCTAATTCAAAAAAATGTTAATAAAACTCTCTCTTAAAAAGAGGGAAAGGGAAATACGAAGGTCATCACATAACTATGTTTCTACATAGGATAACATTAGTGACAATTGAAGATATGGACATGGAATAAAAGAATAAATAATTATAGAAAGTCATAGATATTATTGATCATATGAATGTAAACAATCAATAGAAAGGTAAAGACCTAAAAACCATATATCTGTGATGAGTGAAAATACCATCAATTCATCTGAAATGATGGTACTAGGATAATGATTCTTTGAAGATCCTTAGCCTAGAGTTGAGATATTCCTTTAAAATCATGACTAAAAATATAGTAAAATATACTAACTTGAAAAGTATAATTTACTCATTTAGTCAATTACCACCAAAATCTCATATTTTTCTCCAGAAGATGAGTATTCAAGATGAATTTTCATGCCTCAAGAACTAAAATCAACTTTTAAATATCAAAAACCCATAAAAGGGATAACAAGCTATTCATACTATCATTATACATTCGCCAAAACAAAAATTTTAAGAACATGGTAAGATAATTCCCAAAAATAAATAAACCTTCATATGATACATTAATATCTAAAATTAAATAGTAATACCGAAAGTTCAAACTAAAATATTCCATAAATTATTTACTCTATATCCCATGTAACCTCAATAACCTCCACATTAAGGATTATTTTAACCTCAAAGATTATCTCATACCTTTCATATTACAAGCTCAAAAATATATTGATCTTATTCTGAAATAAAATTAATCACTTTTCAAATACATGGTCATATATATGATGAAACATTTCTTCTTGAAATCACCTCAATAACCCAAATCATATAAAACCAAAAGGTTCTCAGTACCTTAAAACCTATGTATAAAAATTTAAATAAATAATTCATATTAAACTAAAGATTTAAATATACTTCAACCCAAAAAGCCTCCTAAATTTTCAATAATCACTTTAATATCTCATCACTTAAAACCTTAAAAGGGATGTATGATTATTTAAAATTATGATCTACCATAATATTATAGATCTATTATTGTATCCACAAATCTTAATATAAACTCATATGAAAACATATTAATCTCAAATGTTATGTAAACTGTTCCTTTGATACCAACTATAACAGCCCTGAACCCATACTATCAGATCCGGTGCTAAAATAATAAAATTTACATTTTAATATTTTATATCTATGAAGGTGACCCAATTTCACCATACAAAACTTACAACATAAATATTGAAATATTGTATCACTTATATTCTCAAAGACCTTTTAGGTTTACAATTTTATATAATTTGTAAAAACTCTTTCATAAACAATACCCATGTCTTTAAATGAGTATTTCTCCACTTAACCTAGATTTTATTTCTTTCACATTAGGTCATAATCATCATCAATATGAAAACATTACATACATAATTAACTTAAAATCATTCTTGATAACCTATGGAAAAAAGAAAACATAATAAGGGTGAGTTAAAATGATCAGTATGGGTAAACATAAGCATTGACAATTGAATGTGATCTGTGAGAATACAATGAGTATAAATATATGATTACAGAATAAAAGTGCATGATCATAACATAAGAGAGCTCATAATCATCAATACCAAGATCATAAAACATTAAAACATGTCATAAGGCTTTAACAAAGTCAAGATTCATCAAAACCAATAATCATGAGCAATGTGGTATCAATTTTAATCAAAGGGAACTTTTATATCTCAAAGAATGCATAATAAGAATATGTTGGTATCTTGGGAAATAAGTGTCATAAAACACTTATTGAACCCTTAAAATTAAAATAACCATATGGATGAATTATAATATAATTTTACATAGGAAATAATAATTACTAAATTCAATAGAGTACTATCTAGGTGCACCCATCATATAATGTATATCAGGATCACCCGGTACTATCCGGGCGAACCCATCATATACTAATGTCCAAAAACCATAAATAAATAACATGGGTCATTAATTTAATTTTAAAACTCATATAAATAATAATTATTCATTTTATATCTTGATTAACTCATGGGGAATAAATGGGTTCCATGATAATATTTTTGAAACATGATTAACCCATAAAAAAAACTTGTTCTATAACAATCTATTTGAAACATGATTAACCCATGAACGAAAAAAAACTATTTCCATAACTATATATTTGAAAAAATTTAACAAATTTAAAAGAAAATGGATCCAAAAAATCTCTTTGAAAAATGATTAAACAATAGAAAAGAAATTGGTTTTATAATATTCTTCTAAAACATGATTAACCCGGGGAAAAGAAACGGGTTTTGTAAAAATCCCTTTGAAATAATAATAATCCATCCAGTGAAATAATGTGTATCGTATCAATACAAAATATCCCACTTAGATCATAAGTAATGACATTTTTTGTTGATTTTGATGAATGCAAATACAATTATAATATCATTAAATACATTTTGAATAAAATAACCTTTTCATTTTGAAAATCACATTCTTAAAAACTAAAAATTCACAAAATATTTTGAAAAACATTTTATTTTAAAATAAATATAGAAATATATAATGGAGGGTTAAAATAAAATAATGTTCATGATGGCAGTAAAATCCATCCATGTTGTAAATTTTAGAAAAATAATGATTATTTTCAAAACATTTTTTTAAAAGGGATTCAAAAGTGAATCATTTGAAAAATTTTAAGAAATTTCCTTTAGAAAACATTTAAAATAAGATCAAATTCCATGTAAAATAGCATTGGTAAATCATTAATTTTCAAAAAATAATATTTTTTTTAAACATTTTATATCACATGTGTATAAAAGAGAAAGTTACCTGATCTAAAAGAAAATACAATATTGATATCACTTAAAAACACCTTTCTTGATGTTTTATTAATCAGTAAAGAAGGAAATTGAAATAAAATATGTTAAAAACATTCATAAATATATAAGAATAAATATATGTTGTTCAATAAAATAATATAATATGAATTCCTCATAAATAACCTTCAACATAAATAATCTTGAAAATAAAGGAAAGTGTAACCTAAAGTTGTTTCCACTTTAGTAATCTATCCAATCATAATCCTCATGAAATAATAACTTCAAATTAAACATTAAATATCATGAAAATAATGATTTTAATGATATAAAATTTCAAAATGGTTAGTATATGAACATCATAAAAGAAGATAGGTGTGTACCATTACAATATGCCTCAATGAATGGAAATTGAGACGAAATCCCTTACAACTTTGGTAATCTCTAGGTCAAAACCCCATGAAAATATAGAATATAATATTTATTTGTAAACGAAAATAAATTTCATGAAAATAATAATAAAATAAATTAATGTGAATTAAATACACCACAAAATAAAAATAAATGATGAATATGGCATATGTCTCACTGAAGTAAAAGCAAGACGAGAAAGTCCTTACCTCGAGTCCAAACTTTCCATGTGTGTACTTTAAATCCTATATAATAAGTTTATATAAATTATTTGATTTCTTAAGAAAATTTTCCATGTTTAATAAAAAATTATTAAATCATTTATTTTATTTATTTTTAATTATATATTCAAATACATAATCTGTTAAGTCCATGTAGTGTGTTTGGAGGACATTCAGTTCATTGTTTCAAAATGGATTTGGTGTGTTGGTCATGGTCAAAGAGATCATTATTTAAAAATATCCAAAATAAAAATAATGGAGTATTTATCATATTAATATATAAATTATAATTTTAAAACCAATAATTAAATATGGTTATGAAAAATGAATTACATTACAATCATGGAGACAGAAGGTTGTATGTACGAATGAGTAATGTTTCGATTTTTTCAAAGATCATTTTTGAAGGTAGGTAAGTAATATTTTGTAATTATAGAATTATAAAAATATAATAAGTAATATATTATTTCTCTAAATGCACACACACACACACATATATATCACATGCATTGTGGTGATGAAAATAATAATCACATTGCTATATAGAGCATGTAGTCCACACGTGCGTATGAGCGACTTTATCATTTGTCAGTATAAGAAAGAAAATAATATATTATATTTTAAGAATTATAAATATGTAATGAATATATTAATTATTTAATTTATATCACATATATTCATTAAAATTACCCTTATTACCTTCCATGTAAATCATTAGTGAAAAACAAATAACATTGCATCATGAGGCAGTGTACACACAAGTGATGTTATCGTATCCCCCACGAAATGGAACATAAAATATTTATATGTGATATAATATTTAAATAAGTATAAATATATTAAAAATAATATATATATATATATATATACTTTTATTCAATCATTTTATCAATTCCTGAGATGTGATGATGGAAAACAAATGACATCGGATCACGGGGTTGTAGTATGTTGTACACACGAATGATGATATTGTATCCCATTAGATGGAAGAGGATATAAATTTAGGTTATTCCATTAAAATGATTACTTATAAATATATGGTATATACTGGTGTTATTATATAATCATAATTGAATAATTTTTTAATTATGTTGAAGAAGATATAAAATAAAGATGCTCGGTTAAGCATGATACCTATTCTTTAGACAACCTCCTTAGGTAATCACCAAAAGGCTTCTTAAGATAGATTTATGATCAGAATAAGGGTTATAGGATGGGGGTATGGAATTATAAATTCATTTTTGTAGGTATTTTTATACAAAAAGTGTTTTTAATGTGTAAATATGAGAGGATATGGGGTGATCTTTTATAAGTGAGGTGAGTGACACACTTGTAATTTTTGGAAAGGAAAAGACGTACCCCCATTTTAAACATGCCATTAGGATACCCAATGGATAATTATAGAGAATTAGAAATTATAAGGTATAAATGTGTCGTTAAATTATATTTAAGACATGATTTTAGGTCATTTTGACCCTTATCTGTTTAGTTTAAACCCTAGTAATCCCATTTTCACTATAACCGCGATAATTAATTTTTACTTTTTTTATTATTGATTATGGTGAAAATTTAAGTTGAAATTATTAGATAATATAAATTTTTATTATTAAAAATATTTAATCAATTTTACCCAATTAAATTCACATATGTAGAAAATTTTAATTTAAAATTAAACCCAAAAACGCGCTAAAAAAGCGGGCTTCAAGAAGTGTACTTTTCATGCACAAGATGGTTTTATATCAACTCTATAAATAATAATAAACATTGTATGAATAAAACATAATATTTATTGATATATAATATATAAATATAATTTAAATAATTCCTCATTATATTTTTTTAATTATTTAAAAAGGAGAATCAATAGTCAATTTAAAACAGTTTTAAGAAAAAACATGTTTTTAAACCCAAAAACAAACTTACACTAAAACACAATAGGAAGTTGATTAAAAATTAATTAATTATATTAAATATAAATTATAAATTATTATTTTTCTTTAAATAATATTTAAAACATAAATGAACTTTTAGATTTCTTAATTTATTGAAAAAAATGATATTTTTAGAAAAATCGGTATTTTCACTATTGACCAAAAAATCAATATTTTTTGAAAAATAAAAACAATTCACCCAAAGTAAATTTTGATATTATGATTTAAAAAATTAAGTTAATTTTCTAAAATAAATTTTATAAATGTTCCAAAAATTAATTATAATATTTTTTTAATAAAAAGTAATAAAAATCATTTTTTGAAGAAAATATGTTTTTTTAAGAATAAAGGTAATTTAATAATAACGGATTGATTATTTAATAAAAAATTATCAACCATTTATGTTGAGTAGAGAATATATAAATATATATAAATATATTTCATAAATTATTTAATACTATTCACACATTCCAATTTAACAGCTATGTTATAATAGTTTTTTATTTTGGGGTTCATTTAAGGTCGGTGTTGTGTGTCATATACCCTACTAAACACAAAAATCTCATGGTTGCATGTACCATATGATGTAAAAGAGATTAAATTTATTTAAATTTAAAAATAACATAATTTCTTGGGGTGTTACATTCTTTTCTAAGCTCAGTTTTTCATATCATATACGCTATCAAAAAAATCTTCTTTTAAAATTATTGGGTGTTACAGTTCCAACATGTATAAATGAAGTCGAACCTAAGGTAAGCGATTTTCATCTCATCTTTATTTTTATGAGACAAAATTCATATTCACCATTTTTTTCATCTATGTGTTATATATACTTTCCCTGAATGTCTTTTATGATTCTTATTATTTAACTTTTGTGGATTTTCATATCCATATAAGGTTATTTATTTCATGGGGCTTATGAATCGAATGTTACCAAAGTGGTTAATGGTTTTATGTTTTAGAGACATAGTTTAATAGGATTTTTTGGGATTATATTTCCAAATATTAATTATTATGATCTAAATCTCAATAAACTTAGTAATTTTCTTCCCCTATGTTTATTTCTTGAAAGTAACATTTTTTATTTTTCCCTCACTTTGTATACTCAAGTGACTAAAAATTCATTTTTAATGAAAATCATCCTAATCTCACTCTTCGATCGATTTTTTTCTTTTATGTCCATGTTTTATAAAATTTTTTTAATAAATTATTTTACTATTCTTCTTAGATTTTTTAAATCCATTTTCACCCATGTTTTAATTTTTCCAAAATTGATTTAAATAGAATCTTATTATAATTTTACAAAAAATGTACTTTTGGAATTTTTAAAAAAGTATAAGGGGAAGGTTTTTTTATTTATAAGGTATGAATGGAATTTTCCACCTTCAAGACAGATCAATTCTTTAAAGCTTCCTTTACACTTTCTAGTGGTTATTTTTAAAGAAAAAATTTCTTTAAATTTTTTGAAATTTTTATATTTTCAAAAGATTATTTCAAATGGAAATAATATTTTACACAAGAATATTTTAATGATATTTTAATATTATTTATGTTCATAAAAAAAACCAATGATATCACTTATTCTTAACAAGGGATATGATCTAACGATAGCATCTTTATTCATCCACTATTTTTTATGTTTATGATGAAAATATTTTTATGAAACTCATTACTTTTCATAGGTCATACTATGATTAAATTATGAAATATTTTTTAAACCTTTTACTTTTCCTTGGGTTATACTATTATGAAATTTTTATGAAATCCATTTATTTTCAAGGGTTCTAATACGATGAATGCTTAATTATCTTTTGGAACAGATATGTATGATTTTCTTAATTTTATGGGTGAGATCTATATCTCCCTAAAATAAATGGGGCAAATATGGATAACTCATGAGGTAAATATGATATGCATGAACTTGTTTTCATGTTCAAAATTTCATGTGTAGACCTAGTTTTTCTATACAAAATATTATTAATGGACCTAAATTTAAATTTTATACAATTAATTATGTATATGGGTTTAATTTCCATAATATTTAATCATGTACATGGTTTTCATGGCCATAAATATATGCATGTACCTTGATTTCATATCCATTAGATTATGTGTAGACCTGGTTCCATGTCCAAAAGTTTTTGTGATGACTTGCCTTCTTATCCTTAACTTTATGAGTAAACTTGTTTCTATTTATAAATTTTTAAAAAGTTATAAGCTTATGTGTATTCTATAAACTCATGTATTATGATAATTTTATGCTCTCATGGATCATATTATTTAATTCCTTTATGATTCATGTCCTATAAGCTTCCAAGTTTTATGCCATGAATCAAGATTATGATCTATGTTATACAAGGTATGAATTTAAAATTACATGATAATTTTCTAATAAACTTATGATCATGTTATAAACAAGTGATCATTAATTTCTCCCTTTTTACCTTTACTGGTCATTTAAGAATTACCTTTCTTATGTTTTCTTTTTCTAAGGTTATGAAGAATATTTTTTTTGGATGATATGTTTAATAAGGGTGATAGTTTTGAATAAAATAATTTTATACACTTATAAATTAGTTTTTTTGTGTACCATTTTTCAATGGAACTATAACTATACTATTAGGGCATATATGGTTATGTTATGTATTGAATATTTATCTAAAAAGATTAAATATCAATGTATGAAAAGTGTGGGTCACTATAACATCAAGAATCACCTTCCAATAGAATTTATTATTAAAAATCTATTGTTTTTTTCAACTAGAACCGTATCCCACTTTACAAAGATTCTATTCACCCTTATTTATCACAAATCATTCATTTATAAGGATAATTTTAAGGAAAATTCAAATCCCCGATGTGAGTATTGGAAACCAAATATATTTTATTATTAATTTTCTTCATGTTAATTTATTTTATATAAACTAATATATAATATTCCTATAAATTATATACTTTTATTTTATTATATTAAGTTTATTTTCAATATATATTCATTTATCTAATCCATTAAGAAAAACAAAAGTGTCATTAGGGTGTGTGTGTGGGCTACCGCCTCCACAAGTCAATGTCTTCTGTTTTTCACCTAGTTTATTATTTATTAAACCCCCTTAAAATATAACACACCACCTTATATGTATCTAAATAATATCATCATTCACCTATAATAATGATATTATGTCCAAAAGGAATAACTTTCATAATCCTAATCAACCATTAATTATAGTAAGTTCATATTTGGGTTAGTTTAAACACCCAATTGAACAATTATATAAAACTCCATCAAGGATGAATATGGAAAAAAATACTAATTATATTACAAGTTAATAAGAGAATAATAATTTTTTAATGGTTCTGTAATAGTAATATTATGTATATAACTTATTATTGAAATATCATCTTCGATCGCTAGAATTAACAAAATAATATGACATTGTTTAAACTTTTAGGAAACACAACTAAAACACTAATATGAATGAGTTAATTTAATTATAAATCAATAAACTTTATATATTATAGTAACATATATTATATATTAATGATTTAAATTTGGATAATAATAGTGAAAAATAACACTTTTAAGAAACTAATACAAAAAAACAAATCTACAAGCACCTAGTGTGGGGAAAATATGTAAAATAAATAGAATTCAATATATATAATGGATATATATAAATATTAAAATTTAAAATTAATAGGATTAAGGTTATTAATTAAATTTACTAAGATATCTATGTTTTTGATACATGAGGTTAAATTATATTTGTGGAAGTTAGGGAAAAAAGGTAAGGATTTTCCTTCTAAAATTCCACTCTTTGACACATGTTTTGTATTATGTACCTAATTTCATTTATGTAGTGTATATACTAAATAATTTTTATTATATATCATTAAATTAAATTTATTTATTTTATTTGAAGATAAATTTTAATACACCCCTTTCAAGAGTTTTTTATTGAATTTTCACCCAAGTTATAAGTGGGTTTTTTCATCTCAATTGTCACTCTTTGAGACTCATTATATTTTAACCAATTATTTAATTTTTTGTGGTGAATACATTTTCATGTAATAATTTGTACCATTTTAATAAAAAATTTCATGGAGTTTAAAATTATATATTTTTATCCCTCCCTTGAAATCTTTTTATTTCAATAGTTACCATAACTGTTGTAAAACTCAATCTTTTTATTGTGAAAAAACCATACAATGTTTTGGGAAAGTAAAAGTTTGTGTAGTTTCCTAGAAAATGAATCCATGATTGGATACTATAAAGTGGATTTGGACGTGGAATATATGAACATAGGGGTAATAACCCTAAAAATGGTTGGATGGTTAATGATTGAATCATCACTCTGATGAATGACTAGTGGGGATAAGACTGCTCACCTAGCTAGACACTTCCGAGGGACATGGTTTAAAATATCCATGTGATCTTTATAAATTTGTATGAAGAATTTTTCCAAACATTACTAGGGTATTGTACCATTAAAAACTATTACTATATCTTATTTATAACTCAAAACATTATAAGTTACCTTCTCTAGTGCCTTGTCTTAATTTCTAAGATAAGGGTATTTTACATCGCACTGTGGATGTTCCCAGGGTTGGATATTCACCTAGTGAGCCATGTTATTCCATAGGGAATAGAAATATAAATAATCTATATGTAACACCTTTATATTTTGTAAAATATTTTTGTCTAAATAAATTTAATCTTTTTGATATTTTTATTTACACATAACATCATGTTTATCTTGCGTTACATGCAACATTGAGTTTAGTTTTCATTGCACACAACACTGAGTTTAAAAAAACATGTCATACTATTAAAATATAATTATTTAATATGATAGTTATAATATAACTGTTGAAATAGAGTGTATTAATAGTATTTTCATGAACTAGGTCGAGTTTCCATCTTACTCGACACCCAACCCAGTTCGAGACAAGGCCTAATCAGCATTCTTGATCCAATCGAGAAAGAAAATAGTGTTGAGCATCAAATATATCATAGAGGGAATCATTTATCCAAACATAAACTAATAAAAATAAACCATAAAAGGCATACAACATAACCTAATAATATCTATATATCACTAAATACAAAATCAGGTCTATATACAACTACAACAGAAAGAAACAAAAGACTAAACTAAACTAAAACTAGACCCCATAGAACCTGAACCAGACCAGATCTCCATGTGACCTATTGGTGACCCCCAACCAAAAGACCAACCCTCTCCAAAGGAAAAATGTGAACAAGAAACCTAAACCTAAAAAATATATTGGGTCTACTAACTCCGACTTGAACAAGTAGGTTGTGGGCATATACATCTCAGTAGGTAAGCACCAAAGAGTCCACACATTTCTATTTAAGAAACATTTCATAAACACTAGTTTTAAATATACATATAAAACAAGGTTTTATCATTTTAAAGAAAAAAACACATATTTACTATCTTAAAACAGAACGCACCACATTCCTCTTTCAAAAACAGATTTCCATTTTAAAAACACAATTTAAAACCAAATATAAATTGAAGGAACCCAAAACAGGTTATCAAATTTTTTTTTCAAGAATAAAATGAATATAAAAAGTAGGAAGATACTATAAAATTAAACAAAAAAGTGTAACATAGTAAAAAATAGAACATAAATATACTAATCATGGGAATTTCTTTAACATCTCTAGAAGAAATCCTTGAATGTACTCAGTTCAGACTCACTTGATGGAATATGGTGTAAATCTATAGTCAATAACCAATTAGACACTCTAAACTAGATAATAAACTACCACTTCCCACTTAGACTCTCAACAAATCTATGGGTACCAACCCGTCTAATCGAGGTCAATATTCAACCATCACATGACCCTTTAGATAATGCCCAGGAAACCAAAAATAATTGTGAGTGGGGATGTCCTCACATGCATGGATCAACTAAAACCTACAACCACCATTTTTTCCTAGCCCAAACTCCGAAATCACCTATTTGATGTCACTATCCTATGAAATTCATCTATATAGGTTTCCATTATTCATCAATCCACACACAAGTTACAACAAATCCTTCACATGACCTTAGATTTAAAAAAAATTCCAAACATTATAAAATAAAAATTGGGCCTTTAGATTTTTCCAAAAACTGAATTAATTTCAAAAACCATTCCCAAAACCTTGATGGAAAAATATAAGCCAGTAAAAAGTGCCAACATAAACATTGTTTCATTTTAGAAACTGATCCACCTCACAAAATTCTAAATCGACCAAGTTGTAGATAACACATTTTAGACCAACTTTAATTTCATTTAAAACACCAAGACACAATTTGGAATCCAAGGAACCAATTTGAAAATAATAAGGGTGTGATAGAACCATTTAAGTTGAGGATATAAGGAGGGTAAAAGTATCATGTTGAAAACTGGGTTTTAAAGGTGTATTATCTAAGAAGAGCCATCTTCATTTGTGATCCTATCCATATGTGCACCCTGTGCATATATAGATATTCCAAAATCCAATGGCACATTAGAAATAAACTATAAAAAACCCAAATCTAAATTATAGAGTCATAAAAAGAATTTCCATAAATCACAAAAAATCCTCACACAAGCACTAAACCAATAAAAGATTCCAAAACCCACACACCAATCTCAAATTATATCTATCATCATTTATCAAAACTCATCCAAGGATAATTATTGTCTCAAAAACACCCAAATCTATGTAAAATAGGTCATTAGCATTTTAACAAACACCTTTCATACATATACATATAGGAATAATTAGGAAACCCATTTTCACCAAATTCCTAACATGAAAACACAGCAATTCATCAATAACACACATAAAAAGAATGATCATAGAATTTAAAAACTATTAAAGTAAATATCATGGATCAATAGAATGTTCTAGAAAGGAAATAGATGGAAACACCTACCTCATTGATATGAAGATGAAAAGAAACTCTAAGGGAAGTAATAAAAAGTCTCAAAAATAAATCCGTACACCCTAACATCAAGATAACACAAGATACACATCAACCATAGACTCTATGGTTTGGATAAGAGATAACACACCCATGAAGTACCAAGAAACCAATATTGAAAGAATATGGGTGGAGTAAATCAACCAAAAATGGATAAAAAATTACCTAGGAACCTCAATATAGCTTGAATGGAGGTAGGATAGAAACTGAGGAGGGTCTTGGGAGATCTCAGAGTGCACCTAGGTCAAGAAAGAGGGAGGAACTTGATTTGGGGTTAAAAAAATAAGAGGGTAAAACATTGAATTTCAAGATTTCAAAGACCTAGGAACGCCATAGGGTTTGACCACATTGTTTTCCAAACCGTGTGCCAGTTGTGCGTAACCAAATGGATAAGGAGATCACCCACATGTTCTGGTCGCAAAGTTTGGGAAACCATAAACAAACCATTTTATTTGGATCTACCAAATTCTAGAGCCTCCATGCATGCTTGTCTCATGATTTCTCCTAGATGTGCGCAAACCATGAGCCTTTTCCCTAAAACTAAAAAAGGATTTGTGCAGTTTCTACTAGGCCTCACACAATTTCATCCAGATCATGGGAAAGCCATGAAATGATAACCATACAAGAACAAAAATAACTGAAAAGGACCTCAGACTCATTAGGTCACATGTTTAACCCCCAAAATGTGCACAGAAACCATGAATAAGCCAAAAAGGCACCTGGAAACTCCAAAACATAAAACATTTCATTAGGAACTTGACTCTAACCTCATCCAGGAGAACCAAAGTCAAGAAAATATTAAAATAAAATAAAAACCCTGGTTGGAGTGTGACAATCATCCCCACCACAAAAACTTTCTTCCCCCCAAAATTCACTCATCCAAATGAGAATAAAAACATGAATCTGATATGGAATGAAATCGAGAAAAACCACCAACCTCAATGTGAATCTTTTTAATTTCATCTGTCAAACCCAAACAATACTAAAATAAACCACAATAAGTATAACAACATGAAGTGGTGAAGGGTTCTCCCCACCATAATAATCCAGCTAATCTTATAGTACCCACTCGAGAACCTGTAAATACCCACCCAAACCAAAGACCCCCCGACACATGGGGAAACCCATGAAAGGAATTCAAACTAAATAGTGAACCAAAACACAAGATACAATTCGTTGTTTCTAAAAAGCATGAATATCACCAAAATAAGCACAACCTGAATCCAAAACCAATAAAAAAATACAACCTTTTAAAGATTCATATCCATAAAGAACAACCTCAGTTTTACAAGGAAATAGATCTACCATTCCTATTACAATTAAGAGGAATTGACAAAAACTAAGAAAAATAAAAAAGGAACTTAAACTGAATTAACTCTGATGTTAGAGAAAAAAATTAGGCCCAGGATGTAACGACCCGAAATTTTGAATAAATCTTGTTTCCTAATTTTATGTGTTATTTTTATTTTATTTTTATACTCAACAAAAATGTTTCATTTGATAACATGTGTATAATTAAAATGATATCATTGGTTTTTGACTGTTATATAACCATTGGTCAATATGGCCGCTGGAAACTAAACGTTTTGATTATTGTCTCTAAATACAAGTAATCTTGGTTAATTAATATAGAAAGAAGATTCGATGGCCTCACCCAGTAGTCTTGGACCGATCGAAGCCCATATAACAGAACTTGGTAAGGAGGTAGCACCACTGGGCTTTGCTCTGGACCAAACCCAAGCTGAACTTCATCATGTGAAGCTAGAACGGGATCGCCTTCGCGAGAAGTTCAAACTGATAGAAATTACTACTCGTGCGATGTTGGCCGAGCCTCCCTCAGATTCTCTAACCTTAGCACACCTTACACTTAGGTCCTATGCTGGTGTGATAAGGGGCTATGTAAGGAGACCATAACTGCCTTGTGTAATCCTTTGTTTTAAATAAAAATTGGAATTTCTTCTTATGATGAAGTTTATGAATTTTCAAATGACCAGATAAATATAGTATGCATATTTTTGATGAATTTTAGAGAAAGGATATTTTAAAAATGTTTATGTAAACCTTAAATAAATAAAAATGTGTAATGATTTTCAAAAAATGGTCTTCTACAAATATGTTCAGTACGGAATTTAGAGTCTAATAAGATTAACTTAATTTTTGATGAATAGTAAATTATGAATAGTGATTTTATGCTTAGGATTAGTAATGTGACCAAATGGATTAGTAATCTCACTTAAAGAAAGTATTAATATAATCTAGGCACCTTGATTTAAGTAATATGATTCAATAAAATGGTTAAAAAACGGTTTCATAAATTATTATTCAAGTATTAGTTTTTTCGGGTGAATAGTGTTTTTTAATTAAAATTTAAATTAAAAATATTTAGAAAATTATTTTTATAAAATGGAGTTCATTTTTGAAATCAGAGCATTGATATTTGGTTAAGGTGAAATTTTTGGATTTTTCTGAGAAAGTTGAATTTTCAGTGAATAGTAAAAATACAGTTTTAGGGTTTCGGTATGTTTAATGACATCATAACTGTGTCATGATGATGTCATGAGATATTTTAAAGGATTTTAGACTAAAGAGGATGAATTATTGTGTGGGGGTCCCCATGTGGCCTAACTTTATGGGAAGTACCATGGGAGGGCCCATGCTTTTGAGAAAACCACTTTTGAGGTGTCCCTTGGCCATTAATGCCTTGTCCCCTCAATTTCCCTATAAATACCAAGCCCTCCTCTCATATTTTCGACTCCAAAACCATCCTAAACGAAGTTCTGGTCTCCTTACCTCCCAAGGAGTCCTCCCAAGGTGCCCCCAAGCCCTCAAGGTCCCAACCTTTGAGTTTTAAGAGTTACGTTTTAAGGTAAGGGATCCGACCTCTCTCTTTAATTTCAAGTAATCTCTTTTATGTCATTCCTTTTATGCTCCATGTTCTTATGTTGGAGGATGTTCTTTTATACTCCTATTACTGCCCTTTTAATGTTCACATAATGAGAGATCCCCTCTTACTCTCATTATTTCGTTTTATGAAGTTTTAAGTGGCGCCGTTAGGCTGCCGAATTTTTAAGTGGTTCTTCACCCTTCTCGTTTTGAAGTTCTACTTTCATGTCAATTCTTTCAAGTTCCTTTTTGTTATGTCGGGGTATGATCTCTATATCTATCATACTGGACTCTTATGTTAATATGATGAGATACCCCATTTGATCTCTTCAATTCAGTATTTTGAAGTTTTAAGTGGCGCCGTTAGGCTGCCGAATTTTTAAGTGGTTCTTCACCCTTCTCGTTTTGAAGTTCTACTTTCATGCCAATTCTTTCAAGTTCCTTTTTGTTATGTTGGGGTATGATCTCTATATCTATCATACTGTACTCTTATTTTAATATGATGAGACACCCAATTTTATCTCTTCAATTCAGTATTTTGAAGTTTTAAGTGGCGCCGTTAGGCTGCCGAATTTTTAAGTGGTTCTTCACCCTTCTCGTTTTGAAGTTCTACTTTCATGTCAATTCTTTCAAGTTCCTTTTTGTTATGTTGGGGTATGATCTATATATCTATAATACTGTACTATTATGTTCATATGATGAGAGACCCCATTTGATCTCTTCAATTCAGTATTTTTAAGTTTTAAGTGGCGCCATTAGGCTGCCGAATTTTTAGGGGATTCTTTCACCCTTCTCATTCTTTTCAAAGTTTCACTTTCATGTCAAGTATTTCAAGTTCCTTTTTAATTATTTTGGGGAATTATCTCTATATCTATCATACTGAACTCTTATTTTCACATGATGAGAGACCCTATTTGATCTTTTCAAATCATTTTGTTTGAAGTTTAAGTAACGCCGTTAGGCTGTCGAACTTTCATAAGAGAAATCTAATTTTTGTCTTCCTTCCATGTTTTTCATTTCAAATGGTATGTCCTTGAAATTTAATTAACATGATCATGTATCCTTCTTATTCTGTCCATCTACTATTTTATGGGTCATTTATGAATGTTTGACCCATTTTCCCTCTCTTTTTAATGTCTTCTAAAACCTCGTAACATAGCCGTTATGCTGCAGAATTTCCATCACAAAATGTCTCTCTCTTTTTCTAAAGTTATTTTATATTATTAAGTGAATACTCAAAGATCTTTCTTCTAAAGGGGTATTCACATATATACCAAAATTTTCTATTTTAAATTATGGTATTTACATACATGAGACCCACCTTCCATTTCTGTGGGTTTTAAAGTGACGTAAAGATCATGTCTTTAAAACAGTTTTTAAAAACGTTATGATTATGAAATGAAACCCATTTATTTTATGCTATATGGGTTATTTATGAAATGTTTGATGATGATATATGTGGCTCACATGATAATAAAGGCAAATTTAAAGGTGCACCCTGATAGCGCTCCAATGCATTGGGTAATGATGTAACCACTAGAGATTACAATTTTCACGATACCTTGGTGGATAACCTTGGTAATTTTCAAATGACACCTTGGGGATGGACCTTGGTGATATGTCCATGATTGTCTATGTTAAATGATGTAGCCACATCTTCAAGTTATGAAAAAGTTTTATTTTTATTATGATATGCCTCATGATTTCATTTTCATGCCTTAAAGTTCTTTTCATGACTTTATTGATGTATCTCAAGTTCATATGTAAAATGTTTCACTTGTTTCCCTTGCTGGGACTTCTGCTCACCCTTTCTTTTGATGTATGTCCCCAGGTTATGAGATGCAGTAATGATCCTAGGGTGAACATGAGGAGAAGCCTTTAAAGTGTTTAAGAAGAATGTTTTATGTTTTCATGTTTTAAGTTCCTAGTTTTCAAGACACTAAACCTTAAAGATCCTCACTTTTGTAAAATGTAATGAAAGTTTATGTGATAAAAAGGCAGGATTCTATAGTTGGTATCAAAGGATGGTTTAGTTATTTGTGGAAATTAGGATATTAAAACTCTAGGAAGAACCCTATAGAAAAGTTTAAATATAGGAAATCTTCCTCGTATTTTGGTGAGTATTGAGTAAGGGGTTTCCAAGAAAATACATCCCTGTCTGGATACGAGCAGGTAGAGGTGGCTCTGGCACAGATGTACATAGGGGTAAAACCTGAAAACACCGCTTTGAGATAGACTCGAACGGAAACTGGTACACGACAACAGGACTTGCTGCACTCTTGGTTACGACACTCCCGGGGGATATGCTTTGGTAAATTCATAAGCTTAGTATGAATCATTAATAAAGGAATAAAGATAAAATAAAATAAAGGTTCACATAAGAATATATGATCATGGATAACCTAGATGGGAACCTAGGGGATCACAAGTTAGGGTATACTTTTCAACTACAAGTTATCCTTATATGCTTTAAGTTTCTTTTCATGATTATTGGATAAGTATTTAATCCCCTATTTATAGTTTCTTTTCTTAGTTAATGGCAGGAAATGGAAGAACATGTCCCAACAACCAATGTGATAGGAAATGCTACGATTGCCGAGATGATTAGGGGATTAAAAGATGATTATTAATTTGGAAGACGTTCACTATTTTGAGGGCCCTATATGATCGAGGTAAATAGATTACTACGGTATTTTCATTGAGGAGTAAGGTTGACTTATATTTTGAAGAATCAATGAACTTAAGGTGGAATTATAGTAATTTAGGTTACTTATGGGAATGATTAACCTATCTTGGGTAAAATATGTTTAGGTTAGCTACATTTGTTATAAGATGTTAGGTGTGGTTGATGTTGTTTGGAGATGAACAATGAAGTTTATTTTGGAAGACTATGTTATTAAATCCCTCTTGTATTTGGGTTTCAATCTTAGTTTGGTTTATTTTGAGGAATTTTAAGGACCGTTATTTATGGAATGGTCTATGATGAGCTTTGGGTAGTACCATCGAACTTTGAAGATTTAAAAATAGTTTCCCTTCCTATGGGATTCTTTCTTTTTGAAGAGTTGTTTTACCTTGCCCTTTCTGTTTTGGGATAATGTTTAAAGATAGAAGAAATAGATAGTTAATCTTTTGTGGATTATGTGATTCCCTAGAAGATTATTCTTGTGTTTTGATGAGACCAAGTAGTTTTGAATGCTTATCATTGGGAGAAAAGATTAGTTTTGGTAGAAACTTATTAAAGGATGAAACTCTACATGAAGGTAGGTATATTTTCTTATGTTTTTGTTCTATGTAGTAAATTAATTCCTCAAAATTATGAAAAGGAACGTAAAACAAAAACGTTGTTGGTTTACGTTTCCTACTAGGTAATCAATGACCGTTTACACACATCATAAGTTTGGGATTTTCTTATGGTTAACTTTCTCCTAATCATGTTCTCTATCACTCTCCCTTAGAACTTGACCCTTTGTTTTTCTTCCATGTCCATGTTTTCCTACATGGAATCCCAGTGTGGGCTAACTTGGGTGACCTTCATACTTCACTTTCTTTCTTTTAAAGTAATAGTTTTACTGAATCCTTTTCCGATGTGGGACTTTCAATGAAATTTCAAAACCTAATTTTAAAAATTGCGAGGACGCAATTTCTTAAGGGGGGAAGATTATAACGACCCGAAATTTTGAATAAATCTTGTTTCCTAATTTTATGTGTTATTTTTATTTTATTTTTATACTCAATAAAAATGTTTCATTTGATAACATGTGTATAATTAAAATTATATCATTGGTTTTTGACTGTTATATGACCATTGGTCAATATGACCGCTGGAAACTAAACGTTTTGATTTTTGTCTCTAAATACAAGTAATCTTGGTTAATTAATATAGAAAGAAGATTTGATGGCCTCACCCAGTAGTCTTGGACCGATCGAAGCCCATCTAACAGAACTTGGGAAGGAGGTAGCACCACTGGGCTTTGTTCTGGACCAAACCCAAGCTAAACTTCATCGTGTGAAGCTAGAACGAGATCGCCTTCGTGAGAAGTTCAAACTGATAGAAATTACTACTCGTGCGATGTTGGCCAAGCCTCCCTCAGATTCTCTAACCTTAGCACAACTTACACTTAGGTCCTATGCTGGTGTGATAAGGGGCTATGTAAGGAGACCATAACTGCCTTGTGTAATCCTTTGTTTTAAATAAAAATTGGAATTTCTTCTTATGATGAAGTTTATGAATTTTCAAATGACCAAATAAATATAGTATGCATATTTTTGATGAATTTTAGAGAAAGGATGTTTTAAAAATGTTTATGTAAACCTTAAATAAATAAAAATATGTAATGATTTTCAAAAAATGGTCTTCTACAAATATGTTCAGTACGGAATTTAGAGTCTAATAAGATCAACTTAATTTTTGATGAATAGTAAATTATGAATAGTGATTTTATGCTTAGGATTAGTAATGTGACCAAATGGATTAGTAATCTCACTTAAAGAAAGTATTAATATAATCTAGGCACCTTGATTTAAGTAATGTGATTCAATAAAATGGTTAAAAAACGGTTTCATAAATTATTATTCAAGTATTAGTTTTTTCGGGTGAATAGTGTTTTTTAATTAAAATTTAAATTAAAAATATTTAGAAAATTATTTTTATAAAATGGATTTCATTTTTGAAATCATAGCATTGATATTTGGTTAAGGTGAAATTTTGGGATTTTTCTGAGAAAGTTGAATTTTCAGTGAATAGTAAAAATACAGATTTAGGGTTTCGGTATGTTTAATGACATCATAACTGTGTCATGATGATGTCATGATATATTTTAAAGGATGTTCGACTAAAGAGGATGAATTATTGTGTGGGGGTCCCCATGTGGCCTAACTTTATGGGAAGTACCATGGGAGGGCCCATGCTTTTGAGAAAACCACTTTTGAGGTGTCCCTTGGCCATTAATGCCTTGTCCCCTCACTTCCCTATAAATACCAAGCCCTCCTCTCATCTTTTCGACTCCAAAACCATCCTCAACGAAGTTCTGGTCTCCTTACCTCCCAAGGAGTCCTCCCAAGGTTCCCCCAAGCCCTCAAGGTCCCAACCTTTGAGTTTTAAGAGTTACGTTTTAAGGTAAGGGATCCGACCTCTCTCTTTAATTTCAAGTAATCTCTTTTATGTCATTCCTTTTATGCTCCATGTTATTATGTTGGAGGATGTTCTTTTATACTCCTCTTACTTCCCTTTTCATGTTCACATAATGAGAGATCCCCTCTTACTCTCATTATTTCGTTTTATGAAGTTTTAAGTGGCGCCGTTAGGCTGCCGAATTTTTAAGTGGTTCTTCACCCTTCTCATTTTGAAGTTCTACTTTCATGTCAATTATTTCAAGTTCCTTTTTGTTATGTTGGGGTATGATATCTATATCTATCATACTGGAATATTATGTTCATATTATGAGAGACCCCATTTTATCTCTTCAATTCAGTATTTTGAAGTTTTAAGTGGCGCCGTTAGGCTGCCGAATTTTTAAGTGGTTCTTCACCCTTCTCGTTTTGAAGTTCTACTTTCATGTCAATTATTTCAAGTTCCTTTTTGTTATGTTGGGGTATGATATCCATATATATCATACTGTACTCTTATGTTAATATGATGAGAGACCCCATTTTATCTCTTCAATTCAGTATTTTGAAGTTTTAAGTGGCGCCGTTAGGCTGCCGAATTTTTAAGTGGTTCTTCACCCTTCTCGTTTTGAAGTTCTACTTTCATGTCAATTATTTAAAGTTCCTTTTTGTTATGTTGGGGTATGATATCTATATCTATCATACTAGACTCTTATTTTCATATGATGAGATACCCCATTTGATCTCTTCAATTCAGTATTTTTAAGTTTTAAGTGGCGCCGTTAGGCTGCCGAATTTTTAGGGGATTCTTTCACCCTTCTCATTCTTTTCAAAGTTTCACTTTCATGTCAAGTCTTTAAAGTTCCTTTTTAATTATGTTGGGGAATTATCTCTATATATATCATAATTAACTCTTATGTTCACATGATGAGAGACCCTATTTGATCTTTTCAAATCATTTTGTTTGAAGTTTAAGTAACGCCGTTAGGCTGTCGAACTTTCATAAGAGAAATCTAATTTTTGTCTTCCTTCCATGTTTTTCATTTCAAATGGTATGTCCTTGAAATTTAATTACCATGATCATGTATCCTTCTTATTATGTCCATATACTTTTTTATGGGTCATTTATGAATGTTTGACCCATTTTACCTCTCTTTTTAATGTCTTCTAAAACCTCGTAACATAGCCGTTATGCTGCAGAATTTCCGTCTCAAAATGTCTCTCTCTTTTTCTAAAGTTCTTTTATATTATTAAGTGAATACTCAAAGATCTTTCTTCTAAAGGGGTATTCAAATATATACCAAAATGTTCTATTTTAAATTATGTTATTTACATACATGAGACCCACCTTCCATTTATGTGGGTTTTAAAGTGACGTAAAGATCATGTCTTTAAAACAGTTTTTAAAAATGTTATGATTATGAAATGAAACCCATTTATTTTATGCTATATGGGTTATTTATGAAATTTTTGATGATGCTATATGTGGCTCACATGATAATAAAGGAAAATTTAAGGGTGAACCCTGATAGCGCTCCAATGCATTGGGTAATGATGTAACCACTAGAGATTACAATTTTCACGATACCTTGGTGGATAACCTTGGTAATTTTCAAATGACACCTTGGGGATGGACCTTGGTGATATGTTCATGATTGTCTATGTTAAATTATGTAGCCACGTCTTCAAGTTATGAAAAAGTTTTATTTTTATTATGATATGCCTCATGATTTCATTTTCATGCCTTAAAGTTATTTTCATGACTTTATTGATGTATCTCAAGTTCATATGTAAAATGTTTCACTTGTTTCCCTTGCTGGGCCTTCTGCTCACCCTTTCTTTTGATGTATGTCCCCAGGTTATGAGATGCAGTAATGATCCTAGGGTGAACATGAGGAGAAGCCTTTCAAGTTTTTAAGAAGAATGTTTTATGTTTTCATGTTTTAAGTTCCTAGTTTCCAAGACACTAAACCTTAAAGATCCTCAGTTTTGTAAAATGTAATGAAAGTTTATGTGATAAAAAGGCAGGATGCTATACAGGATCCTCATGCCCCCAATGATTCCTAACTATGGGAAGAGAATCACTCTAGGGCCTATGGATAGAGCCATGATATCTTGAAGCATCTGTTTCCCTGTATTCAGAAGCTAAATTCCTCTAACAAAAAATTCCTTTTCTAGAGAATACACTTGAAAAACATATCTAAATGACCCTCATGTCCACACTGACGGTAAGACTTTGGAGGATCATGATAAGATGGATTTGAGTTATTGAACCAACCACACTAGAAGCACATGATAAATTGGTCTGATGAACAAGAAGACAAAAATAATAAAGTAAATTCCTCATGAACATTTTCCTCTATCACATGATCTTTTCTATATGGAGATCATTAACGAGCTCAAACTACCACGAATTATACTCTGGGATCCTCCTCATCTAGAAACGCCTCTTCCACTAACTTCTTGAACATGACTTCACCAGATGAGAAAAATTTTGTTGACCACTGAATGAATATCCCAAAGGAAGAGGGAAACCTTCAACTAATCCTTTTATGCTACCACAAAATAAAAGAAAACTAGCTCTTTAAACTAGTTGACATAGGCATTTACTGAATGCTGAACTTAGTGAACCCCCAACATCTTTTCAACATTCTTCACCTTCACTTACTTAAGTACTAAATATTGGATAAAATTGGTCTTAAACACCTTCTAAGACATATCATCCTATAAAGATGTTGGTACAATCACCTTCCACTGATCCAATAATGGACCACCAAATGAACCCATGGAAGCACGCACCCTCATGAATTCAGGATGTTCCCAATGACATGAAAATACCTCATACATCTTAAATCCACTCTTTATCCTCTAACTAACTTTGATCACCACAAAAAACTAGAAATTCCTAATAATAACTAGACTCCACCCCTCCACTAGGAGTCTGGGTAGGGCTAAAATCTGAACAAGACTCGCTGGAAACCTCTGGGACTTTTTATGGAAACATACTCTATACAACATAAAACATAAAACCAAATCAACCATCCAAATCCAGACTCAACCAAAAATAAAATCCCAAACCAAAAACCAATTTTTTTACCAAATATTACATAAAAAAACAAAAATCCTCTTTCAAGGCCCACCATTTCATTATAATTTCAAAACCACTTCAAATATCAAGCCACTTTTCACAAAACCTTAATTGATTTCCAAATACAATTCAACGACGAAAGACTACAAAATCACCCATTGAAACCATTTTCCTGTAGAAAATCTGTTTTCCAAAAACCATTTTCCATTTCAAAATCCACACACACCGACCGAAATCAAAAAAAAAAACTCACACCAAACACCTAGAATGGGGAACTAGTGATGATACAAAACTCAGCAACATGGTTTAGTGGACCATTCCCTAAGTGAGCACCAGTAACTAGAAATATCTTGAACCATTCATGTGGGCTCCACATGGGTCACTATTCCATGTAATTCTATCATACAATGCCATCTTGTTTCCATTTTTATTTTCTATCCACACAACCAAAAACCAAAACAAAGACTCAATCATGTACTACCCCTATAAACTCGAGGCTGAGGATGGGAAAGGGTTCATGATGTCCTTCTTATACTTACCTATAGATTCCTAAATATCCAAATCTTGAATCTACCTGATTCCCCAAGTAACAAATAGCTACTCTAATACCATTTTTTCATGAACCATGATGGGATTCCATCTGAATTGACACCTAGCCCGGTCCGAGACATGGTTTGAGAAGCGTTCCTAATCCACCTAGCCTGGAAACTTATGTTAAACAACAAATATATCACCAAGGGAATGATTTATCCTAATATAAACTAATTAAAATACAAAAAATAGAGCACATAGTATAACCTAATAAAATTTGGACATTAATAAATACATAATCAGGTCTAAATACAACTACATCAGAAAGAAAAAAAAAACTAAAACCGGAACACACTTAACTAAAACCTAAGAAAATATTTATGTGACCTCTTGGTCACCCCTAACCATAAGACCAACCTACTCCAAAGGTGAACCTTAACTAGAAACCTGAACCTATAAAACAACTCGTGTCTACCTCAACCGAGTGGCACAAGTAGGGTGTGAGAATAAACATCTTTGTAGGTAAACAACACATAGTACACACATTTCCTTTCTCGAAATAGTCCATAAACACTAGATTTAAATAGGAAAATAAAATTGGTTTTTATCATTTTAAAGCTCAAAAAATAGCTTCCTTATATTGAAATAACATACTCCACTTTCCTATTTCAAAAGCGGATTTCAATTTTAAAAACCTAGTATAAAACCCAACATGAAATGAATGAACCCAAAATAGATGATCAAACAACTATGATGAGAACAGAAGGAACAGAACAAGCTGGAAGATACTATAAAATTAAATAAAAAAGTATACTAGAGTAAAAAACAAAACAAAAGGATACTAATCATGGTAATTTCCTAAAAATCTCTGTAAGTAATCCCTTGACATACTTGGTTCACACTCACTTACCGATATATGGTGCATATCTATAGTCAATATCCAACTAGATTCTCTTATCTATCCAATCTAGTGGCATATCCCACCTAACCTCTTAGTAAATCTAGGGATACCATCCCATATAATCAAGGTCTATAAGAAACTATCATTCAACACTATAGATGATTCCCATGAAACCCATGATAATAGTAAGTGGTGAGTGGGGAGGTCCCCACACATGTGGCTCAATTGAAACCCACAGCCACTATGGTTGTCTAACCCAAACACCGACACCACCTATGTGATGACCCTCTAAATAGAAAGTCCACTAAAGAGGTTCCCATCATACATTAAGCCACACACAAGTGACAATCAGGCCTTCACATAACATGATTTTGCAAAAAAAAATTCTAAAACATCACAAAATACCAGTTTATCCTTTACATTTTCCTAAAAAAATGAATCCATTTCCAAAACCATTCCCAAAACCATGATGGAAAATTAAACACACTCAAATGTTTCATATGGGAATTTATATAATTTTATAAACCAAACCACCTTACAAAATTATCAATGGGCCAAGCCCTAGAGAACACATTTCAAACCACCTTTAGTTTCATTTGAAACACTAAGACACCATTTAAAATACATAGAACCACTTTTAAAACAATAGTGGTGTGTAGGAATCATTTGATATGATGAGAGAAGGAGAGGAAGATAAGCATATTGAAAACTGGGTTTAAGAGGGACATTTTCTATGAAGATTCATCATCATTTTTGAGCCTTTATATATGTACACCCTGTCCACATATGGATATTCCCACATCCAATGAAACATCAAGGATAAGTCATAAAAATACAAAAAACCAAATTCAAGAGTCCTTAAAATCATTTCCAAAAATCACTACAAGTCCTCACATAAGAACTAAACCAAGAAAAGATACCAAAAAATTAAACACCAAGCTCAAATTCCATCTATCATCATTTATCAAAACCTAAGAAAGGATAATCATTGTCTCAAAAGAACCCAAGTCCATGTTAAATAGACTATTGGTATTTTAACAAACACATTTCATACATATATATATTGGAATAATTTTGAAAACCCTTTTAAACCAATTTTCACTAACTTCCTAACATGAAAACACTATAATTCATCAATAACATAAATCAAAAGCATTATTATATAATTAAAAAATAATTTAAGGGAAGATCAAGCATCAAAATAATGTGTTAAAAATGAAATGGATCGAAACATCTAACTCAACGATGTGAGGATGCGACAAAACTCCAAGGGAAGGAAGAAAATGGCTCAGAAGAAATCCACCCACCCTAACATCAAGAGAACACAAGATACACATCAACACTATCCTCTAGGGTTCACCCAGGAGATAACCTACCCAATAATAACAAATAATCCAATAGACGAAGAATAGGGGAGGAGTAAATCAACCAAAAATTGAGAGAAACATACCTAGGAACCTCAAGGGAGATTCAATGGAGGAAAGAGAACAAAGGAGGAGGGTCTTGGGTGCTCCCATGGTTCTCCTAAGTTGATAAAGTGAGTATGAACTTGATTTTTGGTTAACATTATGAGGGTAAAACTTGGGAATTAAAGTTTTCAAATATCGAGGAAATTTTCATGGTTTGGACACATGGTTTTCCAAACCATGAGCCAATCGTTCACACCCTACTGAAGAAGGAGAGAAACCACACAATTTGGTTGCATGGTTTGGGAAACCATGTGATTTGGATATGTAAAATTTAAGATCCTCCACCACAATAATTTTTCATGGTTTCCCCATAACCATTTACAAGACATACTCCTTTTCCCTAAAACCAAAATGGAGTTTAATGATTTCTCTTAGGCCTCACACGGTTTGGCCCAAGGAATGAACAAGTGGTTCTAGGATAACCATGTGGAAAAAGATAAATCTGAAAAGGAACTCATCCTCCATAGACCACATGGTTGACCCCCAAACCGTTCACACAAACCTTGAATAGTCTAAAAACCCACCTCAAAACTCCAAAACTCAAAAATTTTCACAGGGAACTCAACTCGAACCTCAACCAAGATAACCAAATTCAAGTAAAGAATAAAATAAAAGATAAAGCATGGTCGGGATGTGACAAGGATTAAATAATTTATTAAAATATATGGTTTACACATGTATATATAATTAATTACTATGTGACCCATTAATTATAAATTAAAATAAAAAACCATTGGAAAAATATGGGAATCCTTCTCTTAAAAAGTATTTTTATGTGTACAAAAATGTTTTATATCAATAAATTAAATAAATAAAATTTGGTGAATGATTTCAATGAATTTTATATATTATATATTTAATAAATTTTTTAATATTTATCTTATTTTTTTCTATACAATAGATAATAATAAATTAAATTTTACGCTTAAAAACTGCATTTTTATAAAAAATAGTTTTTTCAACGTTTTCACACTTAATTTAAAATTAATTTTTTACAATTTTATAAAATTAATTTGAAATAATTAAATTCATATATAAATATTCATGTCAAAATTATATTAGGGTTAATTTTCTAAGAAGATATACTATTTCAATGAATAGTAAAAAATACTAATTTCTATTAAGAAATTCCATTTCCTTTAAAGAATTTAAAAACTTCCAAAATTATTTTAAAATAGTTTTAAAAGTAAAATTAGTTTTATTATATATCTATTAATCCAATTTATGTCATTGGAATCAAATTAAGATTAAATTTTGATTTAAAAACATTTTAAACATTTGAATATTTTCTTTTTGAAAAACACCTTTCTTGTCATATTTATAGGATTAATTTTTATTTAAAATTTTCTACATATATGAATTTGAATTTGGAAAAATTGATTCTATATTTTTAATAATAATAATTTATATTATCTAATAATTTCAACATATTTTTTTTCATAATTAATAGAAAATAAAGTAAAAAATATTTACTGCTGTTAAGGTAAAAATGTGTTTACTATGGGGGTTAAACTAAAAAGATAAGGATTAAAAATTATAGGAAGAACATGTAAAACACCTATTTTATAGATATATTGTCACCTTATATGTTATAGTTTCTATAGTGGATAATTTTAGATCCTTTTTCAATGTTGAAATTTTTGGTACATGTTTTTCTTTTCAAAAATTAGAAGTGTGCCACTCGCCTCACTTATAAAAGGTCACCCCCTTTCCTCTCCTATTAACACTTTAAAAACTATTTGGTTCAGTCAATAAATAACCAAATCACTTAAATAATTCCCTTATATCATATTATAATCCTTATTTTTCTTATAAATATAACCTAATAATCCTTTTGGTGCAAACCAAATGAGTTAACCCGAAGAAGAGGTAATGTTCTTCAATGAGAGTTTTTTTATTTTATTACTTCATATACCTACTTAAATTATTATTAAATCATAAATATAAAATAAAATCAGTATATTCCATATATTGGGATGTTTTTATATTATATTCACAACCTACAACCATCTCCTCTTCCATCAAATGGTTCACTAAATAATAATTTGCATGTGTGGCAGACTATAGCCTCGTGAACTGATGTTATTCGTTTTCCATCACCACCCAGTACATATATTAATAATGATTGATTTATTTATTATATATTATATTTATGGTATTAATATTCTTCTATAATAATTATATTACATATACCTTCTTAATTTCTATTCTTTGGTAATACGATAACTTCGTTTGTGTGTATTGCGGCCTACTGCCTCATGAAGCGATGTGATTTGTTCTTAAAATATGGTTTTCATGGAAGTTAATAAGTAAAATTTTAAAAACATGTTATATATATTAAATAAAAATGATTCTTTGAAGTTAATATATTATTTTCCATTCTTTCATTTCATCTGTCAATAAAATGGAAAAAATATTCATGCCTACGTACGACCTATTATCTCTATGAAAGGTGTATTTCATTTTTTGCCTCTAAAATTTATGGATAACTATAAATAAATACATAATAAATATATATTATATTTATATAATGGTGAAAATTCTGGAGATGATGAAACCATTATCAATGTAATATGACCAAAAAGAAAAAATCAAACATACATGAAAAACAAAGTAGTGATTTCCCGAAAAATGACTTTAACATAGAATTGTTAAAAATGGGTATAAAAGGATCATAAGTAAATAATATATGGTATTATATAATAATATGGTTCTATAATATATTTATAATAAAATTATATTTATTATAAAATAGGTTTGGACATGTACGAAGGAAATCAAGACTTATGGTAAGGGATTTCCATCTCACTTTTATTTTCTGTGAGACACATGCCATATTCACCACATGTTTATTTTATGTTGTGTGTGTACTTACCATGAATTTATTTTATTATGTTTTCTTAAAAAAAATGGATTTACAAATTCATTTTTGGATCTCTTATTTATGTTGTTTATTTTACAAAATTTACCAAAGTGGTAATGGTTTTATGATACAATCTCATCATTTATCGGTATTGTTTATGTTTATAAATTTGATGACAAAATATTAAGATCAATATATCAAGAAACTCATGAAATTTATTCTCCTATGGTTATTTCATTTTAATATTTGGTTTCCTATAATTTTATTATCTTTATGTACTCAAGAGTTCAAAATAATGTTTATAAGAGAAATCATCTTTATTTATCTATTCGATCAGAAACCTGTTTTTTCCAAAAAAAATTATTAAAATATAATCATAATTTTTTTCCACATTCTTCGAATGATTTATTAATGAAATTTTTACTCATGATTTAATTTTTAGAAAAAAATTTAAAAAATATTTATTTCATTATCCAAAAAATACATGTTTGGATTTTTCCAAAAATGTGAAAGAAACTATTGTTTTAATGTGTATAACATAAATATAATTTCCCACCATCATGAATTTTTTTTCTTTGAATATTCCTTTATATGTTTTCAAGGTTATTTTTAAATAAAAGTATTTTAAAAATTCTTTATATTTTAAAAACATTTGAAATTATAAAGGATATTTTTCTCAAGAAATATTTTAAATGATTTTAAATATTACTTTATATGTTTCCAGTTTTATTTTTAAATAAAAGGATTTTAAAAAATATTATGTTTTAAAAGGTTTTTTTAAAATTATAGAGGCTATATCCCTCAAGAAATATTCAAAGTGATATTTCAAAAAACTTTTTCCATCTAATATGACATTCTATGATGTTACTTATTATTTATTAGAGATAAGATTGGATGATATCACCCTTATTCTTTTTATGGATGGTTAATGTTTAAATTGGTGAAATTTTTGTGAAACCTAATTATTTTTTAGGGTTTATTATATGGTGAATTGATGAAATTTTAATAAAACCCATTTTATTTACATGGGTTATGATGTGATGATATGATGAATGTTTTATGATATTGTGGAACACATAAAGATGGTTTTCATTATTAAATAGGAATAATCTTTATCTCCAACCAATGAATTGGATAATTTTATTATCTCATGAGATAAAAATGGGAGACAAGTCGATGGTCTTGATCTACTATGGTAAATAGGTGTGTCTTGATCCACTTTGGGAAACAGGTGCATCCTGATCCACTATGGGAAACAGATGCATCCTGATTAACAATAAGAAATATGTGGCAAGTCCTGATCTACTATATTGATATTATTGGTAGTTAAAAATGAATTATGAAATTTGTTTCTATTTTTATTATGGTTCCACACTTTTATGAAATTATCTTATGATTAATTATTTATTTATGATTATTTCTTTCTATTATGGTCTATGTTTTGTGAAATAATAAAGTTTTATTGCATAAATCATGTTTATGATCTATGAATGGTTGGGTATGAACATCCTAAGTTATGTTCATGATCACATACCTATATGCTAATATAATTATTTCTTAAGATAATATATTGATATCACCTATGTTTACCCTTACTAAGAATCTAAGCTCACCCTTTCTTATGTTTCATTCACCGTGTTATGAAGAAATTTTTAAGTAGGTTATGCCTAAGAGGAGTACTATGTGAGAATATATTTGTGGTATATGTTGAGGATATTTCATGAAATAGTTATTTTGGGTTTATATTATCCAAATAAACTAAAATATTATGGTCTTTGTGTGTATTTATATGAAACTTACTAAATATTGATCTAAAAAGATGTGATTTCTACCTATTAAAATCTCGGGTCTCTATTTTGGTATTATAGGAAAGGATTAGTGAATATTTTACGATTATTCTTAAAAAACATTAGTGATATCCCTAGGTATATTCCTAATTTTATTTCTAGATATATTTCTAGGTATATCTCTAAGAATAATTCTAAGGATAATTCTAAGTATAAAAAAATATCCTGGGATTTTTGTGAAGGATTGAGCAGGGGTTTCCAACCGATTACATCCATTTTTAGATACTGCAAGTGGATGTGGCTCTAGAATAGAGCTACCTAGGGTAATAAATTTGAAAAAGGAACATTGTGTTGTACATGATCATCATCTATTTCATGATAATGGACCTTTCAAGACACCTAGATTTTCACTCCTGGGGGATATGCTTCTAAAATTAACAAAATATTTGTAAACTATCTTGAATAACTTAGGTTAAGACTAAGGTTTCATAGATTAAAAATAAGGTTTCATGATTTAGACATAATATAAATTATTTTTCATGATTATGTGGTTTTTTAATTTTATTAGTTCTTCTAATGTTATGATTTATGGTTTTTGTCAATGACTGGAACACAAAGGAACCATGCTAATTTTGAGTGTGATAGATAATAAAATTATTTTCCTCCTAAGAAACTAGAAATTATGGGAGTTGGAATTAAAAAATATTATTAATATTCTTAACCAACTTTCTCAAGAAATGAATCATATTGAACTCATAAGAAAGCAAAGTAGGTAACAAAATTATGTTGAGTCTTTCTTCAGGAAATGTCTACCTTATTTTAGTGGTTATGCTGATCCACTAGTTTTTGTGAAATGGATTTATACTAATGAAAATATTTTTTCCATTCTTCAGTTTTTGGATTATTAGAAATTCATTTTGGTTTTATATCATTAAAAATGAAAAATAGATCAGTTATGGACTCTTATTAAGAACATAAGGTAACAAAAAGAAATCAAATCTATGTAATGGGAAGAGTTTGAAGAGATATTTATTTGTAAGTAATAAACTTTTATTATATAAACAATGATGGAGAATTAATTTCTAGAGCTTAAGAAAAAGGATGATCAATCTGTTGGTACCTATAGAGCTAATTTTCCATGACTTTGAAATTACGTTTTGGGTTAAATCATCATCCCTAAAATAGAAATTGATAAATTCTTTGGTGACCAAAAACCAAGTCATCAAAATTCATTGGATATAAAATAATTTAGTATCTATGATAAATTCATTAAATGTGCCCTGAAGGTATAAATATAAATTAGATATTCCCACAATTTATATGGTTATGTTAATAAAATAAAGATCAAGTCTCATGATAAATAATATGGTGGAAAGAAATACCAGCCATCAACATTCCATAAATGTGGGAAGAACCATAAAGGTAATTACATGAATGGAATAGGGAGGTTATTTAAATGTGCAAAGGCATTTCATAAATCCTATGAATTTAGAAATGTAATTAATTTTTAGGTAAATGCAATGAAGAAGAAGAGCATGACAACTAATTAACAACCCACACTCCATTGTTCCAAGTTCAAGGATTTTGGTAATTATGTGAATCAATTACCCAATACAACAGCTGATGTGGATGAAAAGACATAATAGTCTCCAAATAAAAAGTAAAAAGGGAATGCTTATACCATCAAAATGGATGAAGTGAATTATGATAATTAGGGAACACTTATCCTCCACTATTTATTATAAAATTTCATGTTTGATTTTTGTATGAATGAGACCTATTAAAATATTATTGTTTATATTTAAGATGATTATCTCCCTATGCATGAATTTTAGAATAATAAAATCACATTTGATATTCTATCGTTATAAGGATGAACCCAATATTCTAATGAAAATGTTTTTTTATAAGATAAGATCTTATATAATGAATAAAGGGTGAATTAAATTTTGGAATTTCATATTGCTCTATGTAATATTAACTTAAGAGTTATGGATACCATCATGGTTTTATGAGTTTAAGGTTGATCACAAGTTCAAAGTCATTGAAACCCCTTTTTAGGTTTTATGTGATGAGAACTTATCACGATTAAAGATATTTTAAGAGAAATTTCTTGTAATAAAACCCTATAGTTTTGTATATGTTTTAGTGAAAAAGTTAATTAAAGAGGAATGCCTTTACAATTTATGGACATATGATTAAACCTATTGGTAACCTTTAGGGTTTATCTTATCTTTTATGTCGAGGTAATTATGGGTTGTGGTCGAATAACTTATGAAGTTGTAACACTTTATTGATATCATAGAATAATTCTCTCTAGATCCTTGATCCATAATATACATTAAGAAAGTTATAAGGTTGCATAGAGTACCACATTCAATTTTATCTTATCGAGATCCGACGTTTACCTCATAGTTTTCTTGAAGTATTCATAAAGATCTTGATATAGAGTTGAGTTTCAACACTATGTATCATCCTAAAGTAGATGAGAAATATAAGAGAACAATTTAAACCCTCTAGGATATTATAATATCTTGTTATATGGATTTAAAAGGTGGTTGGGATCAAAAAATTCTTCTTGTTTATTTTTCTTGAAAAAATATATTTATCTTGATCATTTACATGGCTTCTTATCAAGACCAATATATAAATAATTATATAAATCAAACATATAATAATGAAGTTGAAAAAATAAATTTATTGGCACCTGAGCAAGATAATTAGATGGAGGAGAAGGTTAGAATCCTTCTGAAACACATAAGGAAATCAAAAATTTGACAAAAATGTTATGCTGATAATATTTGACATGATTTATAAATTGAAGTTGGTGAAAAGGTCTTTTTATAAAATTCTTTGTGCAAGAAATATGGGAAAAAAAGCCCCAGATATATCGGTTGATTTGAAATAAATGATTGCATCAGTACACTATCGTATAATTTTTCACTTTAATTAAACCTATCTTAGGTTCATGATGTGTTTCGTGTACCTCTCCCAAGTAAGTACATAACCGATCCTTCACATGTACTGAACTCAGAATTCATACCACTCGAGTATGATCTTTCTTATAAGGAACAACTAGTTGAGATTCTAGAATATATAAAGAAAATGATATGAAAAAACCACTCACCTAGTAAAATTAATATGAAAAACCACCATCTTGAGGAAGCTATGTGGGAACCTGAGGATGTAATCAGGAAACATTATCCTCAGTTTTAGATACCAAAGTGGCGAAATTTGAGGCAAAAATTCATTTTTAGAGGGGTAGAAGGTAACACCCTGAGATTTTGTGAGTTATTTTTTTTTTCAAATAAATATATTATTTTAGATATTTTTCATTACATGAAACACTAAATTTAAGTTCTATTACATGAAACACTAATTTTATCTTGTGTTACACGCAACACTGAGTTTAAATGAAACGTGGCGTACTGTTATAATACTATTATTTAGTATAATAGTTATCACATGGCCATTGGAATTGAGGGTATGAATATGATTAACTAAATTATTAAAATATATGTTATCCAATTGTATATATAATTAATTCCTTAGTGACAAATTATTTATAAATGAAAATAAAAACCATTTGAAAATAAAGGGAATATTTTTTTTAAGAAATAATTTTTATGTGCACAAACAAGTTTTATCTTAATAAAATAAATAAATAAATTTTGGTGAATTATTTTCATGAAATTTAAATATTATATATCCATTAAAATTTATAACATTTATCTTATTTGTGTTCTAGATAAAATATAATAATAAATCCAATTTTATGATTAAAAATGTATCTTTCTAAAAAGAATTCTGTCACATTTTGCGGACTTAATTTAAAATTATTATTTTTTCAAATCTATAAAATTAATTTAAAAAATTTAAATTAATTTAGTAAATAAACATGTAAAAATTATCCTAGGGTGTATTTTCTAGAATTTTCTAAAAATAATTTTTTTTGATGAATAGTGAAAACTATTGGTTTTTATACTGAATTTCAATTTATTTTACAGAATTCAAAACATAAAAATTGTTTTAAGATTGTTTTAAAAGTAATATTAGTAAAATTATATATCTATTAGTCCAATTTATTTCATTGTAATCAAATTATTAATGAATGTTTATATAAAATCTTTTTAACCTTTTGAACATTTTCTCTTTAAAAGGATACTTTCTTGTCTTGTCTGTAATATTGATTTTAAATTAAAATTTTCCACTTATATGAATGTAATTTGTATAAATGTATTCCATGTTTTGAATAATCATAGGTTATATTATCTAATAAGGTCAATTTAATTTTTACCATACTGAATGGTAAAAAAAACTAAAAAATATTTACCCCAATTAAGACAAAAAGGGGTTTACCTGGGGTTAAACTAAAAAGATAAGGATTAAAAATGACCCAAAACATATCCAAAACCAATTTAAAGGATATATTTCGACCTTATATTTTTTATTTTATATAATTTATTATTATTTGGAATTTTTAATATGAAAATGTCTCTATATATTTATTTTTTCAAAAATTACAAGTGTGCCACTCACCTCAAGTATAAATGGTTGTCCTCTCTCCTAACCTCTCCACACATCAAAAAACCATTGGTTAGGATAATCCTTGACTGAATAAATTTTTTAATTCCCTAATGTCATCCTAGAATCACTATTTTTGTCTTAAATAAAATCTAATAATCCTTTTGGTTCAAACCTAAGGAGGTTACCTGAAGAATAGGTAACATTCTTCAACAAGTGTTTTTATTTTATTTCTTCATCCAACTTCTTAAATTATTATTAAACCATTATGATATAATATAATTATATTACATATAATTATATGTTTTTATGTTATGTTCATGAAATACAATAATATTTTATTCCAAAAAATTGGTTACGAAATCATCATTCTTGTGTATGGCGGACTACCGCCTCACAAACTGATGTTTCTCATTTTCCATAAATTCCTCTCACAACTCGATATAATGATGTATTTATTGTTTATATATGATATTTATGATATTATTAAACATATATAATCATTATATTTTGTATATCTTCCTACTTTCCATTTCATGGGAATACGATAATGTTGTTCGTGCGTATGGTGAACCACCGCCTCGCGAAGCAATTTGATTCATTCTTCACATATGATTTTCATCAAAGTTAATAATGAAAATTTTAATAAACATAATTAATATATATGAAATAAAAATTATTATATAAATTTAATATCTTATTTTTATTTCTTTCATTTCATCCTTTGAGAAAATGAAAACAATGTTCATGTATATGTACGAACTACTGTCTCCATGAACGATGTATTTCATTTTTCTCTATAAATTTTATGGATCATTATAAATATGTATATAATTAATATATATGATATTTATATCATGTTTAAAATTATTTATATTACATAATAATGATCAATTTAAGAGGATCAAAATTAAAAAATCAAAACATATGTGAAAAATAAAGCAGTTATTGGCCAATACATGACTTTAACATGGAATTGTTAATTAATGGGCAATAAAAGGTCATAAGTAAGTCTTTTATGGTATGATATTTAAAATGTAGATATTTAATATCTATATTGTAGAGACCCTAAGCCTGACGTACTTGTACATTACATTACTTTTGTGGAATACTTAGTACATAACAAAAATACACACACAAGGACCGTAATAGTTTAGTGTCTTTGGAAACTCGGAATGTAATCTTCTAATCATGGTGAAAGATATTCAACATCTACCATAAAGATCTTCCCCATTTTTTTTCTTAGCTAAAACCTTTCTTTATATCCTGGGGAAAATAAAACATAAAAGTGTGAGCTCAAATGCTCAGTAAGGGTAAACAAAAGAAATATCAATCACATCATATTCATAAGAACATAACACTTTGGAAATCTTGACCTGCAAAAGAGATCATAATATCATAAAATGGGATAAATAATAATAGTGAAATGTAATCCCAATAATCATAACTTAAAACATGAAACTTTTTGGAGTACACACATAATCATAGAGAATCATTTCTTATTAGTCAAGACTCATTGCCAAGACTATCTTAGTGGACAAAGTCCATTTCTGAACCGAGTTCATTCCTCGTTTCAGTCCTATTTTACTGAACCGGTTTAACCTGCCGTTCCAGCCATGTCTATCTCATGAGATATAAAATATTTACCCAATGCATTGGAGGGAGATATAGGTCCCACCCATCTCATAATGATACCATTCTTATGTGTGCCACAAAATCATAAATCATACATCATTGCATAACCCATGTAATAAAAATGGGATTCTTAAACAACATGACATCATAAAACAATTCATATATGATAAAGGATTTCATAAAAATAATTCTATCACAACATAATCAAATAAATTTAATAATAGGGATAGAAACAGAACCCTATATTATCTTAGATGGAAAATAATTTTGATAAAACACTTGAACTCCATTCTTGAGGAAAATATCATTTCTACTTCAAAAACATTTTCCTTTATTAACATGTCATACAATTTTAAACTAAAATAAGTTGATTAAAAATAAACTTGAAAACTTGTAAAGTAAGATTCTTGGAAATAATTTTTTAAAAATCCATCCATGCCGTATAAGTAAAAAAAACATTCTTCCCGTACTTTTGTCGGAAAAGTCAAAAAGTACCTCGTACAAAAAATGACAAAAGATTCCTTTTATATCTTTTACTAAAAACTCACCGAAGGGTAAAATTGGATTTAAAAAATTTTAGGTGGATGGAAACAATATTACATATTGAGGAATCATGGATGTGGATGATAAAATACACCCCAGTAAATACCAAAGTATAAACAATCTCAGATAAAATGAGATTGTGATATTTTCCCTTACCTTAGGTCCGATTTGCTTCGTAAGTGTCCGAACCTCATGTATAATGATTTAAATAATGTCATTGACTTATTCCAGAATCATACTAATTGTTATGATATCATATATGGTTCACTTATGACTTTATATTACTCGTCCTTTTGTAAATTCCATGTTAAAGAGCGTTTTGGGTAAAATTGTTTCATTTGTCGTCTGTGTTTTGACTTGTAATTATTCATATGATTACTTAGATAATGATTACTTAATTCCAGAATATAAAACATGATTTATATATAATATATATTCATAATATATATATATAATAAATCAGTAAATGGAAATAAATACACCGTTCATGGAGACGGTAGGCCGTACGTACGCATGAATGCTGTTTTCGTTTCCTTATTGAGTTGAATGGAATTAAGTAGATGACATAAATATATACACACATAAATCCAGTATCATTATTATGTCATATATTTCATTATTACTTATTATATATACTTTATAATCATTCATGAATGGTTAACGTGGAGAATGAATCTCATCGCGTCGTGGAGACGATATTCCGTACGTACGCATGAGCGATGATATCGTTCCCATGATCATAGAATTGTATTGGAGTGTATATATACTATTTCAGAATCAATAAAACTTTAAAATAATCATATATAGTTATTTATGAGCACCGTTATACCCATCCAAGTAAGGTGGTGATGGAAAATAGATTACACCACGACGTGGAGACGGTATTCCGTACGTACGCACGCGTGGTGATTTCGTTTTCCATAGGATGGATAGATGGTGAAATAGAGTTGTTTAATACTTATAATAACATATAAGTATATGAGTGATACTGATGTTATTACTTCATAATGAAAAAACTAAAGAAGAAGAAGTGGAATAAGAAATAAAGATGAAAGAATCGGTAACGGGCATTACCTCTTCTTTGAAGCGCCTCTTTGAGACCTCCTCTTAGCGAAGTAAAATTGGTCTTTGAAGAAAACCAGGACCTCTAGGATGTTTCTAGGGAAGTGGAGAGGAGATATTGGCAGGGGTTGGCCAAGATTGAAGGCTCAAAGTGGTGTGAGGAAGAGAGGGAGGAGGTGCCCTTTTATAAGGGAGGAGAGGGGCACCTTTGGAATAACTAAACAATATTATTTTATTATAAAGCCAAATTCGGTTTTAAATAGCTCCAAATTGATTTATTTCTAAGCTAAGGTAGGTATGGGTCGAAATAATCTCATCCAATATAATTTAGACAAGTTTAGGTCATTATACTAGCCTTATCGTTTAGTTTTAACTCTTAGTTAATTAGATTGACATTTACCATGTCACTATGTATTTTTATATTATATAGTTAATAAACTTACTATATACATCCAAGAGACCCCCAAGTGGTCCATTAATGATACACCTATCATGATATAAGTATCTTTGCCAAACCTTAGATTTTTAGGAATATAATAACAATTAATAATATAATATTTGTTTTAAAAACTATTTTATGTCAATTTTGACACTATTTGGTAATTGATTTTTGTGAAAATCATAACAGAATGATTAGTTCAAAAAAAATTAATTAAATCAATAATAACATGTCATATTAACATATAAAATTATTGGAATTCATAAAAATTCTCAAATTACATTTATTTGAGTATTTATAACATCAATTATGTCAATATTTCATTAATAGGATAATTACTGCATCATCATTGTATCATAAATAAATTAAATTATTTTAAGTCTAAAAATTACAAATAAAATAACATTATGTTGGAAATATTTTTATCTTTATAATTAATATTTATAGTCGAATTTATCTTATCTATAACCCTATATTAAAAATGATTTAGTTATTAAACTTTGATTTTAACTATTTTAACCCTTCTTTAAATAAATTGATAATAAATGTCCTAATCTAATCCAAGTGGGCCTAAATGGTCATATTTTATTTCTAAGGTTGTTTTTGGTCGAATTACACTTATCCAATAGAATTAGGACATGTGTTAGGGTAATAATAATAACACTTTTACCCTTAATTACCCTATTTACTTTTAACCGTGGTAAAAAAAAGTAAAAAGTTACTATTCACCAAAAATTATTTTCATCTCATTGAACCAAATTTTAGTCCTTGATATTAACCGTGTCTCTCGGATTTTCAAAATTCCACTCAAAAAAGCGGTAAAATTAAGTTTTATGAAAAATTCAGTTTTTTAACTACCACTTAGTGGTTTCACTATTCATCAAAAAATGAAATTTTCCAGAAAAATACCAAAAATTAGGCCTAAGATATATTTGATATTATGAATTCAAAAATGGTGTCTATTTTATCAAATTCAAAACATATCAGTTAAATTAACTAATTTAAAAATTAATTCCCGTCGTCAAAACAAATAGTGTGTTTTTAAGAGATAATAACTATCAAAAGATTGACACTTATTTATAACTGGTTTAAATGTGAAATTACATCCAATGAACAACATTGTATTAAATTGTAAAAATATATTATAAATATACTTTAAAACCACTCAAATTAATAATTTATCACTATTAATTATTTCGATTAAAAAAGTTGTTTTTAATTAAAATTAATAATTTTCACTATTCATCAGAATATGAAAGTTATCCGAAAAGTACCAAAATTTCACCTTAGGCTAAATTCGATACTCCGAATCCAAAAATGAAGTCAATTTTTAGAGATAAAATTTCTAAAATTTTAAAAGGTGGTTATTACTATTCATAACGGCTAGTTTTCATAATATTTTAATAGCATATCGTTGTTTAGTGAAACTCGGTATTGCGTATTACACACGCTATCGAAGAAGGTCGTGATTGCGTGTAATGCAAGACAAATCAAGGATGCGTGTTGTGCAAGCTCCTTTTGGTGTAGCGTACAACACAAGATATTAATGAAATTAAAAAGAATATTTTTCATAAAATCTTGTGGTGTTACATTCTACCCCCCTTAAAATGAATTTCGCCCTTGAAATTCGTCGGGGTTATAAATGGTTTACTGTTCGAAAGTTTCTTTAATAGAAACCCACATCATAAAAAGGAATACCAAAACCAATCTTTAAAAAAAAAGTATGAAACGTAACGGTTACCCAAATAAACTAATCACTGGGTTTCCACATAGGTGAAAATATGGATATGGAAGAGAAATCTAACCATCATGTTCTGATAGAGAGTGGTAGAGAACATAGCTATGGAAAATCCAGCAATCACAAAGCTATAAATTTGTGACGATCTAAGGTACCATCTAATTCATCAGATATAAGATCACTAGGACAACATTTTTGGTTTTCAAGATCATTTCCCTAAAGTTGATGAATTAAAAGAAATACTTGCATGATTTTGGTTCAATCTCACTGTTGTTCATGAATTGAACAATTTAAACTTCATCCCTTAAAGAAATGAAGTTGAATTTGTTATTCGTGATGTGTTAGCAGATCATGTGATAGAATGATGGGTCATTCCATCGGTCTCAAACAAAAGGTTAGAAAAGTTATCAAAAAATACATAAGTCCATCTATAGTGAGATTAATCATATATGGTTCCTAAAATGGACTTATACTTCATATATCATACTGCTTAATATAATAAAACTAGTTTATACTAAACAGGGACTTCCTGTAGGCCAGTGGTAGGCGATAAAGGCCAGTCGCACTTCGGTTGTGGGTTCGATTCTCACAGCCTTGTCCGACGCGATGGGCTGTCACCCATCCTGCAAGTTTTCCTTTTTCTAAAACTACATTAATATAAAATCCCATAAATAATATCGAAAAAGGTTCTATCCTTAAATAATACTAACTTATGTCCAACATAATCCATTCCAATCTTTAGGCTTATCCATAATATTGCAGTCCATTGTCATATTATAGTGGAAATGATTACCAGAGATTTCATATAAGAAGCATGTTAATACCATCGTTGATCCCCATATATCATAATATATGTCTTGTTGGTCACATTACAAATGTTCGAAGGCCTTAATCATGTATTCTCTTGAAAAATGAATACCCATTGAATCTTAGTGAAAACATGAGTGTTGTTAAAATATAACTCTTTCCACATACCAAAAACTAAAAATTCTATATACTCAAACCATGATATAACTATTTCCTTATATCAGTCATGAGCTCATGAATACTGTTAAACATTTCATTTTCTCCTTATACCTTCATTATGTGCATATCATCTTCTTTCCAAAAATATCTCAATCACTTTCCATGGTTACTGGTACCATAAAATTATTAAAAACCACAATAGACTAATATGAAAATATTCTAATAAACCATAAAAGTACCTCAACAACATTATTCTTGAATACCAATACATAAACACTTCAATCCATACTCTTCAATGATTATCCTGGAATAATTACTTCCTTGATTTAGAAGTAACTTTTTAGGTCAGGGCATTGAGTTGGGTAATGCCCATGTTCTCCACAAATAAGACATTGAACTCCATAACAGTCTGTCACTCTATGACCCTTTTCTCCACACAGATAACATCTGTCCCTCCATTTGAGGTATTCCTCAAGGTTCTTCTTCCCTTCTTTAGAAATCTCAATCTTCCTTTCTTTATGCTCCTCGACATGTGAACATGCATAAAAGTCTATCTTCCTCTTATTTGATGAATTAGGCATACCACTAAATTTCACATTGTTAATCATATATCGCTATGAATGATTCGGCATAATCACAATATCTTTATCTCTAAGCATTACACAATTTTGTTGCTCATAGTCACCAATTTGTCCATTGGATTCATTATTAACCGAATTCCTTCTGGTTCCCTCCATTGACTAAAACACAAAAAGAATTCTGTGAGAGGAAAAAATCATGATAGAGAAAACAACATAGTAAAGGGGTAGTATCCTCAATATATAACATCTTAGGTTAAATTCTAAGATCGTTACCATAGTTTTAGGACTATATCCTATACGTATACTTATCCTTTGGGACATCCCTAGACACACCTTAGAAATATCTCTAGGGATCTCACTAACGTTTTCGCATCCTAGTTTCCAAAGGTTGACTAAACCTTTCCTCTGATACCAACTGTAGAGACCCTAAGCCTGATGTACATGGACATTACATTACTTTTTCGGAATACTTAGTACATAACAAAAACACACACACAAGGACCGTAATAGTTTAGTGTTTTTGGAAACTCGGAATGTAATCTTCTAATCATGGTGAAAGATCTTCAACATCTTCCATAAAGATCTTCCCCTTTTTTTTCTTACCTAAAACCTTTCTTTATATCCCGCGGAAAAGAAAACATAAAAGGGTGATCTCAAATGCTCAGTAAGGGTAAACAAAAGAAATATCAATCACATCATATTCATAAGAACATAACATTTTGGAAATCTTAACCTGCAAAAGAGATCATAATATCATAACATGGGATAAATCATAGTAGTGAAATATAATCCCAATAATCATAACTTAAAACATGAAACTTTGTGGCGTACACACATAATCATAGAGAATCATTTCTTATTAGTCAAGACTCATTGCCAAGACTATCTTAGTGGACAAAGTCCATTTCTGAACCGAGTTCATTCCTCGTTTCAGTCCTGTTTTACTGAACCGGTTTAACCTGCCGTTCCAGCCATGTCTATCTCATGAGATATAAAATCTTTACCCAATGCATTGGAGGTAGATATAGGTCCCACCCATCTTATAATGATACCATTCTTATGTGTTCCACAAAATCATAAATCATACATCATTGCATAACCCATGTAATAAAAATGGGATTCTAAAACAACATGACATCATAAAACAATTCATATATGATAAAGGATTTCATAAAAATAATTCCATCACAACATAATCAAATCAATGTAATAATAGGGATAGAAACAGAACCCTATATTATCTTATATGGAAAATAATTTTGATAAAACCCTTAAACTCCATTCTTGAGGAAAATATCCTTTCTACTTCAAAAACATTTTCCTTTCTTAACATGTCATAAAATTTTAAACTAAAAGAAGTTGATTAAAAATAAACTTGAAAGCTTGTAAAGTAAGATTCTTGGAAATAATTTTTTAAAAATCCATTCATGCCGTATAAGTAAAAAAAACATTCTTCCCGTACTTTTTTCGGAAAAGTCAAAAAGTACCTCGTACGAAAAACGACAAAATATTCCTTTTATATCTTTTACTAAAAACTCACCGAAGGGTAAAATTGGATTTAAACAATTGTAGGTGGATGGAAAAAATATTACATATTGAGGAATCATGTATGTGGATGATAAAATACACCCCAGTAAATACCAAAGTATAAACAATCTCGGATAAAACGAGATTGTGATATTTTACCTTACCTTAGGCCCGATTTGCTTCGTAAGTGTCCGAACCTCCTGTATAATGATTTAAATAATTTCATTGAATTATTCCAGAATCATACTCATTGTTATGATATGATATATGGTTCACTTATGACTTTATATTACCCGTTCTTTTGTAAAGTCCATGTTAAAGAGCGTTTTGGGTAAAATTGTTTCATTTGTCGTCCGTGTTTTCACTTGTAATTATTCATATGATTACTTAGATCATGATTAATTAATTACAGAATATAAAACATGATTTATATATAATATATATTCATAATATACATATATATAATAAATCAGTAAATGGAAAGAAATACACCGTTCATGGAGACGGTAGGCCGTACGTACGCATGAACGCTGTTTTCGTTTCCTTATTGAGTTGAATGGAATTAAGTAGATGACATACATATATATACACATAAATCCAGTATCATTATTTTGTCATATATTTCATGATTAATTATTATATATACTTTATAATCATTCATTAATGGTTAACATGGATAATGAATCTCATCGCGTCGTGGAGACGATATTCCGTACGTACGCACGAGCGATGATATCATTCCCATGATCATGGAATTGTATTGGAGTGTATATATACTATTTCAGAATCAATACCACTTTAAAATAATCATATATAGTTATTTATGAGCACCGTTATACCCATCCAAGTAAGGTGGTGATGGAAAATAGATTACACGACGGCGTGGAGACGGTATTCCGTACGTACGCACACGTGATGATTTCGTTTTCCGTAGGATGGATAGATGGTGAAATAGGTTTGATTCATACTTATAATAACATATCAGTATATTAGTGATACTGATGTTATTACTTCATAATGAAACAACTAAATAAGAAGAAGTGGAAGAATAAATAAAGATGAAAGAATCGGTAACGGGCATTACCTCTTCTTTGAAGTGCCTCTTTGAGACCTCCTCTTAGGGCACTAAAATTGGTCTTTGAAGAAGAAAAGTACCTCTAGAATGTTTCTAAGGAAGTGTAGAGGAGATATTGGTAGTGGTTGGCCTAGCTTGAAGACTCAAAGTTGTGTGAGGAAGAGAGGGAGGAGGTGCCCTTTTATCAGGGAGGAGAGGGACACCTTTGGAATAACTATAAAATATTATTTTATTATAAAGCCAAATTCGGTTTTAAATAGATCCAAATTGATTTATTTAGAATCTAAGGTGGGGATGGGTATAAATCATCTCATCCAATAGAATTTAGACAAGTTTAGGTCCTTATACTAGCCTTATCTTTTAGTTTTAACTCTTAGTTAATTAGATTGACATTTACCATGTCACTTTGTATTTTTATATTATATAGTTAATAAACTTACCATATACATCCAAGAGACCCTAAATTGGTCCATTAATGATACACCTATGATGATATAAGTATCTTGGACGAACCTTAGATTTTTAGGAATATAATAACAATTAATAATATAATATTTTTTTTAAAAACTATTTTGTGTCAATTTTGACACTATTTGGTAATTGATATTTGTGAAAATCATAACAGAATGATTAGTTCAAAAAAAATTAATTAAATCAATAATAACATGTCATATTAACATAGAAAATTATTTGAATTCATAAAAAGTCTCAAATTACATTTATTTGGGTATTTATAACATCAATTATGTCAATATTTCATTAATAGGATAATTACTACATCATCATTGTATCATAAATAAATTAAATCATTTTAAGTCTAAAAATTAAAAATAAAATACCATTATGTTTTAACTTTTTTTATCTTTCTAATGAATATTTATAGTCAAATTTATCTTTTGTATAACCCTATATTAAAAATGATTTATTTTTTAAACTTTGATTTTAACTATTTTAACCCTTCTTTAAATAAATTGATAATAAATGTCCTAATCTAATACAAGTGGTCCTAAATGGTCATATTTTATTCCTAAGGTTGTTTTTGGTCGAATTAAACTTATCCAATAGAATTAGGACATGTGTTAGGGTAATAATAATAACACTTTTACCCTTAATTACCCTATTTACTTTTAACCGCGGTAAAAAAAAGTAAAAAGTTACTATTCATCAAAAATTATTTTCATCTCATTGAACCACATTTTAGTCCTTGATATTAACAGTGTCTCTTGTATTTTCTAAATTACACTCACAGAAGCGGTAAAATTAAGTTTTATGAAAAATTCAGTTTTTTTAACTACCACTTAGTGGTTTCACTATTCATCAAAAAATGAAAGTTTCCAGAAAAATACCAAAAATTAGGCCTAAGATATATTTTATATTATGAATTCAAAAATGATGTCTATTTTATCAAATTCAAAACATATTAGTTACATTAACTAATTTAAAAAGTAATTCCCGTCGTCAAAACAAATAGCGTGTTTTTAAGAGATAATAACTATCAAAAGATTGACACTTGTTTATAACCGGTTTAAATGTGAAATTACATACAATGACCAACATTGTATTAAATTGTAAAAATATATTCTAAATATAATTTAAAACCACTCAAATTAATAATTTATTACTATTAATTATTTCGATTAAAAAAGTTGTTTTTAATTAAAATTTAGTAATTTTCACTATTCATCAGAATATGAAAGTTATCTGAAAAGTACCAAAATTTCACCTTAGGCTAAATTCAATACTCCGAATCCAAAAATGAAGTCCATTTTGAGAGATAAAATTTCTAAAATTTTAAAAGGTGGTTATTACTATTCATAACGGCTAGTTTTAATAATATTTTAATAGCATATCGTTGTTTAGTGAAACTCGGTTTTGCGTACTACACACACTATCGAGGAAGGTCGCTATTGCGTGTAATGCAAGGCAAGTCAAGGATGAGTTTTGTGCAAGCTTCTTTTGGTGTAGCGTACAACACAAGACATTAATGAAATTAAAAAGAATATTTTTCATAAAATCTCGGGGTGTTACATATTTAATAAACTTATATTTATTATATATAAGGTTTTAACGTGTAGTAAAGAATTTAAGACTTATGGTAAGGGATTTTCATCTCACTTTTATTGTCTATGAGACACATGTCATATTCACCATGTGTTTCTTTTATGTGGTGTATGTACTACCCATGAATTTATTTTATTATCATTATATTTAAAATTATTAGGATTTACATATCCATTTGTGTATCACACTTTAATATGGATTATGGTGAAAAAGTTACCAAAGTGGTAAGGGTTTTATGATACAATCTCAACATTTATCAAGATTGTTTATATTTATACTTACAATAATGAAATATTATGATCCATACAATATAAAACTAATGAAATTTATTATCCACTATTTATTTCATAATAATACATGTTTTCCATTCATTTTTCTCTCTTTATGTAATCAATAGTTAAAAATTATGTTTTTAAGAAAAAACTTATTTATTTCTCTTTTTAGCTAAAACCCATTTTTTCCAAAACCATGTTTTCTAAAAATGGTTCCAAAAATGTTTTTAATATTATTAAAATTATTTTTTAAAGAAATTTTTTCCCATGTTTTAATTTTTTTAATTTTTTTTGAAAGGAATCTTTATATCATTTTCCAAACAATGTATGTTTCTCTATTACTGAAAATGTGAAAGTAATATTTGTTTTAATGTGTACAACAAGAATGGAATTTTCTACCGTCATGGTAATTAGTTTCTTTTTAGATTACATTATATTTTTTCAAGTTTATTTTCAAAGAAAATGGTTTTAAAAAATTTTATGTTTTAAAAAAAATCAAATAAGAAAAGAAATTTTCCTCAAGAAATGTTTTAGATGATTTCTAAATATTCCTTAATAAGTTTCCAATTTAATTTTTAAAGAAAATAATTTTGAAAATAATTTAATTATTTAATTTTTTTTCTAAGTGTAGAAGGATATATCCCTCAATAAATGTTCCAAGTGATATTTAAAAATCATTTTCCATCTAAGATGACTTCCTTTAATGTTACTTATGCTTTACTGGGGATAATATTTAATTATATTACCTATATTCTTTCTATGAATGATAGAAGTTTATATTGATGAAATTTTATGAAACCCATTTATTTTTCATGGGTTATGATATGATAAATTTATGAAATGTTTATGATATATGTTTTCTTTACATAAGTTATAGTGTGTTGATATGATTAATGTTTTATGATATTATGGCACACATAATTATGGTTTTCATTATGATATGGGTGTTACCTATATATTTATCTAATGAATTAGGTAAACCTTTATATCTATTGAGATAAAAATGAAAAAAAATAGATTTACTTTATCCACTATGGGAAAATGTTATTTCTGATGCACTATGGGAAACAAGCATATCCTAATACACTTTTAGAAATATGTGTTTCCTGATTCAAAATGGGAAACATGTGATAATTAACGATCCACTATTTTTATGGTATTTGTAGTTAACCTTGAAATATGACATGGTTTTTCTATATTTATGAAGGTTTCACAATTTTATGAAATAAACTTATAATTAATGATTGATTTATGATGATTTCTCCATCTTATGTGCCACGTTTTATAAAATGATGACGTTTTTTTCCATAAAACATGTTTATGATCTATGATAGGTTGGGTATGAATTTATGAATTTATTTTCATGATCACATACACTTATTATTATCTTATTATTTCATATAATTATATATTGACATCTCCTATGCTTACCCTTATTGAGTATCTTTGATCACTCTTTCTTATGCTTCCTTCCTCGGGTTATGTAAAAAGGTTTAGATGAGGAATTCTTAGGAGGATTAATATGTGAGAATTTATTTGTGGGAGATTTTAAATAACATTCATGAAATAAGAATATTGTGTTTCTAGTCTCCAAATACACTAAACTATTACGATCCTTGGGTGTGTGCTTGTGAAATGTATTGAATATTCATTTAAAAATATATGATATGTATGTATAAAAATCCTAGGTCACTATACTATATATATAATATTTCAATAAAGATAAATATTTATAACTCATTCTTGAATATATATTAGGTTCCTTAGGGAATATCAATATAGGTATTGTTTAACCATCCACCTTATTTCTCTAGATAGATTATGACCATGCTATCCTTTTTATTGATATGGGGAAAAGTATTGATGTTCTGTATATTGTTATTGAAATAATTATTTTTATGAAGGTATGTTTATTATTAATATCTTTTATATTATGAATTAATTATACTTAAATAAGTGATGGGTGGGGGTTGGTTATAGATAACCCCTTGATGCATTAGTTGGTATCATGAGGAAAAATATTTAGGTATTTGGTGTATGCTTACCCAATTTAATAATGATGTCTTTTTTGTGACTTTGATGTAAAGAATGATTTATTCTTTGTGGCCTTGAAGAAAAGAATAATTTCATGGACAAGGACATGATGGTAATTACCAGGATATTTGGAATTATGAATTTCATTACCATGAATTTAGTTATTAGAATCCATGTGGTTATTTTAATTTCTATGATATCCATTGATATTTATAATGTTAAAGATATTGATTACATATAATTTTCATCAATTATCCACTCTACCATAATGTGTATTCCTATTATGATAATTTTCATTGTACTTATACTTTTACTGCGCCTTTGAGATCACCCTTCATATGTTTCCATTTACCCAGGGTACCAAGAAGTGATCTATGAATAAATTGAAGGATACAAATAAATAAATAATAAATTTTCAATAATGTTTTAATAATTTCTTATGTTGTATTTTGATGTTCCAATGTAATATGAAAATCATGTATTTATATAGACTCCCAAGACTGTTAAACTATTTGGTCCTTTATTATGAAATCCTTGTATTTTTTACCAATGTAAAAAAGTAACCACCAACACCAGATTACTAGAGCTGAGGAATTATAGTTGGTATCAATGAATGTTCAGTGGAAACCCTAGGGACTATATTTAGAGTAACTATGTAAGATATCACAAATATTATGAAAACCTCTTAATATTAAAAAGAACTTCTCTAGAAAACCAAATTAGAATTGTATTTTATAATTCAATATCATATTATAATTACATGTATGTCATTTTTAAGAGATGAAAACTAATAGAAGTAATGGGTGATGTATTAACACCCATAGTCAATTTAGGGATGTTCCTCCTGAGTCTTTTCTAGACCCACCTCAAAGATATAACTTTAAGGAAATTATGGGAGAATAATAAGAGAAAAGATTATTTATGGATGGGATGGATGCCTTAAGGACAGAGGGTATAACCATTGTATATAAATAAATTGATGTATTTACATATCAAATATCTAGTCATCCACTTGAGTTTGAATTTTTGTTCTCTATTAAACTCATTCCTAATGCAAGAACCATATCTAAAACTCACAGTAATGACCCAAACTGTTATAAATAAAATTCACCTTTTAATTTAATTAAATGCCTTATTATATATTACAATTATATAAAACACATGAAATTATTTGGTTATAGATAATATAATATTTAAAATACTATTAAGAATCATTAACATTTATAATATAATCGTTTAATAGTGATCACATGATTAGTAAAAATATATCATTTTAGCAAATTCAACTCACACGGACAAAGGAAGTGATGACCTCAACCAGTAGGATTATACCCTATTAGTCCCATATATCAAATATTTCAAGGGAGATATCATAATTCTAATTTTACCTTGAACAATACCAAGCTAATATCCAACAACTTAAGCATGATTGAAACCATTTATAGGATAAGTTCAAGATCATGGAGATCACGACCCAAACCATGTTCACTGAACAACCCCATGAAAGTATCAGCATCATGCACCTTAATATTAGGGAGTTCACTGGTGTATTAAATATATATGTATCAATACTATAGAAATATGTGTTTATAAATTATTTTTTATAGAATCATGAAGATATGTTCATCAAATTATTTTTACTTTATAATTTATTTTTATCATGATACAATAAAACACAAATAGTATTTTTGGGTAATATTCTGATTCAATTGAAGAATTTATTTTGATGAATTAATGGATTTCTGAATTAAATAATATTTTAATAAAATATTATTATAAAATATTGTTTAGTAAATATAAATGATCATAGAATTTTTATGAAGTAAAATGTAATTTTTATAAGGGTTTGAACACTTTTGTGGTAAAAAGACCCAACATTTCTAAATAAATATCGATTCTTATTTTAAATTTGAAAATTTATATATTTATAAAATTATTTTGATAAAATGAATATTATTTTTGGAATCATAACTTTAAAAGCATATAATGGATAATTTTTTATAATTTTTTGTGCCAGTAGAATTTTCTTGTAAAAATTAAATACTGTATAAATATATTGTGTGTATTATGACATCATAATGACCCAAAAGTTATCACTACTAAAAATATGGATTTTATCAGTGCTATAAAAGTGAATTAATAGCTCTAAAAAAGCACTATTAATCGACACGAAGATGGGGGGGGTCCCTTTTATCAGTGCTCATAAAAGCGCTGATAAAGGGGTCTTTTATCACTGCTAAAAAAAGCGCTGATAAAAGGGGTCTTTTATCAGTGCTTTTTTTAGTGCTGATAAAAGACCCCTTTTATCAACGCTTTTAAAAAGTGCTGATAAAAGTCAAAAAAATAAAAAAATGAAAAAGAATTAATATAATTGGGGGGGGGGATCTTTTAACAACGCTTGAACCCCTTTATCATCGCTAGGTGGACCACTCCTGCACGCTGCCCTTGCCCGCACGTCCAACACATGCCCCCCGCGTGCACCTCCTTGCTTCCACCAGAACTCGAACCTGCGACCTCCCCCTTGCATGCCTTCACCTTTACCACTAAGCCATTTCTTTTTTTTCTATTTAATGATATATCTATTTATTTATATATATATAGTTATATTTATTCGTATATTTATATAGATTCATATTAATATAAATATATTTAGTTATATTAATACATATATATTTATTCATATATTAATATATATATATATATATAATTATATTTATTTGTATAATAATATAGATTCATATTAATATAAATATATTTAGTTATATTAATACATATATATTTATTCATATATTATTATATATATATTTATTCATATATATATATTTATTCGTATATTAATTTATATTTATATTTATTTATATATATATTTTTAGTTATAATTTTTTATCCACATATTTATTTGTATAATAATATATATTTATAAGATTAGTTTTAAATAAATTTATAAAATATGTTTTTCATGTGTGTTTATAAATAAATTAATACATACATACATACATATATACAACACACACATAGACACACACAAACACACACAAACACACACAGACACACACAGACACACAGACACAGACACACATATATTTATGAATAAATATATATATATGTGTATTTGAAAAGCCATGGAATGTTAAAATGACCATAAATTCTAATCCAAAAGCCTTTTTTAACTCCAAAACTATTAAAATTGAAGAAAATGAAACAATCTTCGATATGATATGTGGTACAGGACTAACGGACATCCACATCAGATGTTATACTTGTTTGATTGTTAACAAATCAGGGTATCCCGACTTAAATCTCACTTTTAGAGGTTTTCTAGGCCTTTTTTGGCCTAAAAAATGTGACGAAAGATTTTCTTTGATCACTAGTGCGTAGAGATCATCGCAGGCTTCGATTTGATATGCTGTAGAGCTCAAATGGACACCCGAATCAAAAGTTACGACCATTTGAAGCTTGAGTTAGATTTTCAACTTATTTTAGATCCTTTTTAATTTTTTTTAATTTTTGTGTCTTCAAATTGTTATTAAATGATTTTTAGTTAATTATAATTAGAAAATTATTAATTAATTATACTTTTTAAAATATTTTAAATCAATTTTCACTAAATTTCTTATATATTAAATGTAATAGTCTATTTATACTTATCCAAAACACATTTAAAAAATATATATTATATTTATATCAATATAAATATACTTATATAACAATATATTATTTTTCATGATTTTTTTTTTGAAACATAAAATTTATCAGCGCTAGGAAAAATCACTAATAACGCCCCCTTTATCAGTGGTACTAAAAGAAGCGCCGTTAAAGGGCCCCCCTTTAACAGTTCTAAAAAAAGCGCTGATAAAGGGGGGGGGGGGATTTATCAGCGCTAAAAAAAGCGCTGATAAAGGGTCACTTTTAACAGCGCTTTTTTTAGCGTTGTTAAAAGTTTCCCTTTATCAGTGCTTTTTTTAGCACTGTTAAAGGTCCCCTTTTATCAGCGGTTTTTTTAGCGCTGATAAAAAGGCAGCGCTTCCCTTGTCCGTTTTTGTAGTAGTGTATGTAATAAATAATATAAATGGTATCCACAACCAAATATATGTTTTACATTTTAAATAATGTAATTTTATGTTTATTATATTAATTTTATAAATCCTCTATGAATTCCCCAAAAACATTAATATATTTTGAGGTTTTAAAATCATTTTTAAGAGTATGACTCACTTCCATAGAAGCAAAAGTATTTTTTATTAATCTTGGAACTTTCCCTTATAAAAAAATTAAAACCACTTCCATTTGGTAGAAACCATGGTAAAACCATGGGAATGATTGTGGTTTTGGTTATTTTATTATACAGAGTCCCAAAAATAAGTTTGAAAAATAATAAAGAAATCCCCAATCATTTCCAATATAACCTAGCCAATATATCATTTATCTTCACTAAAAATCCTTGTATCACGTCCTTACTCTTCCCTCCCCACTATAGAGTCCTCCTAAGAAACCCCCAATCTCTCAAGAATCCCCTCCCAATCATTTTTATTCACATACTCAAGTAAGGGATCCCCACCTTTTCTTCTTTATTCAAATTTCTTTATTATATTATGCATTCTATTAAAAATTAATCATGTTAAGACATGTCATTACTTGTACCTATTACTTCCCATTTTATTTATAGATTATTATAGAACCTTTTCACTCTCATCGACCTTTTTTTATCAAATTTTATGTGACGTCATTATGCTACCGAAATTTCACCCCAATTTTATTTTCAAAAAAATTGTGTAGTGAATACCATTCCTTTTTTCTATCATAGGTGTTCACCTATATACACTTATAATTCTTTTAAATGGAACTTACATGTATTTATTAAACAATAATTTATCATGGAATAAAATATGAGGATGAATGGATCCATGTTGTATGATCTATGTGGCACACTTAAGAATGATAATGAAATGAATGTTACAGGTTCATCCATAATTATATAGCGCTCCAATACATTGGGTAATATTTATTCTCATGAGAAATCATGTTAGGAAATGGGTTGAACCTTATTACTTTATGGAACCTTGTCCATCATGATGTCTTAGTAGTTATCCTTGACCTATTTTTATTGTTCAATGTTTTTAGTTGTTGTCATAGTTCCCATGTTACCTTTATGATTATTATGCTATATCATGTATCATTGTTCATGTTTATGATTACTACTATTTTTATTCTCTATTGATATGCCTATTTTATAACATGTATTATTCCCTACATGTTATTCCATTCTTATTCCCTTACTGGGCTTTATAGGTCACCCCTTTCTTATGTATGTCCCCAGGTTATCCCATATAGTTTTAAGTGCGAGCATGTTAAGGAAGTTTTTCTATAAAGATGATGTTTTTACTATTTTAAATTGTTATATAACTTACCTAATTACCAAATAAAATGTACTTATCAATATTACATGTTTTATTAAGTTTAATATTATGTAATAAATCATGAATTAACTTATAATAAAGAGAAGGGTTTTTACAATTGGTACTAAGAGAAATGTTTAGCTATTCTTGTGTTTATAATTGGATAACTCTAGAGAAAGTCTTAAGGATAAGAATAATTATAATAAAACATCCCTAAATTTTTTTTAAGTATAGAGTAAGTGGTTTATCAAGAAAATACATCTTTTTTAGGATACTATAAGTGGATGTGGCTTTTCCAAAGAAGTACATAGGGGTAAAACTTGAAAATACTACATTGATCTAGACTCGACTGAGAACTATTGCATGAAAACAGACCTTACTGCACACCTATTTTGACACTCTTGGGGGATATTATTTGGTAAATTCATAATCTCATTACAAAACATTATTAATGGAAAAAATACCCATAATAATATATGTTAGGAAATAGACCATGGATAACATAGATTGAAGCCTAAAAATTAATAAGTTAAGAAATACTTTTAATTTATAAGTTATACCTTTAATTTCATTGGATCCCCCCTTTACGTGTTTAATAGTTACAAAATAACCATCCCTAATTTTTCTTTTATTCTAGATAATAGCTGGAAATACAAGGAATCTGTTAAAAAACCAATACGAAGGGTAATGTGATGACTTCCCCAAGGTGATACCCTAGCCGATGGGAGTAGGAATCGTGAAATTTATGATGATACTCTCTCAACTGACTCAGTTTATAAATAGAAACCAAGATCAAGAGAAGAATCTAAATCCCCCTATGAAAGAACAAGTTGTGATTGAGTCCATTATGTTCTAATGACCTCCAACATTTGATGGATCATTTGATCCCTTAATTATGGAACAATTGATCAACTCCATTGAGAATATATTCTCCATCCATCAATGTTCCGAACAAGGGAAGGTTCTATTAGCTGTTTATCGTATGGAGGTAGAAGTTGATCAGTGGTGGAAATTGATCAAAAATACAAATCTTGAATAACAAATAAAAGCGGTGGGGTGGAAGGAATTTCAGGAAATGTTTTTCAATAAATATTTTCTTCATACTCTCTGACTTAAAATAGAAAGGGATTTTATTACCCTCAAGAAAAAAGATGAAAACACTATTAGGGTGTATGAGGAAAACTTCACAAGACTTGCATGATACACCTATTTCTTTTCCATTACCCCCAAATTCAAGTTTGACCACTTATTTTTTGGGCTAAAACCTTGTCTACAAAAAGCCCTAGCGATCCATGACTTTGATATCTATGAGGAGATTGTATGATGTACCTTTAAAGTAAAAATGGAGATCAGATACTCTCAAGGGTATCATGGGGATAAAAAGAAAAAATTGGCATTTAATTCTAGTATTCCTATGGATAAATTTAAAGGTACCAAGAAATTTCAACATCCCACTTATCAATAGTGTTGAAAGAAGCACCCTGAAAATTTCTTAAGGGGAATGAGGAAATTCTTTAGGTTTTTGAAGGAAGGACACCTAGGTAATGATGGCCAACATGAGAGTATTACTAATGAGATGGAGGAAAGGAATGCTCTGGTAAACCCTTAGTGCATTTTTCATTACTTCAATTTCAAGTAACCATGGAACTTTTCAAACCAATACACAAAGATAAGTGTTTTTAGAGACAACCAATAACCTCTTAGGTAGAAAGGGTAATATTTTCCCATCACACCCACTGAGGTGGATCTCTACAAATAAGTGGTGATAGGTATGATATTTATTCAATCAATAATAGTGGGAATAATTTTTTATTCAGGTTATACACATTTCTTCATATCATGAAAGTTTAGTAGAACTATTCAAACCCCACCAAAAACATGGAAGTAGAGTTTTTGGTGAAAATGGAAAATGGGGAAATTATTTCATCCTTGGTATATAACTCCTCCCCTATCAAAATTGTTGGGTAAAATTCCCAAAAAACCTTTTCATACTCCCTTAGGTGGAATTTGATTTAATTCTGGGTATGGATTGGATTTCCCAATATAGAGACAATATAAAATATAATGAGAAAAAAATGACTCTTTGTATTGTAAATATTCCCACGATTTTTTATAGCTCCAAGGAGGAGGATGAATCTTCTTTAGCACCAAAATCTCAAGAATGGATACTATTACCCTACAAGAAATCATATTTAGCTCAAATTATTGAGTCTAAAGAAATAATCATCCTTGAAGACATTCCCATTATAAGGGAACACACTGATGTTTTTCCTAAGAAATTTTCTGGTCTTCCTTCTAGCTGAGAGGTCGAATTTTTAGTCAAGATTATACCTTGAACATTACCATTATCCAATACTCTATATATAATAGTTTTTGTGGAATATGAGTAGCATAAGAAACAACTATAATAGAATCTAGATAAAGGGTTCATACGCCCAAGTGCTTCACCATGGGGTGAACCAATCCTCTTCATGAAGAAGAAGGATTGGTCAATACTCCTATAAATTGTTCATCGTGAGATCAAAATGATAATGATAAATAACAAGTATCCTCTTCCATAGATTTATGAATTATTCACTTAGATATTTGAAGCACAATACTTCTCCAAGGTGGATCTTCATTTGCGATATTACCAAGTTAGGGTGAAGAAGGAATATATCCCCAATACTACTTTTCATACAAGTTATGGGAACTATGAGTTCAAAGTAATGAATTTTAGACTCACTAATGCTCCAGAAATATTCATAGACTTGATGAAGATATTATTAACATATCACCTCAAAAAATATATGGTAGTATTTATAGATGATATTCTAATATTATCCAAAACCAAGGAGGAACAGGAGGATCAACTGAGCATAGTGCTAAAGACCAAAAAAAAGGAGAAGCTTTATTCTAAGTACAAAAAATGTGATTTATGGTTAAAGAAAGTCTCATTCTTAGGGAATATCATCACAAGAAATGAGATATTTTTTAACCCTTCAAAGACAGAAGCAATTGAATGATTGATGAGGCCAACATCTATGATAGATATCCGTAGTTTCCTTACATTACCTAGGTATTATCACCAATATGTGGTAAATTTTACATGATTTTCAAATACCCTAACCATGTTAAGTCAAAAGGGAGTAAAATTTTCTTGTAATAAGGAATGTAGAAATATATTTAAGGAGCTAAAATGATGTCTTATCACTACACATGTTCTTAAAATAGCCACAATTATAGAGATTTTCGTAGTATTCATCGATGCTTTGAAGAAGGTATTGGGTTGTATGTTAATGTAAAATTGAAAACTAATAGCATATTCATCAATGAAGTTGAATGTGCATTAAAAAAACTACCCAACACATAATCTGGAGTTGGATTCAGTGATCTTTTCTTTGAAAATAAGGCGTAATTATCTCTTTGGGGAGAACTGTGAAATAAATACGAATCATAAAATTATCAATTATATATTCACATAGAAAGAGATGAATATGTGCCAAAAAATATGGTTAGATCTGATCCAAGATTTTGACTACTCAATTCACTATCATCCCAATAAATAGAATAAAGTGGAAGATTCTCTAAGTAGAATGGATCCAACAATTATCTCATTAATGAAAATTGAGAGGGATTCAATATTCTAAGATTTGAAAAGTATAGACATGGGTATCCCAAAGGAAGGAAGATCATCAATACTTTCACAAATTATTTATCAATCGTCCCTTGTAGAGAATATAAATGATTCTCAAAGAGATGATGTTGTAATTCAAAAGAAATTGGAAACAATAAGAAAAGGGAAATCCTTATAGTTAAATGTTATGGAGGAATCATTTAAAATATTTGGGTCATAACCATGCGTACAATAAAATATTCAGTTAAATAAGAAGTTGTTGGATGATTCATATAATTCTACCTTATCTATCAATCATGGAAGAAAAAAGATATATTGAGATCTATGAGGTAAATATTGGTGGGAAAATATGAATAAGGAGACCGTGAAGTGTACATAAAGATGTCTTTTATGACATCAAGTGAAAGTGGAATGAAAAAAATCCAAGGGGATGATGAAACCATTACCCATACCAGCATTAAAATTGGAAAAACCCACCAGGGACTATATCATTGGTCTTTCAAACACATAAATATGGAATAATTCTATCTGTTTTGTGGTTGATAGTATTACAAAGACTATACACTTCATTTCAATTTGATAAAATTTATAATTTTATCAACTTGTACATATATAAATTAGAGAAGTGTTAAGTATAAAAGGTATACCACTATCATTTGTATCTGATAAAGATTTGAGATTCACCTCCACATTCTGTAAAAGTATCCAAAATTCTCTAAATACAAAGCTAAACTTCATTTAGTCTTACCACCCTTCAACTGATGTCCAATCTAAGTAGACATTCCAGACACTGGAGGACATGTTGGGAGCATGCTCAGTTGATTTCAAAGGATGATAGGACCAACATATTAATCTAATCAAGTTCTTATAGAATAATAGTTTCCACTCAAGAATCCAAATGGCTCCCTATAATGACTTTTATGGGAAGAGTTGGAGAACAACTACATGATGGGATGAAGTTGGGGAATGAAAAATTATAGGTCCTGAAATGGTTGAGTAAATAGTATAAAAGGTGAAGCCCATTCAACTACATATCAAGGCTTCTCAGAGTAAACAAAAGAGTTATGATGACAATCATCGATGATACCTAGAGTTTGATGTTAGAGATAGGGTTTTCCCTTAAATATATCCATTGAATAAAGTGATGATATTTTGGAATAAGGGAATGATTATTCCAAGATAATTTCCTTTGATATCTTTTATCGCATTGGAGTAGTAGCCTATAGACTAGAACTACCACCTAACCTATCTCAAGTATATGATGTATTCCATGTATCCTAATTGAGTAAGTACATACTAGACCCCTAACATGTATTTAATCTAGAGGTTGTACCTTGGAGTGTGATCCTTCCTATGAAGAGAAGTCAGTGAAAATATTAGATCATAGAGACAATGTTCTATGAAATAAAACAATGTACCTTATAAAAGTGATGTGTTGAAACCAAATGTTTGAAGAAGTGATGTGGGAACCAGAGGAGGTGAGGAAATAGAGTTTCCATCATTTGTTTTAGTTTGGGTAATGAAGATTTATGGGGAGAAATTTCTTAAGGGGGAAAGATTGTAACAACTCGAATTGTTATAAATAAAATTACCTTTTTTTCTTTAATTAAATGTCTTATTATATATTATGGTTATAGAAAACACATGAAATTATTTGGTTTTATATCCTATCATATTCAAAATAACTTTAAGAATCATTACCACTAAAAATATAGTCATTGAAAAGTGATAATATGATTAGTATAAATATAGGGTTTTAACAAATCCAAATGATATTGATAAAGAAAGTGATGACCTCAACCAGTAGGATCGCACCATATGAAGCCCATTTATCAGAGATTATAAGGAAGATAAAATCACTGGATTTTTCTCATGACCAAGCCCAAGATTATATATGACAACTTAATCATGAAGAAAACATTTTACGGGAGAATTTTAATCTCATCAAGATCATGTCCGAAACAATGTCCACCAAACCACCCCATGAAAATCCAACTGTCCCACACCTTACTCTTAGGGTGTTCCTTGGTGTATTAAAAAGATATGTATGGATTCCATAGATATATTATTATTTACATTATTTTTTATAGAATAATGAATATATTTTCATCCTATTATTATTACTTTATAAATGATTGTTTTTTTATATAATAAAACACAAATAGTATTTTTGGGTAATATTAAAATTCAATTAAAGAATTTATTTTGATGAATTAATGGTTTTTTGAAATAAATAATATTATAATAAAATATTATTATTAAACAGTGTTTAGTAAATATAAAGTATCATATACTTTTAATGAAGTCAAATGTAATTTTTATAAGGGCTTGAAATCTATTATTGTCAAAAAACCCATCATTTTTCAATTAACATTGATTGTTATTTTAAAAGTGAAAATGAACATATTTTGAATATTATTTTGATAAAATGGATATTATTTTTTAATCAAAATATAGAAATTATCTAATGGTGAGTTTTTTATAATTTGTGAGATAGTCGAATTTTCAGGAAAAAGTAAATGTCGTATAAATATACGGTGTGTATTATGACATCATAATGACCCAAAAGTGATGTAATAAATACCCAAAAGTTTATAAATGAAAATTATATGTTTTAAATTTAAAAGAAATTGATTATATGTTTATTTTATTTACTTTATAAATCCATTATGAATCCTCCAAAACCATTAATATATTTTAAGGTTTTAAAATCATTTCTTTAAGAGTATGACTCACTTAGACATAAGAAAATGTATTATTAAATTAGTATTGGTACTTTATCATATAAAATAATTAATAACACTCCTATTTGGAAGAAAACATGGGAAAAAACTTGGGAATATTTGTGGTTTTTTTATTTTATTATCTAGAGTCCAAAACCTAAGTTTGAGAAATAATAAAGAAACCCCCCTCATTTCATATATAAACCGACCCAATATCTCATTTTTATTGACTAAAAATTCTTGTATAAAATCATTAATCTTACCTCCCCTCTCTAGAGTCCTCCCAAGGTTCCCCAATCTCTCAAGAAGCCCCTGAAAATCATTTGGAGTCACACACTCAAGTAAGGGGTTCTCACCTTATCTTCTTTATTCAACTTTCTTTACTATATTATACCTTAAATTTCAACTTACTAATGTTGGTACATGTATTTACATATAAATATTAATAACAATTTTTTTTTTCAAATTATGATATACCCCTTTCTCCCTCATCAACATTTTTTATTATTTTTTTGTGATGTCGTTATACTGCTGAAATTTCACTACGATTTCCCATTCCAAAACAATTGTGTAGTGAATACCATACCCATTTCCTATAAAGGGTGTTCAACTTTATGCACATATACGTATTTTTATTTGTAATTATATATACTGATTCCACATTCCTTGATATTGGAATAAAATAACATGATGAATGAATCCATTTTGTATGGTCTATATGGAACACTTAAGCATTTGAATGAAATGAATATGACGGGTGCAACCAAAATTAAATAGTGATCTAATGCATTGGGAAATGTTTAGTATCATGAGACTTCATTTTGGGACAAGGAGTGAACCTGTTTCCTTTATGTGACTTCTTATATCATGGTTTCTTTTCAGTTACCCTTGAAATATGTTTATGATGCATTATTTTAATTTATTACCGCATTTACCATGTTTCCTTTATGATTATCATGTTATATCATGTCTCATTACTCATGTTTATGATTTATACTCTTTTTATTCCCCATTTATGTGACTATTTTCTAACATTTCTTATTAGTTTTATGTTATTACAAGTTTATTCCCTTACTGGTCTTCATAGCTCACCACTTTCTTATGTTTTTCCGCAGGTTATCTCATTCATTTTTAAGTGAGAGCATGTTAAGGAAATTTTACAATAAAGATGATTTTTTTACTATTTTAAATTTTTATGTAATGTACCTAATTCTCAAAGACACTATAAATATCTACATTCAAGGTTGTATAATGTGTAATATTATGTAATAAATCATAAATTAATGTGTAATAAAGAGAAGGGTTGTTATACTCCATATTGAATGGAACTAGTGTATTTGGAAGGATTAAATAAACAATTATAGGTGTTTTATGATAATAGATTTATATGACCTAGTGTTTCACCATGGGGAACCCCTATTTTTTGTGAAAAAATGGATGATTATATTAGGATATGAATCAATTATAGGTAGATTAATTTCATTACTATAAGTAATTAGTATCATTTACCATGCATTTATAACCTATTTGATTAAATTAATAGATTATAATATTTTCCAAAGATCAATATTCACTCTAGTTATCATTAGATAAGGGTGGAGAATGGAATTGTATAATTTACCACATGTAATTACTATGGAAAGAAACACTCGGGGGATATGAATTAGTTAATCATGTTCTATTTATGAGAAACCATGAAGGACGAATTTAATAGTTACATTGAGGGGTTAGGTTGATAAGTATAAGATAACCCAACATTAAGTAACTTAGATTGATATATTTTTAACTACAAGAATAAGAGACTAACTTGATGATAAGGGTAAAAAAATTTAAGTTTGAATCTATTTTATGTTACCATCTATGATAATTACCATTTATTGTTAATATTTTGTCAATCAAGTTAACCCTTTTGATTTTAGTAATGGCATGAATTAGAAGGATCCACGGATGTGAGGGACCGTGTGAAGATTACATAAAGGAACAACCCTCTGAATGGGTTTTGGAGTGAGAAACATTATAGTAATTTTAAACTAGATATAACAATATATGATTAACAACTTGACCATAGATTAAGTTTTAAACACACTAAAGAATAAAAATATGTATTCTTATGAAAGATCGAGTGATGAAGATGATAAAGGAAATAATTTTCAATTTCTTATGTGTTAAAAATATGGAAAGATGCACTAAGGGGATTACCTCAAAGGGACTAGAATATGAATTTATTGTGGAAAAGGGGTTCATCAAGAATCAAACTCCTATAAAAATAGGAATTGGTTGGTTAACATGACGATAATAGAAAGATTTATTCGAAAAGAACCACTAGAAGTTCAATTCCTTAGTGTGGAAAACTTGGACATTACCCAAATCAATTTCAGAAACCCACAGATGGTAATAATGATAGAAATAAACCACCACTAAAATAAAAATAACAAGGAGTATATTGTTCAATGACTATTGATTAGGAGTATTGTGATAACTAAATCCTCTACTTCAAAATAATTTATATGGGATCTTTATTTTAGCTAATATAAATTTATAAGATTATTTTCTATGTATATCTCTATGATATTCTATTTATAAAATAAAACATATAGTTGTATGATGGTTGTTTTTATAAATTAATTTTTATGAGAGTATAAATCTTTTTATGGGTATTTTAGATGGATTTGACATGATTCATGTAGTAAATTAACTATTTCAACATAGAATCCATATTCACTTATCATGGTTAGAGAACCCACAATATCTACACTATTTAAAAATGGATGGGGGTAGAAACCACAACCAATAGTCGATATTGATATATCTTAATGTCACTGCAATAATACACAATATCAATAAATCATATTCATCATTATCCTTCAATGTACCGTGGCCGTGTGTAGTCCATAGTGTTTCCAACTCAATTGAAACAACCATACCAATGGTGGATGTATGATAAAACCCTATTTTCCTACCTCTGGTATAATAATTCATAGGGGTTAGGAGAAAAGTTGGAGGCTTCTTAGTGACCTTGAGGCTGGGAGAAGTTCAAGAATCAGATTCGATGACTGAGAGCACATGGTCCCATATAGTGTGTTTGAGAAACAATTCACATCTTGGATGGCCTAGATTGAACACATGAAGATCCACCCAGAGTGAACATGGAGATACATCCATCCCCATCCAATATTTAGTTGATAGTGTTTTACAAAGTGAGGACCGGTACAACAATTGGTAAAATAGATGGGTGGTTATCTATTGAAGATGGGAATGCATGCAAAGGATAATCAAGAGAGGCTACTGGATGGTGTGATGGAGACAACTACTACATATAGGATCAGGAGGGGTTTGAATAAGGATCTCAATGAGATTTATAAGGGGGATGAGGATTATTCATTGAATTTATCATTCAAACTAAAATAATTTTCATCACTTCCAAGTTGAAGAACCATGGGGTTTTGGAGATAGGTGTTTGTGTGATATCTTCTATAAAAACATGGAATCACATTTCATACCTCAAACCAATTTATGATAAAATGTTATTGTATGTTTGAACTATGAAATCATGTAAAAATAAAATAGGACTTAACACTATACCGTGATAAGTATTTAACTCATAAGGTTCATAAGAAACACAATATTTGGATTATGCTTGTAGATGTGATTAATACCTCCTTAGAAAATTAAATCTTGGGTCATCTTATAGACACCCTTATCTAACTTTATTATTAAGTAATAATTATTATTTAAATAATACAATTTATTGAAGGGAGATAATGTAACACCTTGATATTTTAATATATGAATACCATTAAATAATTCAATGTCTTCGATATCTTGCTCCACACAACACCAAACATAAATGAAACCTTGATATATTTAGAAAAAATATAGATATTTAGGTATAACTATAAAAACCTTGAAGATTAATTATAGGGAATGAATATGTGTAATGTATTTATCAAATATATTTTTAAATAAAAAAAATAAACTTTTAATTTTAATGAAATTTAATTATTTTACATAAAATGACAAATACAGTTATTTAATATTTAGGAAATTATTTTCCTAGAAATTACCTTTTTATGAGATATTAATTTCTATTAAAAGATAAATATGACTAATAATGATAAATTATGTTTTATATTAGTAATTTGTTAACACCAATTTATTTAGTAAATGATATGAAATAAGAATAATAATAGTTAATATTTAAAAATTTCATTTTCCAATAAAAATAATTTTTCATTATATTTTATGATTTCATTCAAAAATTGAACTTATAAATTTTAGAATTTAAATTGGAAAAAATTTAAAATTATTTTTTATTTATAATAAAAATATTATCTTAAGATTATTTTTTGGATTTTTTTTGAAATAATTGGTTTTTAGGTGCATATTGAAAAATACCAATTTTGTTAAAATCATCACATTATGAATTTATCCTCATATAATATTGAAAAATAAGTTTAAAAACAATATTAAGCGATATTAATTTAATTAATAATTATAAAAATTTGAAAATATTCTTTGAACTTATAAAACCAATGTCATATATTTTTATAACTAATTTAAAATGTTACTTTAATAAACACAGTTTTTTCTCTTTTCTTCTAATTAAGTCTTTTGATGGTAAATTTAGGTTTTGTATTGATTTAAAAGCCACATAAACTTTATTAGATTTATAATAAATCTATTTATGTTATAAAATAAATAAAATTAATAATTTTATCCCACACATATATTTTAATCCAAAAAAATACACTTTCCTTGAAAATTATTTCTACAAGTTATAAGCATCTATTTTCAAATAAGAATTTAACACATTTAGAGATTTTATTTGATGAAATAATTTTAAAATATTAAATTAATGTATCCAATTAGTTAAAAATTTAAATCTTAGTCCTTTTTATTAAAACTAATTTCTAAGGTTAGAAATTATTTACCAAAGTAAAAGTAAATTCCAGAAAAAGATAAAAGCTAAAAAAAATTTGACACTCAAATTTCTATCAAAAGATGTGTTTGAGGTGAGTTTCTACCAAAAGTGATTTTATTCTAATTTTTGGTATATTTAGTGGCCTTTTAAACTTTTATAGTAACCATACATTATTGAAAATGTAAGGGTTATTACCGAAACTAACATTCCCTTCAATTATACAAGGGTAACATCTACACCACTTCAGGACTCACTATCTATTCTAATTTATACTTGAAAATATGCCATTATTCTCCTCCAAGAACCCTATCCCACTTTATAAAGATTATTTTCATCTATATTTAATATAATTCATTCATTTAAAAGGATACTTCTAAGGAAAATTCAAGTCCCCATCATGATTATTATAAATTACATATCTTTTATTCTTAATTATCTTCAATAGATTTTATTATATCCACACTAATATAATGATGTTATTATAATTTATATGCTCTAATTTTATTTCATCAATTTTATTATCACTATTTATTCATTTATCCCTCCTATTAAGAAAAACAAAAGCATCATTAGTGTGTGTGTGTGTGTGTGCGAACTACCAACTCCACAAATCAGGATCTTCCATTTTCACCAAGTTTGTTTCTTATTTATTAGACCCTCTATAAATATTACCAACCACATTTAATGTTTTGGAATAATATCATAATTCTCCTATAATAATGAAATTATTTCCAAAATTAACCACTTTTAAAATTATAATCATCCATTGATTAGGGGAAGTTCATGTTTGGGCTTGTTTAACCACATAAATGAAAAATAATATAAAATCCATAATCAATGACTATGGTAACATAAATACTAATATTATTAAAATTTAATAATAGAATAATAATTTTTAATGGGTATATCATTTTTATATTATGTATATAACCTATTAATGAAATATCATATTCGATGGATAAAATTATTGATATAAGCTGATATCGTTTCCACTTTTATGCAACATAACTTAAAAAAATGGAATGATATAATAACATTATAAATTAGTAAAAGTTATCTATTAAAGTTCCATATATTTTCTAGTAATGGTGATTTTTTTTGGAATAATATATAACAACAATGATTTTATGAAACTAGTGTAAACAATAAAAACTATAAACACCCAATATTGGAGAAATAGGTAAAATATCTATAATTCATATAGAAAATAGATATATAAAAAGTGTATAATTGAATTTGGATATTATTATGGGTTTGAATTAATTTATTATGATAGATATGATACTGATACATGGGGTTAAATTATATTTGTGGAAGTCATGAAAAAAGTTAAGGGTTTTTCATATCAAATTCCTCTCTTTGAGACATGTTCTGTATTATTCACCTAATTTCCATTATGTGGTATATATAATACCTATTTAAGATGTTATGAAATTATAAAACTTTTATTTATGGTATTTTAAGATCAATATTAATCCCTCTCTTTCAGTAGGTGTTAATTTAATTTCCACCCAATCCATAAGTGGGGTTTTCAGCCTTGATTATCGTTCTTTGGGACTCATGCTATATTCATCACATATTTCTCTTTTTGTGATAAATAAATTGATATGAAATAATTTTTACCTTATTTATCATGAATTTAATAGATTCTATAATTTTATATTATTATCCCCCCCTCATATTATTTTTATTTCAATAGTTACCAAAACCTTTGTAAAACTCAATCTTTTTAATGGTGGAAAACCCATCCAAGGTTTTGGTATAGAAAAATTGTATGAAGTTTACTATAAAAAATTCCCTATATGGATACTAGATATTGGATATAGTTCTAAAATAGATTTACCTAGGTTTAATAACCCTGAAAATTGTTTTTTGATAATTTAATCAATCATTACTTTAATGTAAAATGAGTGGGACTAAGATTACACACCTGGCTAGACACACCATGCAGATATGCTTTGGTATATCCATATTCTCTTTCTAAACCATGATGATGGATTTTTAATACCATTACTACAGACTTATTGCATTTCAAAATATTATTATCTCATATTGATAACCCAACACTTTTTGACTACACTTTTTAACTTCATTAACATAATTTCTTCCATATGGGCACATTCCCTTGCATCATTAATATTACTATCATTGGAAATTCACCTAGTAGGGAACATTATTACATTAAAAGGGTAAATGTTGATAATATATATCTAATATTTATATAATGAAAACTATTTATTACTCGTCAGTGAATATAGATGAGTTTCCTTAGGGACTATCAAGAGAGGTATTGTTTAACTATCAATCTTATTTCTCTAGATGGATGATGACCAATTTATCCATTTTTTAACATGGGGAAAATTATTAAAGTTATGTATATTTTTATTCCAGTATGAATTTTTATAAAGGAAATTTTATTATTCATATCTCTCTTATGGTGAATGTAGTGTACTTAAAGACGTGATGGGCGGGGCTTAGTTATAGATAACCCCTCAATGAATCAGTTGGTCTCATGAGGATTTTTTTGGGTATTTGGTGTTTGTATACCCTATATAAAAATAATGTATTAGTTTCAAACTTTATGGAAATAATGGTGAATTAATTGTATCCTTGATGACAAGGATAATTTTATTGAAGAGGCCTTAATGATAAAGATAAAGATATATGAAATTATTAATTCCAACACCATGTATTCAGTTATTGGTATCCTTGTGATTATTTTCATCACTATGTTATCCTTAGATATTTTTTATGTTCATGATATTTTTTATATAGATTTTTTAATGATTATTAACTCTTTTATAATATTTTATGATCGAAATAGTATACAATATAATACAATATGGGGTGAATTGTAGTTTATAAAAAATAAACTTATAATTTTTTCAAAAACTTTACAAAATTTTATTAGAAAAAGTTTTGTATCACTTAATATTGTAAAAAATGTTAAAAAAGGTCTACACAGAATAATATAAACTTCTTAAAATATGTGTAGCGGAAATGTAAAACTTGTAACAATAGAGATAATAAATAATTATAGTTATATTAAATTACATAAGAAAAAATTCTAGAAAATTTCATAAGAAAGTTATACACTATAACCTCAAGTGTTAATGAAGTATCTAAACTCAAATTTAGGTATCTATGACTTAACCCATTGTAAGGTATGTCTTCCATGCCAAGGAATCCCTCGATAAAAAAGATTAGACAAAGGTTTATTTCTCTATCCTCAGAAACCATAAATCAGAAAGATCAAAATATCCTTTTATCTATCTAACCTTGAGAGCCCCGATCAATAAAATTAGACAAATAATAACTAAAAAGATAAATATTAAGAAACATAAAATGATAACCTCACAAATGAATTCCTTAAGAAAAATCTCTAAATTTTACAAAGAATCGCTATCAATTAACAATATTTTACAAACACTTTAGAACAACTTTATATAATTTATTATAAAAGATTATTCTCCTTGAGGATGAGAATTTATTTATAGACAAACTCCAATAGTTATATTACTCATTTATCATGAGTTGTAATAGCATCAAATGAATTACTTCACTTGAAATGTTTAATGAAATATATATGTCTGATGATTTTCCTAATTTTTACCACTATTATAACTACAAATTTACATATGGTAAAAGGATAATCTTTATTTGGAGTTTTTTATAAATTTATTTTCCAATAGGCTTGATAAAATTTTGTAATGTAGAATTTTAGGTCTCCATCTGATGAATTAAATATTATAAACTTTATAGAACATCATAAAAAAGACTTTTTTACACACTATTAGATGGAATTTATAAACCTTAAATATTATGAACTTGGTATACTCATGTCTGATGTAAAAAGTTATTGTCTATCTGGTATAATTAAACAAAAATATTATCTATAGAAAAAATAACCTCAATTCAGTAAAACTATAAAGCTCCCTACAAAACAACTTAAAGTATTAGGAAGTATAAAAGTTATAGTCATAAAAGCATGTGAATAATGGATTTTGTTTTTCAAAAGGTTAGAAAGTATATAAATTTTTCTTTCAACTCAATAATGTCCCCCTTTATGAAAAGTACAATTCACAGCACTTAATAGAAAAAGTAAAGTAAAACAAAGAAAAACATAATACTCCAGACTTACATAATTTTCATGAGTTATTAATACCATACTTTTCATATTTTAATAACCTTTAATGTTATCTTACATCCTCCTTTTCTCCGCCATTGAGATTCTTGAAAGGATCTAATATGAAATAGAGACTTTATATAAATAGTTCCAAGAAATGTTAGAAAAAAATATAGAAAAACAATAATTATGAAAATGAGAAAATATTGTATTCATCTAAAAACATAAAAGAAACACTATTCAAATACACAAAAAAAAGTTTGGTTATTAAAATGAATTTAAGATTAAAAAAAATCAATCTTCCTTTTACAGTATTTTAATAATTTTATTTTATCTTCTTATGATTATCTTTATTCTTATCTAAATCTACAAATATTAACTTAAACTTTGAAAAACATTGTTCTATGGATTCAATCTTATTACCTTGGTTAAATTTTTCTTTATTATGTTACATTGTAAAGTATTTTAAATAATCTATATCCCTTTTACTTTATTGAACTTAGATGTTGATATTATCTACAAACTTTAAGAATATTTTGGATTCCCTTTTAATTACATCAACATTCTTATCAATGAATTTTGTATCACCCTCTGTATGATTCTTAAACTTGATAACACTCTATAGTTTTCATATTTCCACCATGTATTTACCCTTTAATTCATTGAACTTGTCTTCATTTTTAATGACTATTTCAATAATTTTATTAAGGATATAGTGTTTTACAACACATATATAATTCCCTAGATAAACTTTTATCATATTAGAATATCAGGAAAAAATTACATTATTCCTTCAATCCTTTTATTAACTTCATTATAATTGTTAATAATAATTTTCATCCTATTAAAATTATTACTTGGGGATGATTTTATAGAATCACATGAAAATTATTGTAAAGAGGATACTTGAAATCTTCACTCAGTTGACTCCTCTCTTTCAACAAAACATAATTGAGACATCTATGTGATATCAACCTCATCAGTCATAGTTATTTTTGATGGTTTGATTTTTCTTATCTCTATTAATTTTTTAATGATTATTATTCCTCTTGTTCACTAAGTGAAACTTCTTTCTATAAATGAGAAGACAATGATATTGGGGTGTTATCTAAAAATTATTTGATATCCAAAAACTTTATTAACACTTGATCAATTGCAGATTTCCTCTTTGATTTACTCTTCCCAGGTACATGATATGGTCATATATGATGGAATGTTTCTATAGTGAATTCATTATATTTATAAACACTGTCTTTAATAGATTTTTTACCAGATACTTTCATGTTATTATAAATTTTCTTACCCATATCTTTTTTAATAGTCGGAGGAAAAGATTCAGGATGACTGGTCAAAGGTTCTAGTGGTAGATCGGAACGATGGGAAACTAAAAGAAGAGCATCAGAAAATGGTTCCATCTCACTTTACTATTCTATTTCAACATTTTTAAGAAGATATTATTGACTAAAATAAACTTATTTATGTAAAAATTCTAAATCTTTAATAAAATATTTAACCACCTTGTTTTTATTATCCTTTATTGAAAAATTTTTATTCCTCTCTTATTCTTTCAAATTATCATGTGGTTACTCATTCAAATCCAAAACCACTACCTTATCCAAACCAAAATTTCTATCATCATCCTTATTCTCCTATTTCTTCTTCATAAAATTACCGAATGTTTCAATAGGCATGGTTTCTTTCTTATTCCTATGTAGATCTAGATATTTTTGGGATACCATAGCAACTTTCCTTTTGTCGAGGTATTTCTTATTTAGAACATCAACACCTACATTAAATTAACCTTTTATATATTTTTATATTAACATGTTAAAATATTGAATGAAAAAAATAATCTTATTTGTGGTTTCATCACCAAATTTAGAAATATTTTGTCTTTCATGTAGAGTGAAATTCTTAATCTTATGATAATTCATGAAATTGACCAAAATTTTGTTGATGAACCTTGGATAAAGTATAATTTTGAGATTCATCATTTTCATCTTGATTTATTCAATGTTATTCAATATTAACATTATAATGTTGAACATTCTCTTATTATAGAGGAAATATAACACATATATATCTTAGACTTTCAAAGTATCTCTATCACCTTTTTATTGAAATAGAATGTTTTGAATCCATATTGAAACTATCCTTTCTTCCAGTGAAAAATGTGATAACTTCATAAACTTATCATAGGAAAAAGAATAAGTATTTATTTTTTCTTTATCAAATGTTCCAAGTTTATTAGGTAACTTATAAGTCACAAGTAAGTCTCCACATTCTATCATAATATCTACAATCTTATCAATATTTTTAATATTGATATTATATAGTTTTTTCAAACAAAATTGAAGGACACATTCATTATACCATCTATATTATTGAACATATAAAATATATAAAATTATATTATTATCACTGGATATAAAAAATCAAAATCCTCATTTTAAACACAAAGGGATTCCCACCATTGAAAAAGAAATCATATTTGACAATAGAGTCGTACCTATCAAACTAATCTCTTTTAATGAGTCTTTATTTCATAAATTTTCTTGTGGAAATTTCATTGATATATTCCATAAGTTATAATCAAATGAACTGAAATTGAATGGGAACACCTCAAAAACCAACAAATACAAGGAAAAATAGAATATTGAGATCTCTTTGAAAAAATATAGAAGTGGAGAAGAAGTAGAGACCCACTACATCTATATATAAACTTGAGGAGAGAGACTATTCAACTTTAATGAAGATTCAATGGATGATTTTTTTTATAAAAACTACAAATGAGATCTAATATTAAAGAGATGATGATGAAAAACATTTTAATGAAGGTTATATATTTTTGAAATCTCAAAATTTTGAAATATTTGTTTGAAAATCATTTAATTTTTTTGATAAAATATTATTCTAATGAAACTAGAAATTTTGTAATGAATTCTTAAATATATTTTTTATAATAATTTTAAATAGAATAGAAAAGTTTACCTCCTAGATAAATATTTTTATAAAAATTGTTAATAAAAAATTGTTAATAATTTAGACCTCTGGGATACATAATAAATATAAAATAAAGAGTTTTTTCAATAAATATTCAGATGAGGATCAGTCTATATGAAACTTAAGGACATTCTAAAATTCTTTTTCTGGAGATTGTTGAAAAAATAAAAAAGTAAACACAATATGGGAAATAAAAAAAGAAAACTATGTCCATCCCCTTTTTCAAGGATCGTTTCACTCTAAGGATATATGAAAACATGAAGTAGATAAATGATCGCATTATGCCAATAATTCCAATATTTTGTTTAATGTATTCAAATCCATTAAAATTAAAGGATTATAAAAAAATTCATTAAATAGATATTTTATTCTGATAGACTATTAAATAATATCTCCATTTTGTGTGTGATGCTGAATGAAATGGTGTCTTATATATCAGATATTTTTTCATGAGTGATGTGTTGGTTTTTCACTTAATTCTATGAAACTTGTGTTATCACCCAAAATTGTTGTTTAGTAAAAATCATTCCAAAATCAGTAATTTTTTGTTGAATCCACAACACTTATGCAAAAAAATCTACCTATTACATATTTAGCATCAATAATGGAAAGTTCTATTCTGTGTTGTTTCTTACAATATGAATAGACAAAATCTTCTCCTAATAAATTAAGCATTATAGATATACTTTTATTATAATTTTTTATCCACTAAATTTAGTATCTAAAAAATTAGTTCAAAATCGTTTCTAGAAGAATGAAATAATCCAAGATCCATATTTCCCTTAAGGTAACCTAAAAATCATTTCATAGATTTAAGATGGGATTATTTGAGATTATATTGAAATATCACACATAATCATATAGAAAACATTAAGTTAGGAAAACTAGATATAAAATATAGTAGACTACCAATCATCCTCTAAAAAGTTTTTGATCAAATGGTTTCCCAAATTAATTTAGATTAATAGATTTTGAAGTTTCAATAAGAGTACTAATACTCCTATAATTATCATATTAAAAAATTTTAAGTAAATAATTTATATACATTTTTAGATAACAAAGTTCCTTTTGGTTTTTTAGAAATTTTAAAATCAAGGAAAATTTAAGTACACCAGTCATAGTCATTTCAAACTCAAATTTCATAATATTCAAAAATAAATCAAAAATTGTTTTTTTATTTGATCCAAATATAATTTCATAAACATAAACATGAATAATTATGGTTTCACTAAAAACATTATTAATTAAAAAGGTAGTATGAGTATCTCCCTTAAAAAATTGAAGTACAAAATTTGGTAAGCCTATTATACCAGGATCTTGGGGATTATTTAAGTTCATTGAGTTCCTTAGTAAGTTTAAAAAACTTTAACCAGATATTTTTTTCAAAACCAGTTGGTTGTTCTATATAAGCTTCCTATTTTACATATTCCTTAAGAAAATCACACATCACATCCATTTGATAAAGTGTAAAATTTAAGAATGTTGCAAAAGATAGAAGTATATGAATTTATTAACGTCTTGTTAGGAGATAAAAAGATTATTCGTGGTTTATAAATTATTTTTTATTATATCCATTAGCAATAAGTCTTGCCTTATTTATACATTATTCCATTTTCATCATGTTTATTATGGAATACCAATTTTATCTAATCATATAAAAATATTTAAGATGTTCTACCAAAGTACAAACTTTATTCCTTTGGAATTAATTAAGTTAGTCCTATATTCCCCTTATCCAATATTCATCACCTAAAGCCTCATCAGGGGGTTTAGGTTCATTATGAGATAAAAATTCATAAAGTTCATATTAATTTCTTAAGTATGTTATTGTTTTTACTCGTTAATCTACATTACTAATGATATTATCAATGGAATGATTTCTTAAGATTCTCTGATTCCTTAGGTTTCTAAAATATTGTTTTTCAATAGTAGGTATGACATCCTCTAGAGTTATGAATTCAAAAATGATTCATTTTTTGTTCTCTAATGTGAATAATTTTCCATCATGGGTTGAAAACCAGTTTTAAAAAGATTATACAAGGATGTGGATTTAGGTTTTTTAAAAACAAAGGATTTGGTTTCATCAAATTTAACATGTACTAGTTCCTCAATATTACTTGCCCATTTATTAAAAACACAATAGGACATGATTGTTTAAGAATAGACAAGAAAAATTACTTCATCATATTTTGAAGAAAATGTATATAAAATTTTATTAGTATTCAATATGAATACTTTTTATCCAAAAAACTTTAAATTGATACAGCTTTGGATTTATTCCTATCTAAAACTCAAATGGATTTTTATTATGAAAATTTATAATTAAAACACGATTTATAGTGGAATAAGTAGTACCAAAATATTTAGCCTATAAATTTTTAGCAATTGATTATTAACTCAAAACAGTTCTAATAATCACCCTAAGAAACCTATTTCTTCATTCCACAACACTATTTTTTTTGGATGTTCTAGGAGTTGAAAAGTTTTTTATAATATCTTTATTGCTAAATAAATTATTAAAATCATTATTTTCGGATTCTTAACCATGATCACTATGAATAGTAACAAAATGTAGTTTTTTTCCCATTTTTAACATAGGATACAATTTTTTTAATAAAAAATACTTCATTTTTTTAGCTAGAAAATAGACCCATTCATATCTAGTATAGTCATAAACCAAGATATATAAATATTATTTTCCTCCAATACATACACTTTTTGTTGGAATAAATAAATCCATGCGCACTAACTATAAATAATTAGTAGTTGAGACTTCACTGATAGATTTAAATCTTGACTTCTATTTCTTACCAAATATATAAGGATAAAAACATTAGAATAATTAAACCTAAGATCTAGTAGATATTTAACAAGACATTTCTTCGAATTGTTCTCTAAATTTTTTACATTATAGTGTCCTAACCATCTATTACCTAACCAATATTGATCCTCCATTACACTAAGTCAAGGTAGATCTTGGATTATAAGTTCTTCTATGTTAAGAGTGTATGCATTCTCATGTTTAATGAAAAAAATTACCTTTTGAAAATTGAATATTACATTTACCATTCTTGACTTTTATAAAATATTATTTATCAAATTATTAAATTATACTAATGATATGGTTCTTAAGACTGACAACATATAAAACATTTGAAATTAATGATTCATTAATAATTTTGATATCACCAATACAAAAAATTTCTCCTTGAGAATTGTCTCTAAAGGTTACTTTTCCACCATTAATTATAATAATATTCTAGAAAAATTTATAGTTTTCAGTCATATATAGGGAAAAACCACTATTGATATATGAAATATATTAGTTGTTGGTGCTCAACTTATTTTCATAAAATAGAAACATTAGGATTATTGTACCCAGACATTCTTGAGTCAAGAATTATTAGAAAAAAGAAATTTTAGAATCCAAATCTATTGAAAAAAATTATGTTAAGAAGTGGATAATTATTTAGAGATACAGGATTTGTGAAATATAAAATATTTTACCTTATTCAAAGAAATTTTATTTTTCAAATTTCCAACTGTCTGAAAATTTTTAATGAAGAGTTCACTTTTGGGATAAATTTATTTATTTGACAATGTGGTATTTTTATAGTAAAAAAAACCCCATAGTATTTTTCTATGGTCTAAACTACCTGTATAAATTGTAAAAAATCATTCATATAAATAAAAAGGGATAAAATATTATTTAAACAAAGTATTTCATAATTTAGTTTCAGAACTAGATTCTGATCTTCTTTAGTTGAATTACAAATAGTTTTTATCTATTTCTGATATAATATTTGAAATTTATGAGAATTTTTTTGAAATTATAGAATTTTTTTTCAAAAGTTATACCATAACACGTTAATATTCTTTAATAACTTATTTTTTTAGAAAATTATCTTAACTTTTTAATTATTCAAATTTTGGTATAGTATTCTCATCATTAGATGCAATAAATTTTTCTTCTGAAGAAGATTTGTTATTTTATTCATCATTTGAATTATGATACTGAGCATTAAAAGTTAAATTTATAATGGATTTAGTAGATACATTTACCATGAAAAAATTGTTGGTATTTATAATTTATATATAAAAACCAATAACTATTTGTTCCAAACTACTACTATGTGAAGAAATTTTTGAGAAACTATCTCAACTACTTTCACTCCAAGTTTTTGAATATTTGATGATTTTTTAACCCTTTTTCTTATTGAATATCCACTAATTTTTATCCTTCATTTTAAATATTGGATAATTTGGCCTAATATTTCCATGTTTCTTACATTTATAAAAAATAATCTCAAAAGTTTCTTTCTTATAAATTCTTTATTTCAAATTATTTTTTTATATATAATGAAAATATTTATTGCCAGTGATTTTATTCATTTTTAGTGATCTGTGCAAGATCATTCTAACTTTTTTGATAGATTACTTTCTACTTATACATTAGTTATCTTCATTATAAAATATTTAGAAACTTTTTCACATGATATATATTTCTTAGCTATAGAGAAACTAGAAAGTAGAGCTACCTCATTCTTCTTATTCTTATCTTTCTCAGAATCACATTTTAATATACTCTCAAATTTCATGAGAGTTATAATTAGGTCATATAAACTATAATTTTTAAGATATTCAATATCACAAATAGTTGTACACTTTCATTCTAATTATTTAGGCATGATATCTACTATATTCTCAATCATCAGATCATCTTTCAATTATTTTTCACCCAAATACTCTAAACTATTTAGTATAGTCATAAACCATTGATACATTTGAGTTACTAGCTCACTAGGTAAAAAATAAAATACCCGATAATGTGTGTGTAACATTACTCTCCGAGTATCCAAAAAACATAGAAATTCCAAAATTCAAAACATGTAACTTTTTCCATGTAGTGGTGGTCATTTCACAAGATGAAATTTGACTAAATAAATTTCTAGTCATAGAGCCCAGTAAATTATTTTGAACATGATAATTATGATGATATTTTTTTCTTCTCTATTGAATATTGAAATTTCCTTATCTATAATATGATAAATTTCCATCATTATAACAAAATTTTCTAAATCAATATTGATTAAAAAAATCCTTCATATGATATCTCCAATACTTATAGTTAACTCCCTCAAAGATTGGTGATTTTATTATATTAAGTTTCACAAGTTTCTTAACTGAAAAAACTTCCATCATAAAACAAAAGAAAATCTCTTCTACAAAATATAGTTAGTGTAATAATGTTTATAACAAGTATAAATCTTACCTGATACCAAATGTAGAATACAAAGTGTATGAAATATACTAAAATAGGGGTTAATTTTAGTTTTTAGAAATTAAGTTAATAATTTTTCCAAACTCTTTAAGAAAATTTATCGGAAAGTGTTTTGTATTGATTAACTTTGTAAAAAAATATATAAAATGTTTATACATATTTATATAAATATTTTAAAATATATATATAAAAAATGTAAAATTTGTAATAATAGAGATAAAAACAAGTAAAAGTTTTATTAAAGTACATCAGAAAAAATTATAGAAACATTCCTAATAAAGTTTTATATTTTATCCTCAAGTGTTAAGGAGGTATCTAAGCCTAACATTATGTATCCATGACTTTACCCATCGTAAGGTATTTCTTCCAAACCTAGGAAGAACTAAATCATAAATATTAGAAAAATTTATGCTTCCCTAGCCTCAAGAACCCTCTATAAAACCAATATTAATAACCATATATCTCTCTAACCTTGATATCCCTCGATCAACAAGATCAAAAAAAGAAAAAATTCCAAGGTAAATCTTAAGAAACATACAGTGATAACCTCACAAATTAATTATTTAAGTGAAACTCTCTCATGTTTACAAATAATTTCTCTCAACTAAAAATATGTTACCAAAACTTCATAGAAACTATAGATTATTGGTTTCAAAAATCTTCTTCTCCTAGAGGATTCAACTCTATTTATATATAAAATCTAATGGTCATATTCTTCATTTATCAGGAATAGTTGCAATGGAATTAGATGAACTCCTTCTTCATATGAAAATTTTATTACATCATCTTCATGTAATGATATATATGATTTTAATCACACAATGCATACAATGTTTTATCCAGTTAAATGATAAATCTTTATCGAGTATTTTCTATTATGTTATTCATCTGTTAAGGTTGATAAAATTTCATCTGATAGAATTATAGTTCATTGTCCAATGAATTTAATCTAGTAGTCTCTTTTGATTATCATCTAATAGAATTTTTATACTCAATCAGATGTACTATATAATCCTTATACCTTATGAACATGGTATACATATGCCTGATGTAAAAAGTACATGTCTATCCAGTATATTTAAAAAAATTCATCTGATACAACTAATAATCTAAATCCTATAAAACAATAATTTATCCTATATAAAAACTTAAATTATTTGGAAATATAAATGTTAGAAACATGAAATAATATGAGTGGATTTTATTTTTGAAATGTAAGGTTAGAAAGTATAGAAATTTTTCTTTTGACGCAAAAAATGTGTTTTTCTATTATTATAGTTTACATTATACTTATACCCTTAATAAGAGTTTGAGATCACCTTTTTTATGTTCACATTTCCCCAGGGTACCAAGAATTGATCTATGAATAAATTAAAGGATTCACTAAAAGGTATAAGAAAGTTTCAAGAAGTTTTCATATTGTATTTTGATGTTATGATGTAATATAAAAATCATGTATGTATCTAGACAACTCTAGGTTACTAGAGTGGAGGTGTAACACAAGTCACCTAAAAAATAAAACATAAGAGTTGTATAGACTGAATGGTTTATGTAGGGTGTGAGTGAAATAGATCTTAGTAGGATCCCTCTAAAGAGTTTTTGTTATTCCTTTAAAATGAAATTTCACCCTTTATAGTTTGAAATACAATTAGAAATTATATTTTTTATATATAAATACATAAATGAAAACTAGAACTATATCCATTACTATTTTATAACCATTCACCTACTTTTGTTTAAAATAAAACAATCACTTTAGTACCATTTCCTTAGCCCAAGACTCTATTACTAAAAACCCATTTATATATCTAAATAACTTTATTTTTTATTTTTCTAGAATCCACATTGAAATAAAATATTCCAATACACAAGAATATTAGATTAAACAATAAGGTATCATAATAACAAGGAGATAAAAATAAACAAACATAATCAATAGGTCATGATACCATGGAGGCTAATAGAAATAGGGAATAAAATGAATGAAAGTCCCTTATAGAAGCCATCTAGTATCATTGGAAACACACTAGGTCCAAAGACAAGATAGTTATATACTTTACCAAAAACATGGGAACAACTGTCGATATATGTCACATCCAAACCAACACAAGACACCCAATTCCACTCACACTAGATTCCTTGGGAGCACACCCATAGAATGAACCAAGTTACTCTATGGGAAACTAGATAGTGTGTGGATTGAACTAGTGTAGCATAAATATGGACACCTTAATCAATTCCTAGTGTATCCATGAAAGTAACAATAGTATGTGAGTAATAAAACTATTCATGTAATCAATATTATAGAAAAGCATAAATCTAACAAAAATTAAATTCCCTCAAAATAAATAGACCATACATTGTCATTAATATCACAATAGATGAAGTATCACCCTCAGGGGTCACAGTCCATAACAAAATAAGTGTCTCAAGAGGGTATTATACACACATCATGTAAACCCATTCCAAAGTTCCAAAAATGACTTATTGAAAACAAAATAAAAATGTTGACTCCTTTATAACCATTGAAATACATTTCAAATAACTTTTATAAATTGAACCATTATATCCCACACTAAACTATTTAAAAAAAAATTAACTCAACCATTTAAAACCATTTTAAAAATTCTAAAACATTTTATTTATTTTAAAAAAATACAATAGAGACAACTTCGAGTAATGGTAAATTATCAATAAGAATGAGCTCTGTGGAGATGGGGATATTTCAAGGGTATCCCTATTATTTATATTTATTCAAAATTATATATACACCTCAAATAAAAATATTATAATAAAGACCAATTTTCACCAAAAACCCCCAAAAAACCACAAGTCATCACCAAGCTCATCATCCATTCAAGAAACTAATTCCAACCAAAAAATAAGCACATCCTAGAGGGAAATCAAACAATCACAAGACAAAAAACATAACCAAAATTATGACAACCCTGCTCTTTATTACAATTTAATTCATGATTTATTTATTAATATTACACATAATAAAACCCAAAAGATCAAGAATTATATTGTATTTTGAAATTAGGTACATTACATAATAACTTAAAATATAGAATACATCCTTATTTTTTATAACATTCTCAACATGCTCATAATATTTCATCATTCTTAAAATTTCATGGGATAATCTAGGGACATACATAAAAAAGGGGTTAGCTATAAATCTATATAAGGGGGTAAACATGGCATAACATGAATAAAGTACTGAATTTTAGATAGTAGGCATATAAATGATACATAAAATGGTTTAGAATCATAAAAACGAACAATGATACGTGATATAGTAAGATAACATAAAGGTAACTTGGGAAATGTGGCAACATCTTAAAACATTGTATCATAAACATAGGTAAAGGCTAAATTCTAATAAATCATGATGGAAAATGTATTCTAATGGATTAGGTTCACTCCCTAATCCCTCAGATGACATCTCATGAGACTAAAACATTACCCAATGCATTGACGTGCTATATAATTATGGGTGCACCCATCACATTCATTTCATTCACAACTTTAATTGTGCCACATAGATCATCAAACATGGAGTCATTTATCATAAAATTCTATTCCATGATCAAGGATTTTGGAATAAATAAATGTAATTCTGAAATAAAATAATTATAAGTTCATTAATGTGAACACACTTGATAGTAAATGAGTACCGGTATTAACTACATAATTTTTTGTTATAGAAAATCATAGTGATATTTCGGCAGCATAATGGGGAGTATAAATGTTCATATGAGGAATTAAAGATATTACAAGGGTTCTATATTTATTTAGACATAAAATTAACAGTAATTGGTATATTTAAGAACATATCCCATAATTAGGAATTGAAGATAAAAGACATAAAATAATGAAGAATCTGAAATAAAGAGGAGAAGGATGGGATCCCTTACCTTGTGAGGGTGATTCCAAAATCTCAGGAGGAGCTTATTAAGAGATTGGGGGAACATTGGGTGGAATATATAGAGGGGAGGTCATATTAAGAACTTTCTTAAATGTTTTTTAGTAAGGATAAATGGGATATTTGGTGGATTCATATTGGAAATTAGTGGGTAATTCGTTAATATTTGTCGAACTTAGGTTTTGGACTCTATATAATAAAATAACAAAACTCAATCCATCCCATGGTTTTTTCCACTCTTTTGTGCCAAAAATAGTGGTTTTAAATATTTTATTAGGCCAAGGTCATAAATTATTAAATTACTACCCTTGGTGACATGGAAGTGATTCATGTCCTTAAAGATATGATTTTAAACCCTTAACATATATTATAGGTTTTAGAGGATTCATAAAGGCTTTATGAAATTTACCAAATAGACTTGAAATCACATTATTTAAAATAGGGATGTCATGACCCATCCCCCAGGGCCCGTGTCGTGACTACCCCAAGCCTTCCTTCCGTAGGCCAGGGGTTGGCAACTAGCATCAAAGGCATAAATCCCTAAAACTAGGAAGGCATTGCCTTTATAACCTAAAAACGCACTCAACATAGTACAAGATGGAAGAAAAACACTAAGTAAAACTATATAACAAAGTCTATTGAAATAAAAAGGGGGCTAGAAATACAAGCCCAACTATAAAGTACAAGGAAATGGAAAATAAAACTAAAGAAAAGAAAAGCTGATGTTGGGTCGTCCTCCGAGGTTCCTACCTGAAGGGTAGGTACAGATCGCCTCCTCAACACTCCAGGTCCGTCCGTCTCCTCCATGTATCGTCGTGCCGTATGGTCCACCTCCGGGTACCGTCCGATCCTGGTACTCTCAGCCTCAGTCAGCGCTGTCCGTCGTTTTCATCTAACACACCGAGGTGCAGGCATAGCCCGTGCAGGGGTGAGTATAATGATACCTAGTAGGGACCTCGAGACCCTCAAGGTCTCACAAAATACAACAAGGATAAATCACAAAGTATGAAATCAATAGATAAACCCACTTAAATATATGCCCATATATATACCTAAGTTATCAAGTAATCCATCCCAATCATGAAGAAAACACAAAAGTTACTGACTCAACTCACACAGGTATACAAATTTTGTTGAGAGTTAGAGATGATTAGATGTATCCACTAAATCATCTATTCTGTCAAACCCATGTAGGAGCCTGGTACAGAAATCAAAACTGTCGAACCCACACAGGATCCAGGAAAAGTATTCAGAGTTGTCGAACCCACACAGAATCTAGGAATAGTATTCAGAGCTGTCGAACCCACACAGGATCCAGGAATAGTAGTCAGAGCTGTCGAACCCACGCAGGATCTAGGAACAATAGTCAGAGCTGTCGAACCCACACAGGATCCAAGAACAGTAGTCAGAGCTGTCGAACCCACACAAGATCTAAGAATAGTAGTCAGATCTGTAGAACCCTCACAAGATCCAGGAACAGTAGTCAGATCTGTCAAACCCACACAGGATCCAGGAACAGTATTTAGAGCGCAGCCAGCCATAGGGTTTCCACACAAAGCACGCTTGATTCCGGGAGGGTCATCTCCTCAATCCAAGTGTCGATACATCAGCTATCATGAAGTCCCAATTTGATGTATCCAAAATACCCATCTTTACAAAATAAACCCAATGCGATAGACGATGCGTCAATCGGACGCCTGGTCTGAGAGTTATTGACATTTTTGTTTTGAGGGCCCGATTGGATTTAAGTTCGATCCAACCCTTCTGGACACCAACTGTTTCCAAACCTCGAGGTGGGAATACCAAAAGTACAGTCTCCCTCCAAGGTTTCCGTCACCGTAGATGGTTCGTCAATCAGACACTCGTAGCTCAAGTTACGGGCAAAAGAGTGGAAATAGGTCAAACGGGTCTGGGTCCAGTCCAGCCTAGTCGGACCGACCCAAGTCCGGATTGAGGTCCAACCTAGTCCATGGGTCCGACCTGGCCTGCGAGAGTGGCCCGACCTGTACTGGTTTCGGCCCGCATGAGGCCCACGACTGGCGGCCCGGTGGGGTCCACCCTAGCCGCGTCCAGGGGGGAGGCCGTGCCCCTAGAATCCCGAACAGCTTAGCCGTTTGGGGGGGTTCAGATCCAGTGCCACATGGCGCCAGTCTATGTCACGAGGGACCCACATGGTGGGTCCCGCTACTCCCGTCTAGATGAGCGGCCAACCATATCCTGCACGGCGTGGTTGCGCCGCGCCTCCTCAGGCGATCGGCAGAGCCGACCACCCGTCATGCGCGCTGCGGCCAAGGCCACGACCTGCTCCTCCACCGCGCGGCCCGCGCTGCGCTGCTCCTTCCTCAGAAACCCGGCGGCTCAGGCCATTAGTTCTTCTCGGGGCTGGCCTTGCGCTGGCCGCCGCTGCACCACCGCAGCCCATCGGTCGTGGCCTACTCCTCCGGCGGTGCAGTTGCACCGCCGCCGTCCACGTGGCCGACCAGAGTGTCGTCCGCCCTTCCCTTCATTCCACTGGTAACATTCGTCGGTTCTTCTCACCAGAGAACCTTCCGCGGGTCACTGGATGAGTTTCGTAGTCCTGATTCTCATTTTTCAAGTATCCATGAACTCCTTGGGAAGTTTCCTTCGATTCACAACCATTTTTGATGAAAAACGCTCATCTCAGACTCATGCCATGTTTAGCGTCAAATTCTACAAAGTAAGGCAGAGGGGTCGGGCTGTGTTCGTTCGGCCCGCACCCTCCACGTTAGAGAGATATCATGTGGCTTCGACTAATAATCCTCGATGTAAAACAAAGAACGAGAAACAAAACAAAGTTCTAACCCCTACCTTGATTGTTGTTTGTCGACGGAGTGGCGGGGAAGAAGATGAAGTTGTCGTCGCTCGTCGCGTCCGCCGCACACTTCCAATCCCGAGCTCGTGCGTCAGTTTGTTGATGACGATGAGGAGGGAAGGTCAGTTGAAGACACCCCACATCGGTAGGAGTTTGTGGATGAAGGTCTAAGAAGATCGTTCTTTTTAGTCGAAGTTGTTCTTCATTGGAAGCGTTCTTCATTCTTCATTGGCATGAGATTTACTCTCAAAATCTCTAATCCTCCTTTGCCAACCTTTTTCCAACCAAAAAAATAGGAAGCCAAGGTAATATATTATAAAATCTATCATTGGAATAAGAATTCAAAAAGGGATGAATTAATTAGGTTGGATCCACTTAATTAATGAAGATGAATTGGCACAATTAAATTGTGAGAGTCAGCATAATTTAATGTGGAGGAGTTGAAGAGGCTCCCCCACCTTATTAGGGAGTTGAGAGGATTCTCCCAATTAATGGGGGTTTCAAGGGGTTAAAAACCTGGGTGGTCCCCACCATAAAAAACAAAAATATGATTTTTAGAGCTTGGGTGGGCCCCACCACCATAACCTCTCATGGGAGATTAAGGTGTGGTGGTCCCCACCTCCAACTTCCACATGGAGGTTTTTAACAAAAAAATAAAAATAAATCTTCACATCTTTATTTTTATTTTATTCATTCACTAAAAACCCAAAAACTGTCTTTCACTCTCGACCCACTGCCATTGAGGTGAAAGTCTACTTAAGCGAATATCGGCGCTGCAAGTTCAACAATGCCCTCAGATTTCAATTCCGAGCACCAGTTCAAAAGTTATAAAAACCTGCTCATACGTTTACTGAACATACCCAAACAAAACTTCATAAATTGATTCTGGGCACACTAGGCCTTGGAATGATGCACAATCAATTTTCACACACTCGTAAAATTCCCATGTATTTAAGAAAAATAATTTCCATAGAAATTCCAGGTCTTTACATTCTCCCCACCTCAGGGCTCTATGTCCCCATAAGCCACAACACATAACTAAGGGAACAAGTGGGGGTACTGAGCACACATCTGAGCCTCCCGCTTCCATGTTCTCTCCTAGAGGTTTCTATACTTCCAGTGAACGTGCACCAGAGGTATCGAACGTCCACATAGGAATCGCTCCTTTCGATACTCAATCTCCACTGAAACCTCTGTAAAAGTCTCCCCATCTTCGATGTACAACTCTCCATGGTCGATGATGTGAGAAGGGTCATGCACGTATCTCCTCAGCTGGGATACATGGAACACGTCATGCACCCGGTGCAACTGAGGTGGAAGAGCTAAGTGGTAAGCCATATCACCAACTCTGCTGAGGACCTAAAAAGGTCCGATAAATCTCAGAGATAACTTGATGCCTTGGTCAAATCTCTATAAACATCATCGAGGTGAGACCCATAGAAATACGTGGTCGCCATCCTTGAACTCCAGAGGTCTCTGTCTTCTGTCTTCATACAACTTCTGCCTGCTCTTTGCAGTCTTCATTTGCTCATGGATGATCTGCACCTTCTCCGTGGTATCTTGTACCATCTCTGATCCCACCAGTTCTGACTCCCCTGGGTCATTCCAACACAAGGGGGATCTGGAAGGTCACCCGTATAACGCATAAAAAGGTTCCATCCCTATGGTGGAGTGATATCTGTTATTGTATGAAAAATACACCAAAGGTAAGTGATCCCCCAGCTGCGATCGAAGTAGAGGACACAAGCACGCAACATGTACTTGAGGGTCTAAATGGTCCACTCAGTCTAGCCATCCGTCTGAGGCTGGAAGGTGGTGCTCAGATGAAGCTGCATCCCGAAAGCCTCCTACGATCCCTTCCAAATCTGGGAATTAAACCATGTGTCACGATCAGATACAATAGAAGAAGGTACTCCATGTAGCTGCACAATCTCCTGCACATAGAGGCATCCCAAGCTCTCCACTGAACCCTGCTATCTGATCGGTAGTAAGTGGGCCGACTTGGTGAGTCATTCAACGATCACCCAAATAGAGTCTTGACCCCTAGATGAACGTGGAAGTCTGTTCACAAAGTCCATTGATATCTCATCCCACTTCCACTCTGAGACCTCTAAAGGCTAAACCAAACCCGCGGGTACCTGATGCTTCGCCTTCACTTGCTGACAAGTGAGGCATCGAGAGATGAACTCTTCTACTGATTTCTTCATTCCTGACCACCAGTGTTGTCATCATAGATCTTGGTACATCTTCACCACTCCTGGATGTACTGCTAGAGGAGATGTGTGGAACTCCCTCAACACTTCCTCCTGAAGTGACACTGGTACCATGGTACATCCTCTAAAGAGGATGACGTGCTCCGCACCTTCAGAAAATCCATCAGGTGCCTGCCCTGTGGAAATCTGAGCACGCCTTGTCTCATAGTCAGTGTCCCCACACTAAGCCTCCCTAACTCCTTAAAGAAGTGGGGGAGTGACTATAATAGATTGGAGAAAGGCTGCTCCATCTCTATCCACAAATGATATCTATAAAGCAGCCAACTTCTCTATCACCTCACCTAGCAGTTGCATACCAGTTCTCCTACTGAGTGCATCTGAAACAACGTTCCCCTTCCCAGAAGTATAGAATATCTCAAAATCATAGTCCTGGAGGAACTCAAGCCAATTCCACTGTCTCAGGTTCAGGTCCTTATGAGAGAAGATATACCTGATACTCTTTTGATCAGAGTACATGGTAAAATGCTCGCCCATCAGATAGTGTCTCCACATCTTCAAGGAGAAGACCACTACTACTAACTCTAGGTCATGAGTAGTGTAGTTCTACTCATGATGTCTCAGCTTTCGTGAACCATAAGTGATCACTACTCACTCCTGCATCAATACACATCTGAGTCTGGTCCCTGATGCATCACAGTAGACTACATACCCAACGCCTTCCTCTAGAAGCCTTAAGATGGGGGCACTAGTCAGCCTCTGCCTTAGCTCTTGAAAGCTCTTCTGGCATCTCTACGACCACACAAAAGGTTTCCCCTTCTTCGTCAAGGCTAATAGTGGTGCTGTAACTCTAAAGAAATCTGGTACAAACTTCCGATAATAACCAGCCAAACCCAGGAAACTCTGTACCTCCATCACACTCTTGGGTGGCTCCCAAGAAAGTACGAACTCAATCTTCCCTGGATCCACTGCAAATCCATCTTTTAATATGACATGTCCTAGAATGTGAACCTCTCGGATCTAGAACTGGAACTTCGAGAGCTTACCATAAAGCTGGTGCTCTCGAAGTGTGTCCAGTACCACCTGAAAATAGTAGGCATGCTCCTCCTCAATAGTCGAGTAGATCAGAATGTCGTCGATGAAGACTACAAAAAAGCGATCGAGGTATGGCTGGAAAATCCTGTTCATGAGTCCCATGAACACTGATGGAGCATTGGTTATGCTGAAAGGCATAACCAAGAACTCATAGTGGCCATACCGACATCTGAAGGCCGTCTTCTACACATCCTCATCTCAAAATCTGAGCTGGTCATAGCCTGATCTGAGGTCAATATTTGAGAACCACTATGCTCCCTTTAACTAATCAAGGAGGTCTTAAATCCTCAGGAGTGGGTACTTGTTTTTTAAAATCACCTGGTTCAAGCGACGGTAGTCGACACAAAGCCTCAAGATCCTATCCTCCTTCTTGGCGAACAGAATCAAGGCTGCCTAGAGAGAAACACCGGGCCGAATGAATCCCTTCCCCTGCAAGTCCTCTAGCTGTACCCATAGCTCGCGAAGCTCCACGAGAGCCATCTGATATGCTGGTGTAAATATCGGTGCCGTTACGGGGTACATGTAAATGTAGAAGTCCACCTCTCTGTGAGGAGGTAGACCCGTGACATCATCAGTGAAAACATCCGCATACTGGTCCACCACTACAGGATAGTTCGGACACTCCACATCAACTACTCTGAGGGTAAGGCATGCCAACTGATGAGTGATCGGCTAAACCCTCCTCTGAGTAAGTTCGTCCTGTGCTGCAAAGGATCCCTTCTTGCCGGCGAAGGTAAAACTGGTCCCATCCATGCGAACACACCAAAATTTGTGCCTAATACAGTCAATATGAGCATGAACTGTAGATAACCAGTCCATACCCAAGATGACGTCGTAAGGCCTTGACACTGCTATTAGGAGATCCCAGCCGAAGCTCTCACCTCCTAGAGTAAGCTCACACTACCGACACCAGTGCGTAATCGTCGAGTCTGCTCTCGTAGGAGTCTCTAGCCATAAGGATCGAGCCAACGACTCCATCGTAATCTCCAAGATATGAATGAGGGTAGTGACAATGAAAGAGTGACTGACACTTGTGTATATAAGAACTGCAGCTAAGGTGAAGTAGACATAGACCGTACCTTGAATCATCTCCGGAGCTCCATGATCGTATGCCTCAGCTGCCTGGAGATGAGATCCCCCATGTCCACCTACTCCCTACAGTCAGGGTGGACCTCCTGGTGGTGGTGGCGGTAACACCTCAAAACGTCACCCACCGCCAGCTATATGAACAACTCCTCTGCCACGTCTGCCTGCTCCCTGCGGACCACCTTGATCGAATCTCTGTCTCTTCCTGGGCGGTCCTTCGACCATATGCTGATCATCCAAACAGTGGGTCGGACAGTCACGAGCCATGTGACCCTGCCTGTCGCATGTGTAACACTGCCCGCTCCTGGAATGTCTGGATCTGTCTCCAGTGCCCCGCACAATCAATCTCGAGTCATGCGATCGTCCACCTATAGGTCTGGTCCTCTTGGACCTCTGTGACATATGTCTGATTCCAGCTGCAGAAGACTCTGCTACGTTTTGACTGGTGGTGGATCTCGTAGCTGGAGACTATTCCGCAAGGAAACTCTCCACCAGGAGGGCTCTCCCTAGCACCCCCGCCTACGTCGGGATGATGAGTGAGATCATCAGTGCTCTGATCTCCCATCTGAGTCCCTGCTCGAAGGTCCGGGCCCTGAATAATGGGTCCCACACCATATCGATGGAGTATCGCAAGAGGTCGGTGAACCTCGCTGAGTATTGTGCCACCGTCATGCTGCCCTGATGAGGATGAAGTAGCTCCTGTATCCGCACATCACGTAGGGTGGCTGGGACAAACTCTACCCAAAATAGGCTCTCGAAGTCTATCCAGAGAAGTGTCTCCTTGTTATGAACCTAGAGCATCAGGCTCCACCATCTTCCTACTGCTACCTGAAGGAGACTCACGGTAAGGATCACCATAAGGTCGGATAGTGTCCATACCAGTCTAAAGACTCTCACCACAGCCTCCTGTCAATCCTCAACTACCTACGGGTTCATCTTGCCCCTGAACCTGGGTGACCACTTTCACTAGAACTCATGCAACGCGCTTAGGTGGAATGCACTCTCTGATGCTGGGGCTGTGGTATCGATGGCCCAATGGGGATTGGTACCGCTGGTGCATCCGCTATAAAAGGGCCTTTCACCGAGGCTTCATCACTCGGTGGGCTATCTTTGCATACTACTCTCGGAACCCTAGCTGACTGTCTATGTGGAGGTATCCTAAAAAGAAACAGGTGTGCCACGGTCAAAAATTTATACCTGGTGAGATGAATCAAGATATCACAAAGAAAACTCTTGAAAACACAAACTTAATTAGTGTTTTCATGCACTGAGTCAAAAATCATAAGTCAGGGTCCTGGTGTATGGATACGTCGGCCGCCTCACCAACACTGGACTCCTATAACTGAAAACCACACTTAGTATCCTTAACACTATTGCTTCATAGAAAATATTAGAGTCCTAAGTTCTGTGGTAGAACTGACTCCTCTGATACCAATTTGTCACGACCCATCCCCCAAGGCCTGTGCCGTGACTAACCCAAGCCCGCCTTCCGTAGGCCAGGGGCTGGCGACTAGAACCAAAGGCGTAAATCCCTAAAACTGGGAAGGAATTTCCTTTATAACTTGAAAACACACACAACAGAGTACAAGTTGGAAGCAAAACACGAAGTAAAACTATATAACAAAGTGTACTGAAAGAAAAATGGGGACAGAAATACAAGCCCAATTGTAAAGTACAAGGAAACTAAAAATAAAACTGAAGAAAAGAAAAGTTGTCGATGGGTCGTCCTCTGAGGTTCCTACCTGAAGGGTAGGTATAGATTGCCTCCTCATCACTCCAGGTCTGTCCGTCTCCTCCATGTATCGTCGCGCCATATGGTCCACCTTCAGGTACCGTCCGATCCTGGTGCTCTCAGACTCAGTCAATGCTGTCTGTCATCTGCATCCAACACAACGAGGTTCGTGAATAACCCGTGTAGGGGTGAGTATAACGACACCCAATAGGGACCCCGATACCCTCAAGGTCTCACAAAATCCAACAAGGATAAATCACAAAGTATGAAATCAATAGAGAACCCCACTTAGGTATATGCTCATATATATACCTAAGTTATCAAGTAATCCATCTCAATCATGAGGAAAAAAAATTTACTGACTCAGCTCACACAGGTATACAACTTTTTTTGAGAGTTAGAGATGATTAGATGTAGCCACTAAATCATCATTTCTGTAAAACCCACGTAGGATCCTGGTACATAAATCAGAACTGTCGAACCCACACATGATCCAGGAACAGTATCCAGAGCTGTCGAACCCACATAGGATTCAAGAACAGTATTCAAAGCTGTCAAACCCACATAGGATCCAGGAATAGTAGTCAGAGCTGTCAAAACCACACAAGATCAAAGAACAGTAGTCAGAGCTGTCGAACCCACATAGGATCCAAGAATAGTAGTCAGACCTATCGAAACCACACATGATCTAGGAATAGTATTTAGATATTTTAAACCCTCATAGGATCCATGAACATTAGTTAGAGCTATCAAACCCACACAGGATCCGGGAACAGTATTCAGAGCGCAATCAGCCACAGGGTTTCCGCACAAAGCACGCTTGATCCTGGGAGGGTCCGCTCCTCAAGACAAGTGTCGATACATCAACTTACACGAATTACCAAGTTGATGTATCCAAAATATTAGTCTTTCCAAAAGAAACCCAACGCGAAAGACTATGCGTCAATCGGACGCCGGGTCTGAGAGTTATTGGCATTTCCGTTCTGAGGCCCCGGTAGGATTTACGTTAGATCCAACTCGGCCGTACCCCAACTATGTACAAACCTAAAGTGGGGTATACCAAAAGAATTTTCTCCCTCCAAGGTTTCTGTCTCCATAGACGGTTCTTCAATCGGACACCCATAGCTCAAGTTATGAGCAAAAGAGTGGAAACATGTCAAACAGGTACGGGTCCGGTTCGGCCCAGTCGGGCTAACTCGGGTCCAGACTGGGGTCTGAACCAGTTCACGGGTCCAACCCGGCCCGCGAGGTTGTCCCGACCCAGGGGTGTGGCCCGGCCCGCGGGGGTGGCCCGACCCGCGCTGGGTCCGACCCAGGATGGGTCCGGCCCGCGCGAGGCCTGCGGCTGGCGGCCCGGTGGGGTCCCCCCTAGCCGCATCCAGGGGGAGGCCGCGCCCCCTAGAATCCCGAATGGCTTATCCATTCAGGGGGGGGGGGGGGGGTTCAGATCCAGCGCCACATGGCGCCGATCCATGTCACGCGGGACCCATGAGGCGGGTCCCGCTGCTCCTGGCTGGTCGAGCGGCCACCACCTCCCGTGCGGTGCGGTTGCACCGCGCCTCCTCCGGAGTCCGGCAGAGGCCGCCGCCCATCCCGCGACGCCATGGATAAGGCTGCGGCTTTCTCCTCTTCCGTGTGGAATGCGATGAGCCACACCTTCTTTGGCAACCCAGCATCTCGGGCCGTCGGTTCTTCTCACGGCCAGCCTTGCGCCATCCGCCGCTGCACCGCTGCAGACCGTCGGCCATGGCCTACTCCTCCAGTGGCGCGGTTGCGCAGCCGCCATCCATGTGGCTGGCCGGAGTGTTGGCTTCCCTTCCCTTCATTCCACCGATAAAGTTCATTAGTTCTTCTCACCGGCGAACCTTCCGCGGGCACCGGACGAGTTACGGTGGCCCGATTCTCATTCTGCAAGTAGTCGCGAAATCCTCGTGACGTTGCCTTCGATCCGCACCATTGTTGACAAAAAACTCTCATCCTAGACTCGTTCCGTGTTTAGTATCAAACTACACAAAGTAAGGTGGAGGGGTCGGGCCGTGTTCGTTCGGCCCGCACCCTCTGAGTTAGAGTTATAGCATGCGTCTTTGAATAATAATACTTAATGGAAAACGAAGAACAAGAAACAAAACAAAGTTCAAACCCCTACTTTGATCATTGTTCATCAACAGAGTCACAGGGAAGAAGACAGAGTTATCATTGTTCGTCACATCCGCCACACACTTCCAATCCCAAGCTCGTGCGCCGGTTCGTTGACAACGATGAGGAGGGAAGGTCGGTCAAAGACGTCCCACATCGGTCGAAGTCTGTGGATGAAGGTAGAAGAAGATCGTTCTTCGTAGTTGAAGGCGTTCTTCATTGGAAGAATTCTTCGTTCTTCGTTGGTGAGATATTTTCTCTCAAAATATATAATCCTCCTTTTCCAACATTTTTCCAACCAAAAAAATAGGAAGACAAGGTAATAGATTATAAAATCTATCATTGGCATAAGAATTCAAAAAGGGGTGAATTAATTAGGTTGGCTCCTCTTAATTGATGAAGAGGAATTGGCACAGTTAAATTGTGAGAGTTGGCGTAATTTAACGTGGAGGAGTTGAAGAGGCCCCCCCACATTATTAGGGAGTTGAGAGGATTCTCCCAATTAATGGGGGTTTCAAGTGCTTAAAAACCCGGGTGGTCCTCACCATAAAAAACAAGAAGAGGTGGTTTAGTCCTCGGGTGGGCCCCACCACCATAACCTCTCATGGGAGGTTAAGGTGTGGTGGTCCCCACCTCCAACTTCCACATGGAGGGTTTTAACCAACAAATAAAAATAAAGCTTCACATCCTTATTTTTATTTTATTCATTCACTAAAAACCCAAAAACTTTCTTTCACTCTCGACCCACTGTCGTCGAGGTGAAAGTCTCCTTAAGTGAATATCGGCGCTGCTAGTTCAACGGTGCCCTCAGATTTCAATTATTAGCACTAGTTCAAAATTTATAAAAACCCGATCATATGTTTGCTAAACGTACCCAAAAAAAACTTCAGAAATTGATTCTGTGCACACTGGTCCTCGGAATCACGGGCCGTCAGTTTTTATAGACTCGTAAAATTGCCATGTATTTAAGAAAAAAAAATTCCACGGAAATTCTAGGTCTTGAAAAGGGAAAATATATTTTTTATTGGATACCATTTATATTATTTATTACATCATTTTTGGGTCATTATGTTATAATAATACACGCAATATATTTATATCGTATTTAATTTTTTCCAAAAAATTTGACTATCTTAGAAAATTATGAAAAATTCATCATTCAATAATTTCTGTGTTCTGATTCCAAAAAAATATATTTTTTTTGTCCAAAAAATTTTCTAAATATTTTAATTTTCACTTTAAAAAATTAATGGACATTTATTGAGAAATACTGGATTTTTTAACAATAATAGTGTTTCTAACACTTATAAAAATTATATTTGACATCATTAAAATTACATTATCAATTATATTTAATAAAAAATATTTAATAATAATATTTTAATAAAATATTATTTATTTTAAAAATCCATTATTTCATAAATACCTGAATTGAATTTGAATATTACCCAAATATATAATTTGAGTTTTATTGTGTCAAAATCAAAAATAATTTATAAAGTAACAAGAATAAAATTAAAATATATTCATTGTTACATAATATAAATATCTATATATTCATGTTATTAGGTTCTTGAAACATATCCCCTTAATAAACCATCAAACACCCTAAGATTAAGGTGTATGATAGTGAGACTTTAATGGGGTGGTTCAGTGTACATGGTTTCAATCATGATCTCGATGAGCTTGAACTTCTATTATAAACGGTTTCACTCGTGCTTATGTTTTTGGTTCTTAGCTTGGTATTTCTCAAGGTAAAATCCCAATGATTCTATATCCCTTTTAATAACTCATAAATGGGCTTCATAGGTTATGATCCTATTGGTTGAGGCCATCACTTCCTTTTTCTATGCCAATTGGATTTTCCAAAACCCTATATTTATTATAATCATATGATCAATGTTTAATAGCTATATTATTGATAGTAATGATTCTTAATGGTATTTTGAATATGATAGGATATAATAAAACCAAGGAATTTCATGTGTTTTCTATAACCGTAAAATATATTAAGACATTTAATTCAACCATAAGGTAATTTTAATTATAACAGTTTGGGTCGTTACAATCTTCTCGAATTCAGGAATTTCACCCTCAAAATTTTAATTTCACTCATTGAAATTGATGAGGATAATTTTGTTTCATCACTTCCACCAGTTCCCATGTAACTTATTCAAACTTTTTCTTTATCCACAATAATTTGACCAAGTGTATTTTATTATTCTATATAACTTTGTCTTTATGGTCTAATATCTTCACCATATTCTCCTCATATGATAGATCATTCTCCCATGGTACCAGCTCTGGATTGAGTACATGTTAGGGGTATCGTATTTAGTTCCTCAAAATGGATGAATAGAATACATTAGAAAGGTCAGGTGGGATTTCTAGACGATAGGCCACCACTCCAATGTGATCAAGGATCTCAAAGGGAACAATGTATATTGGACTAATATTTCCCTTCTTCCCAAATCTCATGACTTTATTCGATAGAGATATTTGAAGGAATACTATGTTTCTAACTGAAAAATTTAGGTCTCATAGATTTTTTTCATCATATATCTTCAGTTGACTTTGAGTATCCTCGATGTGAAACTGAATGGTATTGACATTTTCCACCATTTCCTTTACCATTTAAAGACCCATTATTTTGTGTTCCCCGACTTCATCCCATCATGCAGGTTTTCTTCACCTCTTTCCATAAAGGGATTTATAGGGATCCATTTGGATTCTTGAGTGGAAACTATTATTGTATGAGAAATTGACCAGAGTAATATGTTGATCCCATCCTCCTTTGAAGCCAATTGAGCATTCTCTCAACATATCATCATGCATATAGATTATCCAATCAGTTTGGACATCAATTTGAGGGTGATAAGTTGTTTTGAAGTTTAACTCATCATTGAGAGCAAGTTGGAGACTCTTCTTGAACATGGAGATAAATCTTGGTTCTCAATTAGATACAATCGATAGTGGTGTTTCATATAGCCTCACCACTTATCTAATGTATATCTTTATGAGTAGATCGAGTGAGAAGTCCTCTTGAATTGAAATGAAATGAGAATTATCAGTGAAATTATCTACCACAATCCATATAACATTATTTCCTATAAATTTATTTGGAAGACCAGTGAAAAAGTCCATGGTTATGTTTTCCCATTTCCATTTAGATATGTGTAATGGTTTCATCATCCCCTTGGATTTTTTTCCTTTAAGCCTTCACTTTATGACATACAGAACAACTTTTTGTATATTCTTTTATCTCCTTCTTCATATTTTCCCACCAATACTTCTCTTTGAGGTCTCAATACATCATTTTTCTTTCTAGATGAACACAGAAGGTCATTCTATATGCATTATCCAAAAAATACTTCTTTAACTCAATATTTGATGGTACATATATTCGTGACCAAACTCTCACAACTCATTCTTCATTAAAATTAAAATTTGATGATTTCCATTTTCTTATAGCTTCCACTTTTTTCTTAATTCCCACATAATTTCTTTGAATATCATTTGTTCTCTCTAGAAGAGTTGGTTGATTAATCATTTGTGAAAGGATAGATGATGTTAATTCCTTTATTATTCTCATGTCTATCATTTTCATGTCTAAGAAGATAGGATGCTTCTCAATTCTTATCAATTATATTTTTTTGGATAATTTCAACTTAGAGTTTCAACCTCTTTGTTTTCTTTCCTAGGATGGTCGTCGATTGAAAAGTCATAGTCCTTGGTTAGATCCAACCATCTTTGTTGGTGCATGTTCATCACTTTCTTTTCGATATATAGTTGTGGCTCTTGTGATCCATATATATTTCACACATCTCTCTCAAATATATTTTTCCTCCATATTTTCAATGTAAAGATCACTGAAGCCAACTCTAGTTCATGTGTTGGGCAGTTCTATTCATGAAATTCAATTTCCTTGGGGGAATATGCTATTAAATTTTCATTCTACATTATCATATCCCAGGCTTTTCTTCGAAACACCATTGTACACCACGAGAAGTTCTCCACTTATAGGTGGTGTGAGTACAAGTGTAGTGATAATACTCCTTTCAACTCCTTGAATATTTCTTCACATTCATAATTCCAACCAAAATTGACTCCCTTATAAGTTATCTTGGTAAAAGGGTTTAATAATTGTGAGAAATTTCTATAAAATCGACGATAATATTCACCTAATCCAAGGAAACTATGGATATCTATCATGGATGTTGGCCTCAACCATCCTTCATTTTCTTTTTTCTTTTAAGGGTCCACAAATATCCCATCTATTGTGATAATATTCCCTAATAATGAGGCTTAATTCAACCCAAACTTTCATTTTCTTTACTTTTCATAATGATTCTTCTTTTTTAAGGTCTTTAGTATAGTTCTCAGATACTCCTCATACTCCTCCTTGATTTTTGAAATAAATTAGAGTATCTTCTATAAATAATACCAAAAAAATCATGGCAATCTCTAAATACTCTATTCATCTAGTACATGAATATTTCTGGATAATTAGTTAGTCTAAATAGTATTAATATTAAATCACAGTTCTTATACGTTGTTCAGAAAGCATTCTTAGGGATATGATCATTATTCACACTCACATGATAATACCCTGACAAAAGATCAACCTTGGAGAAGTATTATTCTCTATGTAGTTGATAAAAAAATCTATCAATCTGTGGTAGTGGAAACTTTTTTATATCATGATCTTGTTAATATCACAATAATCAACGCAAAGGCACATTGATCCATCATTATTCATGATGAAGAGGACTAGTGCACCATATGGTGAATCACTTGGGAATATGAACCCTATATCCAGATTCTTCTATAGTTGTTTCCTCAATTATTTAAGTTCCACATCATATATTATATATCGATTCATGGATAATGGAAATTACCTAAGTATAAGATCGATTGAAAATTTAACCCCTTGTCTAGGAGGAAGACCATGAAATTCTTCAGGAAACACATTAGTGTATTCCCTCATAATGGGAATGTGTTTAAGGATAATCCTTTCCTTAGAATCTATCATTTGATCTAGATATGATTACTTATAAGGTAATAATATACATTCGTGATATGTTGGTGCTAAATAATATTCATCATCCTTCTTTCACTTGTACAGAATCAAGAGATGATTTGTGATATAGGGAGTGATTTCATTCTCATGGAAATTTATGTCATATCTATATAGGGAAAGTCAATCCATGCCCAGAATTGCATTAAAATCCACTAAATGGAGTATCACAAGGTTTTCTATAATTTTCAGCGCATAAATTTTGATATGGGATGATTTTTATACTTAGGATGTAACAATTTCCCTATTTTCCATTTTCACTGATAGCTATACCTCTATGCTTTTTAGTATTTTTTGAATAGTTTTACTAAACTTGTGTGATAAAAAGGAATGCATAGAACCATAATCAAAAAGTAAATTCACTATTATTGAATGAATAACTAGAGTACCTATCACCATTTCATTTTTAGGATCCACCACAGTGGTTTTTATGGAAAAAAATCTCCCTTGCTTCCTTGGATGTTGTTGATTGTCCCAAAAACCCTTGGATTAGGGCATTGGTTTTCAAAGTTCACTTGTTCCTTTTAGTGGAAACAATAAAAAACACAATGAGGGTTGATTAGGGAATTCATTTCCTCCATAACATTAGTGGCATTCTTCCTTTGGTAATTTCTAGCTTGGTGTCCTTTCTTCTCAAACTGAAATCATTTCCTCACCCCCCTTAAGCAATTTTCAAGGTGTTTATTTACACACTTTTGAAAAGTGGTATGTTTAAATTTCATAGCAATATTATATTTCTCCATTAAACCTATAGAATTAAAATACACATTGCTATTCTTATCCCCATGATACCCTTAATATTTTTCGACCTCTATTTTGACTTTGATGGCACATCATTAAATCTTCTCATTTCTATCAAAGTCTCGTATCACAATGTCTTTTCATAGACTAGGTTTTTGCCAACCAAAGAAGTGGTCAACCTTGAATTAATGGGTAATAAAAAAGCTATAGGTGTATCATGCAAGTCATGTGATGTTTTCCTCATACACCATGATAGATTCATCACCTTTTTTCTTAAGGATAAGTAAATCCCATTATATTTTATGATAGAGAGTGAAAGGAAAATATTTTTTTAAAAACATTTTTCATAATTCCCTCCATCCCATCACTTCTAAATATTCCCCAGGATTCATATTCTTGATCAATTTCCACCACTAATCATCTTATCCCTACATATGATAAACATCCAATATAACCTTCTCCTACTTATAACATTGAAAAATGGGGAATAAATTTTAAATGGAGTTAGTATATTATTCTAGGATTAAAAGATCAGATGATCCATTGAAATTTGGAGACCTTTATCACATAAAGGTCTCAATTTCATTCTTTTCTTTATTAGGGGGATTTGGGAAATCCTCCTGATCCTAGTTTCTATTTATAACCTGAGTTATCTGAGATAGTATCATCGTAAAATTCATTATTCTGGCTCCCATCAGGTTTGTCATCTCTTTTGGGCAGTCATCACATTTCCCTTCATATTTGTTTTTTACCTGATTCCCATATTTCTAGGCATTAGAAATAATAAAGGGAAAATTATGTATGATTATATTTTTTAAACTATTAAACACATAAATGGGAATCCAATTAAATTAAAGGGATAACTTAGACATGTATTTCCATAACATATGAATTTCTAGGCTTCAATATACGTTATCCATGATGTATTTTCTAACATAGAAACTTATGGAATTTTTTGCTCACTTAATAATGGTTTGTAATGATCTTGTTAATTTACCAAAGAGTATCTCCTGGTAGTATCAAAATCATTGTACAATAAGGAATATTATCATGCTCCAGTTCCTAGTCAAGTCTAGCTCAATGTAGTGTTTTTGGGTTTTACCCCTGTGTACATCAATGCGAACACCACATCCACTTGTAGTATCGAGATAGGGATTTTTTTATTGATAAAACACTTACACTATACTTTACCAAAATTGTGGTATGTTTTATTATACTTAGTTTTATCCCTAGGTATTTTTCTATAGTTCTATAAACCTAATCCCAAATATAACTAAACTTTTCCTTGGATACCAACTATGATAACCCTGCTCTTTATAACACATTCATTAATGATTTATTACATCACATTACACATAATACAAACCATAATACTGATAATTATAGTGTATTTGGGAATTATTTTCATTACATAATAACATAAAAAATATAATAAATCATCTTTATTGAAAAATTCCTTAACATTCTCATAATATTCCTTCGTTCTTAAAACTGCATAGGATAACCTAGGGACATAAATAAGAAAGGGGTGATCTATAAATCCCTGTAAGGGAGTAAACATGGAATAACATGATGAATGTATTAAATGTTATAAAATAGGCATAATAATGAGACTTAAAAATATTGATAATCATAAACATGAACAATGATGCATGATATAACATGATAATATAAATTCATCATGGGTAATGTGGAAGCAACTTATAAAAATGCATCATAAACATAGGTCAAGGATAACTTACAAGAAAAAAGTATTTAAAAACTCCCGTTATGGATAATTTTTACTTCATAATCCCTTTAATGATGTCTCACGAGACTAAAACATTACCCAATTAATTAGAGTGCTTTATAATTCCAAGTGCACCCGTCACTTACATTTCATTATCATGCTTAGGTGTTCCACATAGATCATAAAACATAGAATCATTTATCATAAAATTTTATTCCAAGATCAAGTAGTGTGGAATAAATACATGTAATTAAAAAATAAAATGAGTATATGTTCATGAAGTTAAAAACCCTTTATAGGAAATGGGTTCAGGTATTCACTACACAATTGTTTGGCATGGAAAATCATGGTTAGATTTTGGCAGTATAACAGGGGGTATAAATGTTCATGGAAGAGAGTAATGAGAGAGAAATAGAATATAATCATTTATACATAAAATTTAAATTCTGGGGAATATGTAAGAATATATCCCATCATTAGTAATTAGAGATAAAAGACATATGATAATGAAGAAACTCGAATAAAGAGGAGAAGGAGAGGATCCCTTACCTTGAGAGGGTGATTCCAAAAGCTTGGGAGGATATTTTTGAGATATTTGGGGAACCTTGGGAGGATTATAGAGAAGTTATTTTATATTAATGATGTTCTCCAAGGATTAATAGTGAAGATAAATGGGATCTATTGTGGTTTTATATTGGAAATGAGTGGGGAATTATTTATTATTTCTCAAATGTAGGTTTTGTGATCTATACAAAAAAATAACTAAAACTATACCATGGTTTTAGCCCATGGTTCCTACCAAATAGAGTTTTTTTAATTATTTTATTAGTCTAATGTGATTAATTATTAAAATAATACCCTTGGTGATATGGAAGTGATTCATGTCCTTAAAGAGATGATTTTAAAACCTTAAAATATATTATTGGTTTTGGAGGATTCATAAAGGTATTATAAATTTTTCCAAAAAAACATAAAATCAAATTATTTTAAATGGGAAACATATATCTGGTCCTAGATACCATTTATAGTAATTATTACATCATTTTTGGTTCATTATGATGTCATGATACAAACTGTATATTTATACCATATTTAATTTTTACCCAAAAATTAGACTATCTCAGAAAATAATGAAGAATTAATCATTGGATAATTTTGACATTTTGATTCAAAAAATAATATTTATTTTATATAAATAATTTTTAAATATGTGAATTTTCAGTTTTAAAATAAAAATGGACATTTATTGAGAAATATGGGTTTTTTTGGCAATAACTGTTTTTGAACCCTTATAAAAATTACCTTTGACTTCATAAAAATATATGATCATTTATATTTAATAATAATAATTATTTAATAATTATTTAATAAAATGTTATCTATTTAAAAATTACATTAATTCATAAATACCTTAATTTAATTTGAATATTATCCAAGAATATAATTTCTGTTTTATTGTATCAAAATAAAAAATAATTTATATATTAATGATAATAAAATGAAAAGATATTCATTATTATATAAAATATACATATTAATGCTATTAGGGTCTTGATACATATCAATTTAATGTACCATCAAATTCCATAAGAGTAAGGTGTGCGACAATGAGACTTTGATGGGGTGGTTCAACATATATGGTTTGGTTTATGATCTCAATGAGGTTGAACTTATCCCGTAAATGATTATTCTCATGATTAAGTTATTGGATCTCATCTTGGGATTGGTCATGGGAAAACTCTTGTGATTTTATCTCACTCAGAATCTCTGATAAAAGGGCTTCTAGGGTATGATCCTACTAGTTGAGGCCATCACTTCATTTTTCTGTGTCAATTGTATTTTTCAAAATCCTATATTTATAATAATCATATGATCACTATTAAATAACTACATTATCAACTTTAATGATTCTTAATGGTATTTTAAATCTTATAGGATATAATAAAAACATGAAATTTCATGTTTTCTCTATAACCATACACATAATAAGAAATTTAATTGAACAAAATGGGAATTTTATTATAATAGTTCAGTTCATTGAAAAAAAGCAATAGAAAGACTCAATATTAAACAACATGGACTCCAGAACTCATGTCACTACACTCAATTGGTAAACTAGGATCTCCAATCAGAAACACCATACCATGGAGGACTAAACAAGTGAAAATCAGTATTAACTAGCACTTAAATACCTTAATTCCAAAATAGTTCTAGTTACTCAAGCACAAACCCAAAGATCTATAATGTTCAAACAACTAAAAATACATCATCAAAATAGCCACCACACAACCACACACATCCTGAAAATGAAACCAAAAAAATTAGGCCTGCACAAAACCATAAATAATCACCATTCATAAGGGAAAACCATAGAAATACTCAATATAAACTAGAATAAAACAAAATTATGAAAAACTAACCAAAACTAAATTAAAACTATGATTTATTCTTATTATAATTCAATATAAAAACTTCTTAAGATGGACCAAAAATCCTCCTCAAAAAATTCCCTTTAGGTTTTCTTACAAGAAAGAATATAATTCCTAGAAGATCCATATTGAAAGCACATTGAAGGGATCCTCTTCTTATTATGATGAGGTGGGGCATCATCAACATGATATTTAATCTCTAGCATAAACAACTCCAACTCACCACCATACAATACATCCCTAATAGAATCAATTGAAACCAAAACACCACACAGTAAGGGTTTCCTTTCTTGATCAGTTTCCACTAACAAGGATCTCACATTGACTTACTCATATTATGTCAATACAAGATCAAACACTACCATACCAGGATTAGGAAAAATGCCTCAGTAAAATAAATGATCTTTTAAAGTACCATTGTAGACTAGATCGGGTAAAAATAACTCAACTTTGAGAAATGATCAACATAATCCTCTATTGACTGCTTGTCCTTCCAAAGACCTAAGAAATTAATGTCATTTTCCCCCTTCACATCCATGACTTAAAACCATTTAATAAATTCTTACTTGAAAAAATCCACATACATCCCCACATATAGTTAATATTGAACTATATCCTCCCCTCAAACTCAGCTAGTTTCTTCAAAATGAGAAACAAAGGCCTTCATTCTTGAAGCTTCAAGAGTCTTAAGATATTTTATGATGCCCTAAACCCTCTCAACCACTATATTTTCACAAGATAACCATGGTCACCATAGAATAATGGAAGACAATGATTATGAAAGAATTATATGGGGTCCATGTTTAAGGAAGATCCTAGCTCTACCACTAGATCTTGTGTATGTCTAGAGTAGATAAATGAACATACGCCTCATAAATAATGAGAGGATCTATCCTAAATAAGGGATCTTCAAAAGTAATTTCAACTTTTCTTTTAAGACTCTCTAGTAGTGTTATTATATATACACAAGACATAAACCTCAATCAATACATTTTTTATAAATCAAATCTCACATCACCATTCAAAATTAAAAAAACTCTAAAACGTCACTCACCAAAAAAATAAAAAACATAAAACCCCCCAATTTCATATAAATTCACAACCCTTAAAAACAAGTCATTATTTGAGAACATCCCATTTTTTATTTTAAAACAACACCACCCATATGAAATTATTAAGAAAAACCTATTTACAAACACTTTGTTAATTCATTTATAAAATAAAGAGCTTACATAATGTTTTCTCACACATCTCAACATGATTTCAAAATTTATTTTAAAAAATAAAACCACTAAATAATTTTATGATCATTAAATATAATACCCAATATTTTACTATAGTAAATAAAATTTTCATCAAATAAATCATCACATAATTCAAATTCTATTATTCCATCATAATAGTAAAAAAAATATTGATACAATAGAAAACTAGGTAATTTCATATATAATAAAAGATAAAACATTTCACATAAAACGTGTTACAATATGTGAAAAAACCATAATCTTGTACTACATTGGATCATACTCAAAGAAGAAGAATAATTATATGAGATACATTATTATCACAAAGAAAACAATAAACATTGAAATAGAAATGGTATAATAACTAAGAGAAGGATATATAAGAATTTTAATGTGGGAAGTAAGGGTATATATAAGGGGTAATATGACTATTGGTCAATATTATCATTGGTCAATATGACAATTGATCAATATGGTTGATTTTTCAATATTATTTTTGATCAATATGATAATTGGTTAATATGAATATTGGGAATTATGACAGTGGAATTTATAATTATTGGTGGTATAACAATTAAAATGTGACTATTTTTATTAATGTATATTAAGTGTAATGACAAGAGTAAATTATCACTAAAGGAGGGAACCTTTTATTTGACAAATATAAACATACCTTATGAGTTTTATTTATCTAATATTGGGAAGGATTTATCATCAATGGGGTTCTCCTTTGACAAATCTCAGGAAGAACTTCAATTACTATGACTAGAGTATAACTATCTATGGTAAAAGTTTGATTTAGTAGAGATCACTATGAAATAAATTTTTGTGGAAACACCCTATTAATGTGAAATCATTTTACACATTACCCTTAAGGATTATTATTGTATCAATCAAATAAATTTATTTATTTATTGTTTTAATGTTCACAAATCATTTTATTCATGTTATTTATGTTATTTATGTTATTTATGTTAATCATATTAACATTATAAAACATTTGAATCATGTTAATCATGTTATCGTGTTATTCATGTTATTCATGTTATTTATGTTAATGATATTAACCTAATTAATCATGAAGATAATATTATTAATTTTTCTTTTATTATGCATTTAGGTTTCACTTTACCCATACATATGTATCATTTTACACTTAGGTAAAGTATATAATGTTTGATTTACCCTTACACATAGTATTAAAAGTTTATATTACCTAAATGGATATTTATACCTCATTAAGATTTGATACTACCACCAGAGTATCTATGTTACTATAAATTCATCTTTTCTACCAATAGTGAAATAGTTCTACCATAAATAAAAATCCACTACCTCCAACTATAGATGATTCTAATACCACTAGTTAAAATGTGTTACCGTTAGTGAAATTATGATACTACTAGAATAAATGTTCTACCATGAGAAGAGACATGATACTACTAGAAAAAATGATACTTATACCTCTAGTTCAAATATGTTTCCTCTAGTATATTTCTTCTACTTCCAGTTCAGACCTACTACCACCAACTGATGTAACTACCACTAGTTCAACTTTGCTACCACCAGGTCTTTTTTTCCACTACTACCACTAGAGAAAGACTACATCTATTAGTTCATATCATGATACATTCAATTGAGTTTGCTACCCCTATATGTTTCATTCCATCATATCTATCTGAAAATAAATTCAAATTTAATATCTCCAATGGATAGTTTGTGGTATTTAATGAAAATTAGAAATATGTTGATTTAAGAATGATTATTCTTAAAAATATACATATAGGAATTAAAGATAAATTCATAATTTTTTGAGGTATAGGTCAGAATGATGAATTATATTATTATTATCCTACAATATATTATTTGAGACTTAAAAAATCTATGAAGTCAAAAGGATCCATTGTGCAAAAGTTTTAATGGGATATTTGGTTGATTATTTTATTATAACTAACTATGTGAATGATTCAGTTCTTACCAAGAAAAATAGATTATTGTATAGTGCTTCATACAATGATATTTTATTTTACAAAAAATAGGGATCTATCTCGGAGTGTTTGATGTGTCCTTAATGATATATTTAAAGATAATACAAAAGAACAAGAAGAATATCCATGATCATTTTTCTACTTTATTTGAGAAGGAATTTCTACTTGAACTATCTTTATTTATTATTATCTTTTTATTTACATTCATGGATTGTTTGGTTCACTTTATACAATTAATAGAACAATATTATGTAATGTAATAGAGAGTTCTCAAATACTCTCTACTTATTCTTCTTACTTTTTTTATCTGACGAACAACTATAGAAGAGTTTATGTGAATATAAGACTACCTATGTGTAGTTTTTATTTTTAAAAAATAAATCTAGGTTTTGGATTGAATTATTTTTTAATAAACTACTTTTTAGAGGATGATTTCCAAGAAGAAAGTATTAGGTATTTTCTTGAGATAGAACCACTTTTTTTATTCTATTTTGTTTTTTCCTTTGTTTTTTTTGTTTTTTCAAAAAAAAAACTAGTTTTAGTTTTCAAAACTATAGAGAAAAACATTAATTTGGTAGTAATATTTAATAAGTTTTTTATATATTGTATTTTATACAAATAATTTAGTTTTAAATTTTAAAGTGTTTTTAAAACGTGTTTTAACTGTGTTTTGATCGAGCTCTTGAGAACCTTTTTGAAAATTTCAAATTATATAGTTATACTATTTTAGTTATCTGAGTTGTTTTTATAAATTGGGGATTTATTTCTAAATTATTTAAAAAGAATCTTTAATTTGAAACTTAATCCACCCCCTCAGAAGTTTTCCACTCCGACAAACATTTTGTATCAAGGGATTTTATTTCTTTCTATTTATATTTTAACAAGGGTAATGTTTTTACCCAAAATAGTCAAAACTTTTGTTTATTATAAATTTATATTTTTATGGTTAACAATATAATTGAAAAGACTACTAATAACATACCACCTTACTTTAATGGTACAAAATATTCCCAGTGGTAGATTAAGAGGAAAATACATATCAAGATAATGGGATTTTATATTTTAACTAAAATAGGGGGAAAATATGAAAAAACACAAATACTATTGATATGATTGTAATGATTCCACTAAGTCCACTTGTGATCATAATTAAAAAACTATGAATTAATTATATATATAATTAGGGGAATATTAGTTTAATAGAATTTATATTTGTTTTACTCATGTAATCTGGGATACACTTGATATGTATCATGAAGGATCAACAAATGTTAAAGTAATTCACCAAAATAACCATATTATTATATATTATATATTTAAAATGAAATATGATGAATTGATTTTTGACATGTCACTCAACTTCAATGAAATTTACAATATAATTCATTTAAATTGTAAAGAAAATTGAAAACAAATATAAAGTTATAAGATTCCTACAGTTCTTACTAGATCAAAAAAAGATGAATAACTATCTTAATTCAAGAATCATGTGATATAAGAAAATTTTCAGTGAAGTATCTGATTAGAAAACTCATGATATATGGGGAATATTTGAAACAGAATAAATAAGATGATGAACCAAAGATAAAATATTTTACTTTCAAAAATTATTAGTTGAAGATGAAGGATAAAATAAAAGAATATATTTTAAGTGATGATGAGTCACCCACTAACAGTGACGAGGAAGTGGATATTCTAGCTATGAGATTTAAGAATCTCAATAAAAAGAATAAATTCTTAAAGATATCATATTATAGAATAATATATGACATAATATGAAAGTGGGAAAAGGAAAATCAACCAGGATAATTGAATTATTATGAATGAAAGAGGAAAATTCATATCAATGATGAACGTCTACAATTAAAGTAAAATAAAAAGTATGAGGAAAAAGTAAAAGAACCAAATAAAGATATTAAATTTATATGGGGAACCTCTAAGAACGGTTCCAATGATTTTTATTAGAGTAGGGAAGAAAATGTTGAAAGGGATAACATATGTTTTATAGATAAAACATTTGTGGTAATCTATATTGGCACTATATCTCCTGATCATATATTAACTATATATAGAAATGAAAATTATGATGATAATATGACCCATGAAGATTTATTTGGAAATTTCAACTTTCTACAAGAAACATCTAATGACCATAAAGATAAGTATAAAAGTTTAATGAAATAAATTTCTTTATCTATTTATGTTAATTAAGATCTTGTTGTAGAAAATGAAAATAATGATCATTTATTAAAGGAGAAAAATGGACATAAAATTTCAAATGAGAAATTAAAAAGGGTTTTTAAATGTTTATAAATGTAATAGAAACCTTAACCCAGATGTTTAGTAAGAAGACCACACCCACATATACAACTGGGATTGGATACTAGTTTGATCAAAGGATAATTTATAAAAATAAGTTTATACCTAGATCATGCTCTTATAATTCTATAAATAGTTCATAATATTATAAATATAATAAGTTTTTTTAGAAGTATTAATTCTACTAATCTTATACTTGTTAAATATATTTGGATTTAAAAATCTCTTATTGGTAACTTCTCTAGACCCAAAAAAGTGTGGGTACCAAAATAATTTCTTATTAAAATATATTATGAGAAACTTGATGGAATAGAACGAGTAAGAATTTATGGTATCTAGATATTGGATATTCTAGACACGTGACTCGATACTACTCAGTCTTTAAGATCCTTATAATGGTGGATTGTAGACATATCACTTTTGTTGACAATTCCAAAAGAAAAATAATAGGACTTGGTCAAATTGGTAACTCTAATTTTGTTTTAATTTATAAATTTTTTTAATGGTTTAAATTATAATACACTTATTATCTAAAGATTGTGTGATGATGGTTATCATGTCATGTTTGAAAATAATTCTTGAAAAAATATATGGTTCTAAGAATGCTTTAGTTTTTACCGCCTTATGTAATGATAATATTTATAGAGTTGTTTACTATTATTTATTTTCTTAAAAAAATTCTTTCTTAAATTCCTTTCACATAGAATCTTGGATATGAAATAGGAGACTAGGCCATTGTTACCTTCAATATCTTTCAAAACTTACTAAATACGATTAGTTAATCATCTTTCTAAAATCGAATTCCCAAAAGATAAAGTCTAAAAACCCTATCAAAAATCAAAATAGGATAATATTTATTTCAATACAAAGAAATAAGATTCAATTTATCGACCCCTATATTTGGTCCACATCTACTTGTATAGAAATTCTAGAGTTTCTATCATAAATGAGAATCATTATTCATATGTTCTTTTATATGAATATTCTAGATATACTTGGGTATTATTTTTAGCTAAAAAAGTGAATTATGTTTCTATTTTTTAAAATATGTAAAATCTATAGAAAATATTATTGGACTTACTATTAAGAACTTAATGATTGATCACGGTTGTGAGTATAAAAATCAATACTTTGAAAATTTATGCTGAAAATATATATACAATAAAAAAATTATGCTTCTCTAACTCTTCAAATGAATGTTGTTATAGAATGATGGAATATGACTCTTCAATATATTTCCTAGGCCATCCTCAATGTGTGTGACCTGTCTATTTATTTTTGGATAGAGGCTATAAATAGAGCCTACTATATTATCAATAGGTTTCTTATCATAACACTTTCAAAGAATGATCCATATTAGTTTTGGAATGGAATAAAACTAAAGGTTAGTTACTTTATATTTCTTAGCTATGAGGTATTTATTCTCAACCCAAGTGAAGTTTAGATAAATTTGTTTCCAAAAGTGATGATGGAATATTCCTTGTATATTAATCCTCTAGTAAATAATATAGGGTTTTAAATAAAATGACTAAACTTGAGGAAGAATCTATAAATTTCAAATTTTATGAAATAGATCCACATGAGCCTAAAATATATTTAAAAAATATTGAGTTTGATTTTTCTAAATTGAATATCAACACCTCAACCAAGCCTATTGATTTTCCTATAAAACTACTATAGAAAAATCACCTAATTTTGAGGAAATATTTAAACCAAGCCTTGAAAAAGAAAAATTAAGTGCTAAGTAATTCTGTCCCTATACCCATTAAAACTCATACAGTACATCCCTTATATATTGTTATATGAGAACTAGATAGAGGTACTCAGACTAGAGCTTCACTTAGAAATATTGTTGAATGTAAAACCTTATTATCACAACTCGAACCTAAAAATATAATTTCTTCTATAGATGATGAATTTTGAGAAATGTATATTCTGTAATATTTTAATTAGTTTTGAATAAAAAAATCCTAGGAACTAGAAGAAAGACCTAATGACTTCCTGACCATTATAACTAAATTAGTGTTTAGAAAAAAGGTTTATGAGTGAGGTATAAAAATTATAAATAAAGATAAACTAGTTACACATAAATATAGTTAATAAGAATGAATTTACTATGAAAAAAGCATTTTACCAGTAGAAAGAATTGATCCTTTTATAATTCTTCTTTCCTATGAAGCATATTTTAATTTCAAACTATATAAAATGAATGTAAGAGTGCATTTCCTAGTGGCTATATTATTGAGGATATTTTTTTAACAACCCCTAGATTTCAAAACCCACTTTTCATAATCATTTTTACAAATTAACCAAATCTTGTTATAGTTTAAAATAATCTCCTAAATATTGATATGATAGGATCAAATATTTTTTTCTTAATAAAGTTATTTCAAAAGGAACACCTACTCTATCATTTTTTTTAAAAATGATTTACCAAAAAGTTTTGGTAGTTTAATTTTATTTTTATGATATTATTTTTTGGAAAATATAAAAACTCTTTGTGTATTGAATTTTTTAAAATGAAAAAATGAATTAAAAATGAGTTTTATGGGTGAGTTAAAACTATTCCTTGGTTTTCATATTTTTCAAAATAAGTAAGGAGTAATTTTAAATCAATGAAAAAACACATAGGATATTTTAATTTTTTTGGAATATATAACTCAAATGGAAGTGATATTATAATGAGTACCACCTATAAATTAGATCTTAATGAAATTGGGAAACTAGTTGATCAGACCATCTACATAGGTATGATTCAGAGTTTAATTTAATTAACATCTATAAAGTATGATATTGTATTTAGTGTGTGCAGGTGTCTATGATTTCAAGAATACCCAAAAGAATCCCATTTAAATATTTTCAAAATAATTTTTAAATACATAAAAAACACAACTAACGTTGGATTGTTTTAGTCTAAAGGACAATGATTTTACATGTTTAGTTATTCAAAAGTAGATTTTAGTGGATATAATTTTTATAGGAAGAGAAAATTGGGAACATGTCACTATTTGGTAAAGCCTCTAATATCATGGTGTATTAAAAATAAAAAAATCATTATCAACTGCTGAATCTTAGTACATAATTGTAAGTAGTTTTTGTTCATAAAGTGTGTGGATAAAACACACACTACCGAATTATTAATATTAGTTTAAACATGTCTATAAAAATTGGGATAATTAAAGTTCTATAAATATTTTTAATAATTATGTGTCTCATTCTAGGACAAAAAATATTGATATAATACATCACTTTTTAATAGACTATTTTCAAAACGGTGATATAACTATTGAATTAATTGGTACTAAACATCACTTACTGACATATTTACAAATCCATTTAATATTGATATAATGAGATATATCATACATGAATATGAAATAAGAAATTTCACTTAGTATTTTATTTCTTTAATTAATTTGTTTCTAGTAAAGTTATGTCACAAAATATAGTGCTTTTATGGCTTCCTACCATGGATTTCTATTGTGGCTTGCTACTGTGGATTGTTACTATTGGCTTGATAATATTTCTTGATACCATTTTTTTATTCTCTTATCTAGATATCATTTTATAATACCATATTGTTCTACTATTTCTTAATACTATTAGGTACTAAATTTATATTTCTATCATTCTAGTACAACCATTCTATAATACTATTGGTTGCTACTATTAGGTTCTACCACTACTATAGGCATATTATATTATGTTTCTTATACTATTACTAACTTTTTAAAAACTACATATTAAATAGTTAAAACCCTTTTTATATTTAAAACTATTATTGAGGCCATAAATGATAAAAATCAACAATAAGATTCTGAATTAGAATCAACTTTCATGAATTCCCTTTGAAACCTCTCTTTCTATCTAGAGCCCATGACCCTTCACCTTCAACCTCCTAACCTCAAATATGTGCTAAAATGGTGAGACTAAAACATGATACCAACTCTTATTATGAGTGGGATCCTTGAAATAAGTCTAAAGGAGAACCAAGTCACTATGTCACACAGTTAAATCCTCATCTTATTTCAGGAGTTTTTATTACTAAAAAAGAAATTGACGAGACTTTGTTAAATTAAAACAAATAGATAATTTATAAAGTGATAAGATTCAAGTATGGGAAGAGAAATTTTTATGGAATGATATAACATTATACCATAGGTTGATTCAACTTAAATTTATTTGTCAAATTAATGTTTAATGATAAAAAAGATTTTATTATTAGTATTGTAAATGGAAAAGAACTAGTGTTGTATTAGAAACACTAGGTTAAGTGATTTATATTTACTTATAATGGAGTGTATGGGGATTATTAGGGTTCATATCCTATTGAACATGAAGACATTATCATTGAGGATGTTCTTTAAGAGTTGAATTCGAATGATACTATGAGAATACCAGCCGTAGTTGAACAATAATGTTAGTACAAACTTCTTTTCAAATTTGTACACTACAAGATGTGTAATGATCCATACAATTATGAATAAAATTAATCTTTTCATTTAATTAAATTCCTTATGGTTATAGAAAACACATGCACTTATTTTGTTTTATCTAATTCTATTTTTAAATGATTGTTAAGTGTCTTTACCATTTATAATATAGTTTTTGAAAAATGATCACATGACTAGTATAAATATAGGTTTTTAACAAATACATTTTTCACCTACAAAGTAAGTGATTGAGTCAACCAGTAGGATCATACCCTATGAAGACCATTTATCATATATTCTAAGGGAGATAGAATTTCAAGGATTTTCCTTATACCAAGCCCAAGATGAGATCCAATAACTTAAGCATGAGCGAAACCATTTATGGGAGAAGTTCAAGCTCATTGAGATCACAACCCAAACCATGTTCACTAGACAGTCCCATGAAATCCCCACAATAATGAACCATACTCTTAGGGACTTTTCTAGTATAATAAATGGATATGTATCAAGACCCTATCAATAGGAATATGTACATTTTTTATAGAATAATGAATATATTTTCATCCTATTGTTTTTACATTGTAAATGATTTTTAAAGAACAAATACTATTTTTGGATAAAATTAAAATTCAACTAGGAGATCTAATTTAATGAATTCATAGATTTTTTAAATAAATAATATTCTAAAAATACTATAATTAAATAACTTTTATTAAATATAATTGATCATTTTTTTTTGAAGTCAAATGAAATTTTTATTAGGGCTTGAAAATAATTTTTGTCAAAAACCATCAATTTTCAATAAAATTTAGTTTTTATACACATATTTAGAAATTTATTTAGATAAAATGAATATTATTTTTGGAATCATGTTTTTGAAATTATCCAATGGGGAGTTTTTCATAATTTTCTGATATAGTCAAATTTTTGGGTAAAAATTAAATACCATATAAATATACTTTGTGTTTTATGACGTCATTATGGACCAATAGTTATGTAATAAATACTATAAAATGTCTCCTGGGATAAATATACGTGTTACCTTTAAAATAATGTAATTTTATGTTTATTTTATATGTTTTATAAAGCCTTAGTGAATCCTCCAAGACATATAAAATATTTTAGGATTTTAAAATCATTTCTTTGAAAGTGGGACTCACCTCCACATAACCAAGATCAATATTTTATTATCTTTATACATTTACCTTATAAAATAATTTAATTCAATCCACTTTTATAGAAACTATGGGAAAAAACCATGGGATGGTTTGTGGTTTTAAATATTTTATTATGTAGTGTCCAAAACCAAAATAATAAATAAACCCCCCTCCTTTCCTATATAAACCCACAAAAGATCCAATTTATCTTCACTAAAATCCTTTATAGACGTCCAAACTCTTAAATATACTTCATATATCCCTCCTAAGGTTCTCCCAAGTTCCCAAGAAGTCTCTCTCAAGCCTTTGGACTTACACATTCAAGTAATGAATTCTGTCTCTTCTCTTTTTATCAAGCACTTAATTTATGATATGAATTTTAATTTCTATTTTATTATGTTGGGATACATTATTACCTATAAAAAATACTTTAAAATTGATGTATAAATGATTATATCCCCTTTAACTCTAATTTAACCCTTCTAATAGCCCTTACATACACCTGTTACCATGCTAAAATTTTGTACAAGTTCTTTTTCTTTCTCCTCTTTATTCAAGTTTCTTTATTATGTTATGCCTAATGTTTACAATTAATTATTTAGTGTAATGTAATTCCATGTACCTATTACTATCCATTTCATTTATAAATTATGAGAGGCCCATTTCTATCTCATCAACTCATTTTAGGAATTTCTATATGACGTTGTTATGCTTCTGAAATTGTACCATGATTTTCCAATCCAAAATCATCTTTTAATGAATACCATACCCATTTATCTATTAAAGGTATTCTCTTTTATGAATATATAATTATTAATTAGGGAATTAAATTTATTTATTACACATTACTTTATCATTGAATAAATTATCTAGTTAAATGAATCCATGTTATATGATCTATGTGGCACACTTAAGCATGAGAGTGGAATGATTATGAAAGGTGAACCCTGATAGCACTCTAATGCATTGGGTAATGGTTAGTACCATGATACATCATGTTGGGAAATGGGTTTTACTTTATTCTTTAATGGGAAATTGTCTACCATGGGGTCATGGAAGATTTAGCCTTGATCTATTAATGATGTAGTGTTTTAAGTTGTTTCCACATTTCCCATGTTATGATTATCATGCTATATCATGCATTATTATTCATGTTCTTTGTATGATCCATTGATATGACTATTGTCTAACATGTATTTTCTTCTTCATGTTGTTCCTTGTTTATTACCTTATTCGGCTTTATAGTTAACCGTTTTCTTTTGTATATTCCCAAGATATCCCATGTAGTTTTAAGTTCGATGGACTATTATGATCATGTCAAGGAATTTTTCAATAATGTTGTTGTATTCCATGTTATATGTTGTTATGTAATGTATATAATTACCAAATAAAATATACTTATCTACCTTCTGGGTTTTTATTAAGTTATATATCATGTAATAAATAATGTCTTAATGTGTAATAAAGAGTTGTTTTGTTACAGTTGGTATTCGAGTCAAGTATAGTTATTTTTGTTATTAGGATTAGAAAACCCTGGTGAAAACCCTTAAGGATAAGACTAAGTGTAAGAAAACATCCCGAAATTTTATAAAGTATAATGTAAGTGGTTTATCAAGAAAATACATCCCTGTCTGGATACTATAAATGGGCGTGTTTCTGCAATAGATATACCTTGGAGTAATAACTCCGAAAAGGTATTCTGAGCCTGACTCATGGTAACCCGATACACGATAATGGGCCTTACTATGAACCATATTTGAAAATATCAGAGGATATTCTTTGGTAAATTCATAATCTAATTATGAACCATAATTAAAGGAATAAAAAAAATACCATAAGAATATATTTTATAAGATAGGTCATGAATAACATAGATTGAAGACTAGAAATTCATAAGTTAATAAAAAAAATGTAATTTATAAGTTATCACTTTATTTTCATTGGAATCAACTTTATTTGTTTCATATTTTAAAATATTAATCCCAAATTTTCCCTTTTTTCTATCCAATGGCCAGTAATATGAGCAATCATGTCAACAACAGATGTGTAGGGTAATGTGATGACTGCCCCAACGAGATTCCAAACCCGATGGGAGCGGGAATCGAACACCTAGTCACAATACTCTCTTATATAACTCAAGTTATGAATAGAATCCTGGATCAATAGAAGCACCTAAAGCCCTCTAAGAAAGAGAAACCTACAATCGAGAGATTTATGTGACAAAGGACTCCTAATTTCAATGGATCATCTGATCCCTTAATCACGAAACAATGGATCAACTCCATTGAAAAGATCTTATCCATCCTTCAATATTCTAAACAAGAGATGGTTTTTCTATTTATTTATCATATGGAGGGTGAAGATGATTAGTGGTGGACATTGATGAATAATACCAAGCCTGAGGAGGATATAAAAGGCATGGAGTGGAAGTAATTTTGGACGAAAAAATTGATAATATTTTTCCCGCACTCGCCTTCTTAAAATGGAAAGAGATTTCCTTGAAATCCTGAAAAAAGGATGATAAATATATTGGATCATATGCGTAAAACTTCAAAATAATTTCATGATACTCCTCCAGTTTTGTTGTAACCCCCGAATGCAGGGTTGGATGCTTTTTTAGTGGGATAAAGCCTAGTTTGTGAAAATCCATTGTGATTTGTGACTTTGATAGCTATGAAGAAATTATATGATGTTCCCTCAAATTTGAAATAGATATTGGTGAATATCAGGGGTATAATGGTGATATGAAATGGAAAGTTTAGTTTAATACTGGTCATTCATTGGATAAATCCAACAGTGCTAAGAAATTTCAACATCCCACTTGTAAAAGGTGAAAAAAGAAGCACCCTAGAAATTACTAAAGGGGAATAAAGAAATTATTTAGGTGCGGAAGATAAGGTAACATGGATAATGATTTTTGATGGAAGAAACCCACCAATGATATAGATTAATGGAATTCCCTAGACAACCCTCAACGCATTGTTCGTTGCTTAAATTATAAGAAACCAGGCCACTTTGTGAACTATTTTACTAAGATTATGGTTATTGGAGACAACAAACAACCTCCAAGGAAGCAAGGGAGATCTTTTTATATCACTACTACCTAAGTGAATCCCAAAGGAGAAGTGGTGATAGGTACTCTAGTTATTCATTCAATAATAGCGAATGTAATATTTGATTCTATTTCTATAAATTCCTTTATATCAAGAATTTTTAGTAGAATAATCCAAATACCACAAAAAATCATGGAGTTAGAGATGTTGGTGAAAATAGAAAATGGGGAAATTATTTCATCCCATGTATATAACTCCTCCCCTATCAATTTTTGCGGTATAAAATTATGGGAGAATCTATTTATACTCCCTTTGGTGTAATTTGATTCAATTCTAGACATGGATTTCATTTACCTATATAGATACAACATTAATTTCCATAAGAATCAAATAACCCTCTATATGAAGAATTGACCCCTGATTCTATATAAGTGCAAGGAGGAGGATGGATCTTTTTTAGAACCATCATCTCATGCTTGGATATTAGTGCCCTATGAGAAATAATATCATTCTCATATGGATGCATCTAATAAAAAACCCACCCTTGAAGACTTTTCAATTTTGAGGAAATTCACTAATGTGTTTCCTGAGGAATTGCATAGTCTTCCTCCTAAAAGGGAGGTTGAATATTTCATCAAGCTTATTCCTGGGTCATTGACAATATCCAAGACTCTGTATGGGATGACTATTGTGGAACTTGAGGAACTAAATAAAAAACTACAAGAGAATCTTGATAAAGGGTTTATATGCCTAAGTGATTCACCATGGGGTACACCTATCCTCTTCATCAAGAAGAAGGATAGGTCAATGCACCTTCACATTGATTATCGTGAGCTCAACAAGATCATGATAAATAACTAGTATTCTTTCCATGAATGGATGACTTGTTTTATTAGCTACGTGGAGCATAATACTTCTCTATGGTTTATCTATGGTCAGGATCTTACTAAGTAAGGATGAAAAATGGGGATATCCCCAAGACTAATTTTAGTACAAGGTACAGGAACTATGAGTTCATAGTGATGCCATTCAGACTCACTAATTCTCCAGAAATATTCAGGGACTTGATGAATATATTCTTTAGATATTATCTCAAAAAATTCAGGGTAGTATTTATAGATGATATTATAATATATTCCAAAACCAAGGAGAAACATGAGGGGAATCTGAGCACTGTGATAAAGACCTTGAAAAAATAGAAGATCTATGAAAAGTACAAAAAGTGTGAGTTCTGGTTGAAGGAAGTCTCATTATAGGGAAATATCATCACAAGCAATGGGATGTATATGGATCCTTAAAAGACAAAAGCAGTCTAAGGATGGATGTGTCCAACATATGTAATAGATATCCATAGTTTCCTTGGGTTAGATGGATATTATTGTCGATTTGTGAGAGATTTATTATGATTGTCAAAACCTTTTATCAAGAAATATTGGAATTGAGTCATGTTTTCTTGGAATGATGAATGTGAAGAAAGATTTGTGGAGTTAAAAAAGAGGATTATCACTACCCCTGTGCTCACACTACCCAAAAGTGGGGAAATTTTAATAATTTTGAGTGATTATTCCAAGAAGGGATTGAGATTTTTGTTGATAAAAAATGACAAAGTCATTGCCTAAGCCACAAGGAAGTTGAAAATTCATGAGAAATACTATCCAATGCATGATTTGGAGTGGGTAGCTGTGATATTTGAATTGAAAATCTAGTGAAATTATCTCTTTAGGGAGAAGTGTAAGATATATAATAATCAAAAGAGCCTCAGATATATATTCACACATAAAGTTCTTAATATGCACCAGTGAAGATGGTTAGAGCTCATCAAGGATTGTGACTACTCAATCCACAGCCATCTAGGTAAAGAAAATAAAGTGGAATATTCTCTAAGTAGAAAGGACCCAGAAATTATATCATTGATGAGAATTGAAATGGATCCAATATTCTTGGTTTTAAAAGGGATGAAAATGGGAATCATAAAGAAAATAAAACAATCAATCCTTTCACAAATTATTGCTCAACTGTATCTTTTGAAAAGGTTAAAGGATACACAGAAAGTTGATATGGGAATTCAAAAGAGAGTGGAAACGATAAGTAAATATAAATCCTCAGATTTCAATGTTAATTAACAAGGAATTGTGAAATTTGGTTCAAGACTATTTATTCCATAAAATCTTGAGTTAAAGAATGGACTATTGGATGATGCACATAGTTCAACTTTCTCTATTCACTTAGGAAACACAAATATGTTTTGAGATCTCCAAGAGAACTATTGTTGGGACAACATGAAGAATACGATTTCTAAATATAAATCTAGGTGCCTAGTATGTCATCAAGTTAAGGATTAAAGACTAAAGTATAAGGGGATGATGCAACCATTTCCCATACCAATATAGAAATGGGGAAAAATCACCATGGACTTTGTCACCAGAATTATAAAGACAACCAATGAAAACAATGTTATCCAGGTTGTTGTGGATCATCTTACAAATACTGCACACATCATTATGATTTGAGAGGATTTCTCACTAGATCAAAAAGCACAAATATACATTATATTGGTGGTAAGGATTCATGGAGTACCAAAATTGATTGTTTTTTATTGAGACCTAAGATTAAACTCCATGTTTTTCAAAAGTATTTAGCATGATCTAAACACTAAGCTGAATTTTAGTACGGCCTATCATACTCAAACTAATGGACAATCTGATCAGTTAATTCAGACACCAAAAGAAATGTTATGAGAATGTTTTATAGACTTCAATGGTGTATGGGGCCAACATATTCCTTTAATTGAGTTCTCTTTTAATAGAAGTTTCCACTCGAGAATCCGAATAGCCCCTATGAAGCCCTTTATGAGAAGACATGCAGAACAACATCATGTTAGGTTGAATTTGGGGAAAGAAAACTTTTAGTTCCTAAAATGGTCAAATAAATAATGGATAAGGTTAATACCATTCAACAGTACATCAAGGCTACATAGAGTTGACCGAAGAACTATGTTGATAATCATAGACATGACCTAGAGTTTGATGTTGGAGACATGGTATTCCTCCAAATATCTCCATGGAAGAGAGTGATGAGATTTTGGAATAAGGGAAAGCTTAGTCCAAGGTGCGTTATCCCTTTTGATATCCTTGATCATATTGGAGCAGTGGACTATTTACTATCACTCTCTCCAAACCTATATCAAGTACATGATGTATTCTATGTGTCCCTCTTGAGGAAGTACATACCAGAACCATCACATGTAATAAATTCCTTGGTGGTACCACTAAAGAATAAACTTTACTATGAGGAGAAGCTGGTGAAAATATTATATCGTAGAGAAACATTTCTATGAAATAAGGCAATGCCCCTCGCCAAAGTGTTTTGGAGAAACCAAAAGTTTGAATAAGCAATGTTGGAACTGGAGGAAGTAATGAAACATATTTTCCCTCATCTATTTTAGTGTGGGAAAAAGAAAATTTTGAGGGTGGAATTTCTAAATGGGGTTATTGTAATGTCCCTAACTATTATAAATAAAATTACCCTTTTTGATTTAATTAAATTTCTTATGGTTACATAAAACACATGCACTTCCTTTTTTTTTATCCAATTTAATTTTTAAATGGCTGTTAAGTATCTTTATCATTGATAATATAGTTGTTTAACAATGATCACATGACTTGTATAAATATAGGGTTTTGAAAAAAAAAATTCATGGAAAAAAGAAGTGATAACCTCAACTAGTAGGATCATACCCTATGAAACTCATTTATCAGATATTCTGAGGGAGATAGATTTTTTTGGGATTTTCCCTAGACCAAGACTAAGCTAAGATCCAACAACTTAATAATGATTGAAACTATTTACAGGATAAGTTCAAGATCATTGAGATCACATCCAAAACCAAGTTCACCAAATAGCCCTATGAAAGCCCCATAATTGCGCACATTACTCTTAGGGAATATTCTAGTGTAATAAAGGTAAATGTATCAAGAACCTAGAAATAGAAATATGTACAATTTTTTTATAATAATGAACCAATTTTCAACCAGTTATTTTTACATTGTAAATGATTTTTAAAGCACAAATAATATTGTTGTTTAATATTCAAATTCACCTAAAATATATATTTTAATGAATTAATGGATTTTTGAAATAAATAATATTTTAAAAAAATATTATTATAAAATAAATTTTATTAAATATAAATGATCATACAATTTTTATGAAGTAAAATGTTATTTTTATTGGGGTTCAAAAACTATTTTTGTCAAAACCCATCAATTTTCAATAAAATTTTGTTTTTATTTACATATCAAGAAAATTATTTATATAAAATGGATATTATTTGTGGAATTAGTATGTCAAAATTTTTCAATGGTGAATTTTTCATAATTTTCTAGGACAATCGAATTTTTAGGTAAAAATTAGATACTGTATAAATATAATTTGTGTTCTATGACATCATAATGGCCCAATAGTGATGTAATAAATAATATAAAAGGTATCCTCTGAAAAATACATGCTTTGAATTTTAATTAATTTTATTTTATGTTTATTTTATTTATTTTATAAACCTTAGTGAATCTTTTGAGACTTATAAAATATTTTAAGATTTTAGAATCATTTCTTTGAAAGTGTGACTCACCTCTATATAAGAAATGTAAATATTTATTATCTTTTTCCCTTGTACATATAAAATAATTTAATTCAATCCACTTTTCCAAAAACCATGGGAAAAACCCATGGTATGGTTTGGAGTTTTAAATATTTTATTATGTAGTGTCCAAAACCAAAAGAATAATGAAAACCCCTTCATTTATTATAAAAACCCACCCAATATCCCATTTCTATTCACTAAAAATACTTTAAGAACATCCAAACTCTACCCTATAGTCCCTAGAGTTCCCTTATGGTTCACCCAAGCTCCTAAGAATCCTCTATCAAGTCTTTAGATTAACACATTCAAGTAAAGGGTTCTCTCTCTCCTATTTGTATCAAGCACTTCATTTATGACATGCCTTTTAATTTCCATTTTCTAATGGTGGGATACATTATTACCTATCCAACTTACTTTACAATTTATTTATAAATGACTATATCCCCTTACAATTTCATTTAACCTTCCTAGGAATCTTTACGTACACTCGTTACTATGCCAAAAAAATTTAAGGGTTCTTTTTCTTTCTCCTCTTTCTTCAACTTTGTTTATTATGTTATGCCTTATATTTTAAATTAATTATGTTGGGTAATGTCCTTAAATGTCCCTATTACTATTCATTTCATTTATAAACTCAGATATACCCCCTTTATCTCTCATAAACCTATTGTATTAATTTCTATATGACATTGTTATGCTGTCGAAATTACACTGCAGTTTTCCGTGCCAAAATCATCATGTAGTGAATAAAATACCCATTTATCTATCAAGGGTATTCACATTTATACATATATACTTATTTATTTTGGACTTCAATGTATTTATTATACATTCCTTGATCATGGAATAAATTATAATATTGAACGAATCAATGTTATATAATCTACGTGGCACACTTAATCATAAGAATGAAATGATTATGAAGGGTGAGCCCCAATAGTGCTCCAATGCATTGGGTAATGGTTAGTATCATGATACATCATTTTGGGATAGTGGGTTCACCTAATTCATTTATGGGACTTTTTCCACCATGCATTATTGGTAGATCTATCCTTGATCTATTTATGATGCATCATTTTAAGTTATTGCAACATTTCCCAAGTTATGATTATCATGCTATATCATTACTTATTATTCATGTTATTTTTATGATCCATTTATATGACTATTGTATAAAAAGTATTTTCTTCCCTTTTTTATTCCTTGTTTATTCCCTTACTCAGATTTACATCTCACCCTTTTATTATGTATGTCCCCAGGATATCCCATGCAGTTTTAAGTTTGATGGATTATTATGATCATGTCAAGGAAGTTTTCAATAATGTTGTTGTATTCCATGTTATATTTTGTTATTTAATTTACCTAATTACCAAATAAACTATACTTCTAGATCTTTTGGGGTTGTATTAAGTGATATTTCATGTAATAAATCATGTATTAATGTGTAATAAAGAGCTGGTTTTTTATATGACGTGTCCCATGAAAGGTCATTTCAGCATTATGAGGTACAAAGACATATTTTTCTATATCTAATGAAAATAGGAGATAAGATCAATATGTGTAGATATCTGATGATGCACATGAAGTAATTGTGAAATCCTATCTCAAGATAAAATCTCCATTTCTACCCTAAGCTAAACTATACAATTTTTAAAGCTAAATGACTTGTTCCTGAAGGACAAGAAAATGTAACAAGATGTGATGGTTTCAATATCAGTCTGGTAACCTGTAAAATAATGAAGGTTAATTGGAAATCTTGGCCAAAGATTTGGATTTTAGAAAATGAAAGGGTATATATAACCCTGTAGAGAATCCTTAAAGACCAAGAGACTTGGTTGACCCTATCTTAGATCCAGATGAGATAGTTCTTTACTCTTTAGATATGGAAGTGACAGAGGAAAGTATTGAAGTTGAGGAAGAATATCAGGTTAAGAAAAGGAAGACACTACACCTTTGTCTTTTGAGGAAGGTAGTGACCCTAACATTGATAGGAGTCCAAATTTTTTTATATGGACCTCCTAACACACCTCTTTACCTTCATTATAAAGAAATCATGTTGGAGGATAATGAAGCTGGAGATATAGGATTTTCAAATGGTTCCCATCATGAGGGTTATATTTTAGAGAGTCTTGAAGATATTGTTGTGATATTAATAGAATTTGAGTATATTTACAGTGGTGGTAATGAGGATTAAAAATATTATCCTTTATTGACTATTTTTTAATCTAGTAGGTCTATCATTAGAGATTGGGATAGAAATTCACAAATGTTTCAAGAGAGTTAAGTGTCTAGAATGATTTTTAGAGAAAATGTTTCAAATAAAGATAACAAAGATGCATTATTTAAGGGGGGAAGTCCCTAGAAACTATTGTGATTGGGATCACTTATTCTGAATTGATTGATATAGAAAATGGTGATAATAATGATGTTGGTAGTCCACCAAAGAATGATGGGATATCCATATAAACTTATAAAAGCGATCCTAGTGTATCCATAATGAAAAATATTGATGTGGAATATATTTTAGATAATTTTTCTTCTAGAGTGACTATTATGGAATCCAGTCATGTGTTTGTGCCTTCACCTAGCCAGGAAAGTTCTTCACCTCATCCTCCGACTCATCTTCAAACCATCTATCTAACTAGACCTTATATAAATTCCTTTAAGGTTTATTTTTTTATCTAAACTCAGTGGTATGCTCAAATCATCTACCTTCTAAGATAGGAAACTCATTGAGGATCAAATATCCTTGATTGTTTCCTTAGTATTGGGTAATATCCAACAAAAACTATTTATATGGATCAAAAATATTGAGATGGAGAACAAGGAGTTGGTGGAACAAATTAGTGTTATTCATTCCACCTTGTAGGACATGAGATTTGAACTGATACAGAAAGACATATCTATCCTAGGAAGGATAGAGTAACTATTTATAGTTATATATTCTTCTTTTAGAGCTCCTCCTTTCTATATTCCTTCCTTAGTTGATTCTCAATTGAACAAATATGTTTTTAGAGAAGAGATTTTGGCTATATTAGTTTATTCAACTACCTCTCACCAAGATTAACTTCATCTGGTAAAGTCTTATGATGAGAATTTTTTCAAACTTATGAGATAATATTTGAATGAATCCATTGATGATAGGTATACCATAAAATATCCCTAAAGTATTATCTTTCTATAATTTTTACCAAGAATGGCCTTACCCCCCTTTTCAAGTTCTTAGATGAAAATATAATAATTCCTCTTGTCACTAGAAACATTAAAGGAAAATTTAATTATCATAAGATCTTAGAACCACTGTAAATATTGTTTATAGAATAGAAGATGGATTTATTCATAGGAATAGTGAACACTGGTATAGTTATTTCTCAGGTTTTAGACCTCATACATACTTTACTCCACACTTCTAGGATAATAGTTGTTGCCCCTATAAACATTCTCATTACAGACATGATGTCTATACCCATATCTATAGATATTCAGACCACATCCATTGTTTTTAGTCCTTTTGGACTTAACCTAGTAGAGGCAGTGTGATATCTGAGGCCAGTTGCATCATCCATTGTCTTCAGACCTCCAGGATCTCTATCTTCCACTACTTTGGCTCCTTATATTGTTGTAAAAGGAAAGTAATTTGTTCCTCCTACCTCTATCTATAATGAAAATTATTTATTAGACCCATAATAGGATTTGATAAGTCTTTTTTATTTTGTTTAATATCTTTGGTTGTAATCTTTTTACTTTTTTATTCAATGAAACTCCTATATCTTTATTCATATTTGTATTATTTAATTCTTTCATGATATTTCTATATTTTTCATAATCACAAAAATAGTAGAAATAAGTTTTAAATGGAACAAAAAAAATATTAAAGGGAAGTGAGAATGTTTTATAGAAATGAACATAGTTATGAAACCATTTTTTGGTACCTTATTAAACTCAATTGTTTTTTAATTTCATTTTTAAACCATATATTTTTTTAATCCAAATAGATTTGATTGTTGGCTTAGTTCAAGAAATTCATTTTTTATTTTTTTTAAATTTTTCCAAATCATGTTATTAATGTTATTCATGTTATTCATGTTATTCATGTTTTTCATGTTATTCATGTTATTCATGTTATTCATGTTATTCATGTTATTCATGTTATTCATGTTTTTCATTTTATTCATGTTATTCATGTTATTCATGTTATTCATGTTATTCATGTTATTCATGTTATTCATGTTATTCATGTTATTCATGTTATTCATGTTATTCATGTTATTCATTTTTTTCATGTTATTCATGTTATTTACAATAATCATATTAACCTTAATAATCATTTAATAATGTTATTAATATTATTCATGTCATTTATATAAATTAAATTAACATTTTTAATCATGTAAATTATGTTATCCATGATTCTTTTATTAAGAATTAATGTTTCACTTTACCCTTACTTAAGTATCTATTTACGCATACGTAAAGTATGCAATGCTTTATTTACCCTTACACAGAGTATGAAATGTTTGTATTACCTATATAGAGATTTATTCTACAAGAAGAGTTGATAATACCACTTGAGTATCTATGCTACCATAAATTCAACTTTTCTACCACTAGTGAAATTGTTATACCATCAAGAAAAATCCACTAACTCTAGTTGAAGATTCTACTACTACCGCCAATTCAAATGTTTTACATCTAGAAGAGTTGTGCTACCATTAAAACAAGATGTAATATATACTAATAGTTATTAAATGTTATCTTTTGTAAAAATAATGCCACCATTACATTGGGTCTACTATAGTTACTCAAATCATTCTTCTTTTAGATGGATTTGCTACCGCCAAAAGTCTCAGATACTACTAAAAGGAACCTTTTATTGACAGTTTACTTCAGCTACCACAAGATGTTACTACTATGATATATTTATATAATTAAATTAAAATTTAATTTCTATAATTTATACTTTATCGTATTTAATTCTAATTAGAAACATCTAGATTTTGAGAATTATTATTCTTAAAATGGCCATATAGGTATTAAAAACAACGTCAAACTTTCTGGTGATGTGGATCAGTACAAGGATTCATCTTGTTTTATTATTATTCTATAAAAAATTCAGAGACTAAAAAAAATATATAAATATAGGGGAAACCCTCATGCGCAAGTGCATATCCGTTGGTGGTCTTATCAATTAATTTTTCCTACTACTATCCGGCGGGTTCAGTTCTTACTAAATGCATTGAGGGTTTTTCGCTGCTTTATATGACAATATATTTTTCCAAAAAAACTAAGATGTATCGATAAGTATTTTAAGTTTATTCAAGTATAGGTTTAAATAAAATATAAAATAACAATAATAACTTCCCTGGTCATCTTTTACTTGATCAGAGAAATAGGACCTACTCAAACATGTCTAGTATCTTTCTTTCTTCTTTACTTTTTATTTACATTTGAGTTGTGCCTTATTCACTTTGTACACTTAATTTCACAAGATCCTACACTATATTATAGAGTACTATGATACTATATACTTATTATTATTACTTCTATCATCCCATGAAGAATTGTGTAAGAGGTTGTGTGTGCCTAGAATTCATGTGTGCTGTTTTTCTATGTAAAAAACCTGATCCTATTTGTGGATTATTTTTTTTAATAAGATAAATGGCAGTGGGTGACTTACTAGTGGAGAGTACTAGGTCCTGTCTTGAGACTAGAACTCCTATTTTATTACTTTTTGCTTTTTTATTGTCTTGTATAATATGATTAAATATCAAACTAGTTATGTTTTTCAAAATCTATATAGAAAAACATTACTTCAAGATTTAATTTTAATAAGAGTTTTACATATAGTGTTTTCTATATGTAATGTTTTTAAAATAATATAGAAGTTTTTAAAACCTATTTTAACTGGTATGTGATTGAACCTTTTAAATACTTATTAAAAATATCAAATTATATATTTATACCATTTTATTTAACTAGTTTTTTTAATAAATTGCAGGATTTGGTTTTAAGACTTCTTATAAAGAAATTTTAATTAGAAACTCAATTCACCCCTATTTATTTTTACACTATCACTAACACTTATGATTGTGTGATAATCGATTATTTTTCTAGAGGTTAAGTAGAATTAATGTGTATATTCTTTAAGAAGCAAATTGATGTTTATTATGATACTGACTTTTTATTAAATGGGCCAACCCTATATAAAATGTAAAATGTACATAATTAGATAAGAATTTGATAAAGTGGATTGTATATTTTGAATTAGGATTTCTAAATTATCTAAGGGATGAAATTTGATAATTTTTTGGAAAAGATAGTAAAATACTGTAAAAAATAGTGAAATATGGTAAATATGAAATCACATATATGTAAGAATTTATTAACTCCAAAAATATGGTGTTATATGAAATTTTTTGGAATAAATAATTATATTATAGAAATAAGGTATGTAATTTGGCACTATGAGTTGTAGTGAAGCACTTAAGATAGTGGACAAGTAAAAGAATCAATAATTTATTCCATGAAATTCCACTCACCACACCTATAAATACCCACCCCCTATTTTAATCATCCCAAAAAATTGAAGTTCCTTATTCATAAATCATCCAAAGAGTCTTTCCCATATCTATATCTTAATTATTGAAGATTTTTGTGGGGTTTTTGGTTATGATCAAAACTAAGAATCTGAAGATTTGTAAGCGTTATTTTCTCTCTCTTTTCAATTCCAATTTAAATTTACATCATTGTAACATTTTAAAAATCCAATATTTTATTCCAATATTTTAATTATATCATTGAAATTTATATCCTTAAGATATAATTACCTTGTGAGTACCCATTTCACTCACATTATTGACTACCTATTAACCATTATAATGATATAACATCCTTGTTTACATAAAAAATCCTAAAATATTGGTAAATAATGAGTGATTTTTCAAGAAACTACACTCAATCTAGATACTGAAAATTTGATGAAGCTTTTATATTTGATTCACAAATGGATAATAACTCTAAAAAAGGTTGGTTTAGTATTAAATCAATCTTCAATCAGTGCACACCCTAGGGGTCTAACTGTACACCTAGTTTGGCATTCTCAAGGGATATAATTTGGATGAGTCACATGCTCTTATGATCCATAAAAAAGGATTTAAATATATATAGGGATTTATCCATAATTTCTTTTAAATATTACCATTAAAATAATTTTTATTCAGATTTACATACCCATTGATTGTCTTAATTTTTATAAGTTCCCACTAACTAGAATCCCCTACCTGTCACTTGATATGGGTACATATGTGAAAATTGTAAATCTATAATTATTCCTTACATGTGTTATGAGAATTCACTGATACATCCTTATTAGTTCATTGAAATAGGAAACTAATAAATATTCCTCATAATCCCTTGCTCACTATGAGTTGTTCATGTATTCTAAGCTTCTTGGAGAAATTAGTCCATATATTTTTAGGCATTTCGTCCTAGAATATTATTCAAAGTATATATTATACTCATTTAGAATGTGATGGAATTCATTGTAATTTTACATGATTTGTGGTCCTCATAATTATATATCCCCTTATTTCACTAGTAGGTATCATGAGACAATAAATATAGGGTAATGGGGGTTCCCTTACCCTTTATATATGATTTCTTGGTAAATTGATCAATGATATGTTTAAGATGTCTAGCATTATAAATTCCAATCATTTTAATCATTATAATATTATTTAATTCAATCCATGTGATTTCTTACTTCTTTATCATCCATGGACTATGTTATACATATTGATATAGAATAATTTTTTAACTATTCTCGCTCAATTTAAATTATTATTCAACGTTAGTTTTCATTGTATGTTATACCTTAATAAGTATTTAGTTCACCCTTTAATTTTATTTCCCATTTCCCTAGGTAATAAAGTAGAAAACTATGAGTGATCACCTTTAAGGATATAATTATGGAATAAATAATTTTACTTTAATGTTGTAATTTTTGATGTTGTAATGTGATGGTTATGTATCTAGTCTCTTAAGGACTACTAAACCTTGATTATTGGGAATATATATCATGTAATTTAATTTCCGTGTAATAAATAAAACACTAACTCTAGATGATTAGAGATGGGATGTTAAATTAAAATCCCTTAAAAAAAATTTCAAAATAAATTTTAAAAAATGAACCTTGCCATATAATCCATTTTCCCCTCAAAACCAATTTTCCATATCATGAAACACTTCACAAAAGTGATGAGTAAATAAATATCCAAAACACCTTATAATTTCACACCTAGTAACAAAATTTAAAAAATAAAAACTTCCTTATTCTTCCTTATATAAATGAAAAATTTCATTAGAACATGTTTTCATAGAAATGGAGGTGAGATAGAAATTCTAGAGAGGAAACAGCCATGTGCACGGTTTAACTATCTGGGATGGTAAACCTTGTGCCAATTGTACAACAGTCTATGAGATAGTTCTAGAACCAATAAACATGGGTAATCATGGTTTTAAAACTATGTGGTATAATCGTTCAATATATGGTTTTCTCTACTTTTACATATAAAACTCAAGTCAACCCAAAAATCAATGACATACTCATTGAGGATAAAAATACCATTATCATGTATCAAAATAAATAAAATACATCTTAAATAAGACTCAAAATCAAATCACAAATCCCAAAAACCCAAGTAAAATCAATATTTAATTTAAATTGGAGAAGGAAAAGCATGCCCCTTCACCCTACACCTGATTATTGATGATAATACTAGTCTCCTCTACCAATACACACCCTAAATAGTAATAGGGTTCTCTGATGCAATTTTTTCATGAACCAACAAGGGTCTCCCTGATATGAGAACCTGAATCAGCATGTGGTAAGGCTCAAGGGTAATTCACGATTAACTCTTCTTGAAAAATAGTTATAGCGTATCAAGAACAATAGATTTAGGAACAATATCACCCTTAAAAAAATATAAACACCTCATGGACTCCTCCCAGAATTATTGTATAACCCATTTGTATGTCAATTTCTCATGAGAAAAATAATTAGTTCTCAAAATAAAGGAAAAATACAAAAAAATATTATATGTATTATGAATAAATAAATAACCAATAAACTAAATAATAATAATCCACAATATATGAATAATTAAACTAAACCAAATCTGAACCATCAAGGATGATATAAGAGCATCCCAAAATAAAATAAGACCTCATCAAACATCTATTAATCAGGTATTTGTCATCCATTTTCACTAATTGTATCCACCCCATCCCATGATTTAACAACTCACACATAACCATATGAAGTGGTTGAGGATATAGAACTTAAAAAGAAACCACAAGAGCAATATACATTGAATGATTTATATAGGGTGTGAGTGAAATTGAGCATGGTAGGATCCCACCAATAATTTTATGTTATTCCTTTCAGATGAAATGTTTCCCATAGTATTTCAAATGTAATTAAAAAATTACCTTTTCTATATGTAAATAATTAAAGATAACCAAATATCACATACATAACATTATTATAAACTTTCACCCACTTTTAATTAAAATAAAACAATAACTTTGAAAAAAAATTCCTTGCCTAAGTCTCCTTTACTAAAAACCCATTTAAACCCCAATTTTAAACCCACCTTAGAAATAAATTTTTAAAAACACATTTGGAATCCATTAAATAAAACAACCAAATGTTAAATAATAGTATATTAAGAAAAAAGGTACCACATCACCATTGAGATAAAAATAAAAAATCATCATCAACTGGTTCTGGTGACATAGAGTCCAGTAGAACTAAGTAACACAAGCAATGAAACTATTATAATGAATCCATATAGTATCATGCGAAACACACTAGGTAATAAAAAAACATGGTCCTATAATTTAGCAAAAAAATGGGACCAACTTATAGTATATTTTATATCCAAACCAACACAATCTACGTGATTCTACTCACACTGGCTTCATTAGGGGAAAAAACCTAGCTTAAGATAAGTCACTCTCTGGGGAACTAGATAGTGTATGGGATAAAACTAGGATGTAAGGTCCTTTATAAAGACTGAAATCCATTTCAAATTTATTTTTTAAACTGAACCATTAGAATCTACACCAAATCCTTTTTAAAACATTTAACTCATCATTTTAAACAACTTAAAAAGAAAAAAAACATTTTCATCCATTTTAAATAATTCCATAGAAATCATCCATTAGACATTTTCTTGATCCAAAAATATTCAAATACCTTTAAAAAACATTAATTTTATTTTAAATAAATCATTTAATCTTTTTCATGAACACTTAGTGATCAGATTTACTTTTTGAAAACTATAAAACCATTAAAAAACCCTCAATACCAAGTGAGAAATGAACTTCAATATATTTATAGAAACCATTCTAACATTATATATAAATTTAATATAATAAATTAAAATATTAAAACACAAAGAATCAAATTACATGCAAATTAAATGGATTTCACAAAATCACATACCTCAAGTAAATAGTGATCAAGCCGAAAGTTATTTCCTTCAATGGAAAATACCCAAGAAAATAACAAGGGATAATCTATAATCCAAAATAACACAACCCCCACACCCCCAGATTAAAATAACCTAAACCCTAAATCCATATATGGTGGCCTATAGGGTTCATAATATGAAAGTAAATCATTAGACAAAACAAGGAAAGAAGGATAAGGAAGAGGGTTCAAGGCAGGGGACTGTATAAATTGAATCAACCACTTAGAAATGTTTATGGAGGATCTTGAAATAGCTAATGGATGGATTAAGATACATGTATGAACCCTAGGTTTATTTTAACAATATGGGAATGTAGAGAGGAAAATCACTTAAAATTTGAACATGGCCATTTTCTGAAATCCCAAGTTTTAAAAGTCGTGAATCTCGCATGGTTTGGAAAAATGGTTTGTTAAACCATGAACCAACCATGTATATTACACCATAAACTCATTAGACACTACACGGTTTAACCATATAGTTTATCAAACCATGAGCTAAACATGAGAAACTACTCTTTCAAAACTTTAAATTCCCCTGTATGATTACATCACAGTTTCTCGTAACCATGTGCAAAATCATGCAATAAAAAAATATATTCCCAAACATCAAAATTAAGGAACAAAATTTATAAAATCTCACTATAAAAAATAGTTTAAAATAAATAATAATAGTAAAACAAGATGTTACATCTATTATATAGATACCATTAACTATTTTTAATATTTATTAATAATTAAAATTTAAAGAATGAAATTTATTTAAGGGGAAGAATGTAACATCTGAGGCTTTAAAAGGAAATTTCCTTGATTTAAATATATGTCAATATTTCTTAAAAAAAGTTTTTTATGTTCCTTAAAAATAATTAAAACTTCATTATAAAATGTTTTATACATAATATGAACAAAACAAACAAACCTTCATTTAACTATAATAGAACATTACAATAAAAGTACTTGAAACCATGTATTGAATACAATGGATTATTACATATCAAGAATGATTACATCTACTAAAAGTGATTAAATTAAAATGAGATAATAAATATAAAATAATAACATCTTATAAACTAGTAGAACATGTGGATCATCTTTACTCTTGAGAATAGCCATTAGTTCAACTAAACCAAAAATGAGAAAAAAAACATCATTAAATGAGAAAGAATATTTTAAAATCCAAAATTAAAATTATAGGAATGGTAAGTTTGAGTAGTATTAATTATTCTATAGATTTATATAAGGATATATATAGGAATAAAATATGACTGAAATATATATGTCCATTGGAAATATGGTTGCTGGAAATATTTTCATTGGAAATACGGTCATTGGAAATATGGTTTTTAGATTTACATGTATCTAATACCTATACTAAAGTTATGTATTTTCAGTTACAAATTTAAAATAATATAATTAAAAAATAATAAGAAATTAAATAATAATAAAATATTTAACTAAAATATTAATTTATAAAAATCTTTTTATGTGTTACATATTGTTATTGTTAAAGAATGATGTCATGTATTTATAAAACTCAAATAAATATTTTTATATCAATGTATTACTAAAATTAAATTTTTACCATATAAATAAATAAAATGGAATGGTATTTGGATAAGATTATTTAATAAAAAGTGATATTTTTCAAAGAACTATTTTTTAAAATTATTGTGGGTGTTTAATTAATATTTACTAAATAATGATTTTATAGAAATAAATTGATAATATATATAAGAAATTAAATTAGCATCCATAAAATAGTTATTTTTTGGCATGTAATAAGAATAAATTGATTTTATGCGTAAAGGATACATTTATCCTAAATTTGTTTTTATGTGTTATAGGCACTTATATTAATATTAATTTTTATTGAATATAGATATAGTTCTGAATAAAATGGTTTAAATATTTAAATCATAATATCAAAATTGGGTAATATGTTCATAAAAATATGTTAAATTAATATGAAATAAGATTAAGAGCACGTAATGATTTTTGTTTATCATTTTTTATAAAAATAGTTTATTTTACATAAAAATTATTTTTTGATGTAAAAGTTAAATTAATCATATTTTGAAATTTTTTTTTTAAAATGAATTCCATTATTTGATTCATTATCTCAATATTATCTTATAATTAATTTTTTAGATATTTTCTAAAAAAGCTGACTTTTAATTGATTGGAGAAAGTATAGTTTTTATAAATATTATAACATTTAACACTACATCATTATATAAACGTGATTTAAAAATATATGGAAAAAAATATTGACTAAATTTATATTTAAAAATTATATTATACATTTTTAAATATTAATATTTATTTATAAATATATTCTTGACATTTTTTTTGTCTAAGTTCTATTTTATTCCAAAAAAAAAATATTTTTCCCTTTTCCATTAATTAAGTATTATCTAGGATCTATTGAATTTTTTATTTCTTTTAAATTTCAAAAAAAAAATAATAAATGAAAAATTTTCATAGTTATCAACACTATACGAGATTTTGGTGTAAATTCATTTTTATGGTTAAAAATGGAATTTTTTGAAATATTGTTTTTATGGTGTTAAGAATGATTTTATTAAAATTAATTTTTACCACATATAGAAATTTATTTTTTAAAAAGGTTTTTATGGAATCCCACCTTTTTATTACATAAATTTTCATTACATTTTACATACATAGGATCTTTATAGTCTAGTGTCTTGGAAATCAGGAACATAATACATGAAAACATCATAAAAAATCCTTCAAATTTTTTTTAAGGCTTCATAATAGGTTCATCCTAAGTACAATTACTGTATCTCATAACCTGGAGACATACATCAAAGGAAAGGGTGAGCAGAATGTTCGGTAAGAAAAACAAGGGAATCAATTTACTTATGAAATCAATAAGAACTTGATAAAAACATAAAGACATGAGAAATGGAAGTAAAGGCATTTCATAATGAAATTAAATTGAACCATAACATGAATATGTGGCTACAACATTTAATTTAGACATTTATGAACATATCACCAAGGTTCATCCCCAAGGTGTCATAATAATTACCAAGGTCATTCGCCAAGGTATCGTAAAACTTGTCTTCTCTAGAGATTAAATTCTTTACCCAATGCATTGGAGTTCTATAAGGGCACACCCTTAATATGTATTTATTTTCATGTGATCCACATAGATCATAATCAAACATTTCATAAATAACCCATAGAGATTAAAATTAATGGGCTCTACTTCAAAATCTTGATGTTTTAAAAGTACTTAAAAATAAGATCATTATGTCATTTATAACCCATGGAAAGGGAGTGAGGGTTATATGTATGTCAATTAAAGAATAAAATAGATCAATTTTTTTATTTTTGAACACCCATAGAAAAGAAATAAGTCTTTTAATTCACATAAATAAAACAAGAAAATTTCTTGAGAGAAAGAGAGAGGAATTTTGAGATGAAAATTCCACAGCAAAATGACTATATAACATGGTTTTAGAAAATATTTAAAAGATAGGGGACAAGGGTAAATCAATAATAAATAAATCCTAATATAGTATGGGTATATAATAAAAAGAAATAATATCATGGTATGGATATTTTATGGAAATACAATATGAAAATGAAACTCGAAGGAAAAGAGAAGATGCGATTTCTTTTACGAAAATTCGGCAGCCTAACGGTGTCTCTTAAAAATTCATAAAACCATTTGATGAGATTGAAAAGGGTCTCTAATTAATTTAACAGAAAATGGAAAGTAATAATGACATATAATAACATACCCCAAATGGAAACTAGAAGACATAACATAAAAGAAGTCATGACTTAAAAGAGGAGGGCGAAAGGTTCCATTACCTTGAAGAGTAATTTCGAAAGCTTGAAGGTCAAAACCTTGGGAGGATTGATGGAACCTTGGGAGGAATCCTTGGGAGGTATAAAGTCCAGAGCTTCATTGAGGAGGATTTTGGAATGAAAACAATGAGATAATGGCTTGGTATTTATAGGAAAAGTGAGGGAATAAATTTTTAATTTCCAAGGGACAACTCATCGGTGGTATTTGAAAACCCATAGGATTTACCATGGTATTTTCCCATGGTATTGGCCACATGGGACAAAACATACCATATCTTAAAATTCACAAGTCAACCAGATTATTTACATCATGATTACATCTTCAATGATGTCATTAAACACCCAGAACTCAAAACTGTATTTTTACTATTCACCCAAAAAACAACTGTTTCAGAAAAATCCCAAAAATTCAATCTAACCTAATATCGATGCTATGAATTTAAAAATGAACACGATTTTATGAAAATAATTTTCTAAATAATTTTAATTTAGTTTTTAAATAAAATCATTATTTATTCCAAAAATACAACTTTAAAAATATAACTCATTTTGTAACACCTTAAGAAAGTAATAAAGGTCCCATAAAGTTATCATATAACCATAACACAATAAAGTAAAAATTTATGATTAAATTTTATGAAAATGAATTTCCATTTTAAATTATTAAATTAATTATAAAATTGTAAATAAAATATTTATGACATACAAAAATACCCAAACTTAAACTATGATCGTTTTTTTCACTTTTAAGATGTCTAAAATGTATTTATACATTCATGGGTGAAGTTCCTATTTTTTTGGTCAATTTATTATTCATTACTATTCATACTAGTATGTTACTATTCATACTTTACTATTCACTAAAAAAATATGTTTATCTTGTTAGACTATAAATTTCTTACTGAACACAACTGTAAAAGACCACTTTTTTGAAAATCAATTCACATTATTAATTATCTAAAGAATAGAAAGATATTTTAAAATACCCCTTTTTTCCTAAATTCATCAACAATATACATCCTATATTTATCCGGACATTTGAAATTCACAAACTTTACCATAATAAGAAATAAAAATTTTATTTATATAAAAGGATTGTACAAAGTAGCTAAGGTCTCGTTACATATCCCCTTATAACACTAGTATAGGACCTAAGTGTAAGGTGTGCTATGGTGGTAGAATCTTGGGGGTGTCTCAGACAACATTTCCCGAGTGGTTATTTGTATCAGCTTGAACTTCTCCTTTAGTAAAATCTGTTCAAGCTTCACATGTTGAAGTTCAGCTTGGGCTTGGTCTAGAGAAAAGCCCAGTGGTGCTACCTCCTTCCCAAGCTCTGATAGATGGGATTCATATGGCCCGAGTCAACTAGATGATGCCATTGACTCTTCTTTCTATATTAATTAAACAAGATCATTTTAATTTATAAATAATAATTGTAACGTTAAGATTTTAGTTTCCAATGGTCATATTGAAAAATGGCCATATAACAGTCTAAACCTAACAGTCTCATTTAATTATACTCACTTCATTAATTAAAGGATATAGTTTTGTTGAGTATAAAATAAAATAACACACAAATTTAGGAAATAAATATTATTAAAAAGTTCGGGTCATTACATTCTTCCCCCCTTAAGAAAATTTTCCCCTGAAATTTTAACATGTAACCTAAAAAGAGAAAGGGTGTGGGTACTTCTGTCTCATAGACTCCTTTGGTTCCCACATGGCTTCCTCACATTTGTGGTTCCTCTACAACACCTTACCAAGGTGAGTAGTCTTGTTGCGTAGAACCTTGTATCTATAATCCAATTTCTCCACCAGTTTCTCCTCATAAGAGAGGTTATGTTCCAATTGTACCACCTCTGGATTTAGTACATGTGAAGGTTCAGGTATGTACTTCTTCAATAGGGATACATGGAATACATCATGAACTTGTGCTAGATTTGGAGGAAGTGCAAGCCGATAGGCCACTGCTCCTATGCGATCAAGTATTTCATAGGGGCCAATGTACCTAGGTCTGAGCATCCCTTTCTTACCAAACCTCATGACCCTCTTCCAAGGTGAAATTTGAAGAAAGACTTTGTCACCAACATCAAAATCCAAGCCCCTTCGATAGTTGTCGGCATAGCTCTTCTTCTGACTCTGAGAAGCCTTAATGTGTTGCTGGATGGCATGGACTTTTTTTGTCATCTCTTACAGAAGATTAGACCCAAGAATCTTTCTCTCACTAGATTAATCCCAAAAAGTAGGAGTTCTTCCTCGCTTCCCATATAGATCTTCATAAGGCACCTTTTGAATGCTCGATTGGAAGCTATTGTTGTAAGAGAACTCAACTAAAGAAATATTTTGATCCCATACACCTTTAAATTCCATTGAGCATGTTATAAACATATCCTCAAGTGTTTAAATAGTTCTTTCAGATTGGCCATCTGTTTGGGGGTGATAGGCCATACTAAAATTCAATTTATTGCTCAGAGCACGTTGAATACTTCTCAAGAATTTTTATGTGAACCTTGTATCACGCTCAAATATGATAGAAAGTGGAACTCCATGTAACCTTACCACTTCCTTCACATAAATCCTAGAAAGTTGATCAAGAGAGGAATATTCTTGAATGAAGATAAAATGGGCAGTCTTGGTGAGACGGACCATAATAACCCATATCGCATTGTTTCCTTTGGAAGTTCTCGGGAGACCCGTGACAAAGTCCATAGTGATATTGTCCCAATTCCATGCTGGTATGGGCAGTTGTTGCAATACCCATTTAGGAAGTTGTCGCTCTGCATTCACTTACTGTTATACTGGGCACCTTGAAGTATAATCAGAAATATCCCTTTTCATATTATCCCACCAATAATGATCACGAAGGTCCCTATACATTTTTGTGTATCCATGATGTATAGAGAAAGTAGAGCTACGAGCTTCATCCATCAAATCATTCTTTATTTACAGAGTATATGGAATACATAGTCTTGTACGAAATTTCAGTTCACCTTCTAGATCAATATTGAACTCAGGAAACTTCCCATCCTTCACAGCCTCAAACTTCTTCTGTAACAAATTATCTTCTTTATAAGATTTATTGATCTTATCTAGTAATGATGGTTGAGAAACCATTTGGGTTAGGGTTGATGATGTACCTTCCCTTATAATTCCCATGTCTAATTTTACTAGGTCATTGATCAAAGGATCTCTTTGAATCCTCATCATGGAAAGAACAACTGGGTATTTACTGCTTAATGCATCAACAACTTTGTTTTCTCTTTCATGATGATAATGAATTGAAAAATCATAGTCTTTGAGAAGTTCCAACCATCTCCTTTGTCTCATGTTCAATTCCTTTTGTGTGAAAATATACTTCAAACTTTGATAGTCTGTGTATATATGACATTTCTCCACATAAAGATATTTCCTCTATATATTCAGAGAAAAAACAACTGCAGCTAGCTCCAGATCATGCGTAGGATAGTTCTGCTCATGAGTCTTCAACTATCGATATGCATAAGCAATGACTTTTCAATTTTTCATAAGGATGAACCCAATACCTTTCATAGATGCATCACTAAAAATAATAAATCCTTCTCCACTTGAGGGCTGAGTTAACACGGGTGTAGCAACCAATCTCTTCTTCAGATCTTGGAAACTTTCCTCACACTCCTTTGTCCAGATGAACTTGACCCCTTTTCGAGTTAACTTGGTTAATGTATTAGAAAGTTGTGAAAAGTTTTTTACAAACCTCCTATAATATCCTGCTATTCTAAAGAAACTACAAATCTCAATTACTGTTGTAGGTTGAGGCCACTCCTCTACAACTTTTTCCTTTGTAGGATCAACTGTGATTCCTTCATTGGTAACAATGTTCCCCAAGAAAGAAACTTGTTGTAACCAAAATTCAAATTTTCTAAACTTCCCAAAAAGCCTCTCCTTCTGTAGAGTTTGAAAAATAACCCTTATATGATCCTTATGCTCCTCAATAATTTTGTAATATATCAGAATATCATCAATAAAAAATACCAAAAAGTTATCAAGGTAGTCCTTAAAGACTTTATTCATAAAATCCATAAAAATAGCAGGTGCATTAGTCAATCCAAGAGGCATAACAACAAACTCATAATGCTCATATCTTGATCAGAAGGCAGTTTTTGGAATATCTTCTTTCTTCACCCTCAATTGATGATAACCAGATAGAAGATCGATCTTAGAGAAGAATTGAGCCCCATGAAGTTGGTCAAATAAGTCATCAATTATTGGAAGAGGGTATTTTTTATTTACTGTGATCCCATTCAGTTCTCTATAATCAATGCATAGCTACATAAATCTATCCTCATTCTTCACAAAGAGAATAGGTTCTCCCCAAGGAGACACACTCAGTCGGATAAACCCCTTCTCCAAAAGATATTGGAGCTGTTTCTTTATTTTCTCCAGCTCCACATTTTCCATCATATACGGGGTCTTTGATATTGGATGAGATCTAGGTATGAGTTCAATAGAGAACTCTACCTCTTTTTCTGGGGGAGGTCTAGGCAACTCCTCAGAAAATAGGTCAACGTATTCCTGGACGATGGGGACATTTTCTACCCTCAAACCCTCATTTCCTTATTCTTCTTCACCAATAAACTCCCTAAAGAAGGATATAAGAGGTTCTTCTAGACAAATATCAGGTTGAGATATCTCTCCTTGGAAGATAACTGTAGGTTATCCATTCAAGACTACTGCGTTTTCCTTACTTTTTCATTTGATCTTAGCATTATACTTTTAGAGCCATTCCATCCCTAGTATAATATTGAATTCCATCATGGGAATTACTACTAGATTTGAGATAAGATTATGCTCACTAAAGTAAATCCTAGAGTTTCTAAATACCAACGATGCTTGGATAATCCCCCCAGGGGTATGGACCGATAACTCTACTTTTAGAAAATTGGGAGTTGATTCTAAATTCTTTGAAAACTTGGAGGAAATAAAGGAATGTGTAGAACCAGTATAAAAAAACAACTTTCTAGCTTTGAGAGAACAACAAGAGTACCCTCTACCACATCATTTGAAGCTTCAAATTCAGCTGTCGTGATAGAAAAAAATTTCTCCCTTGGCCTTTGCTGAAGCTGATGGTGGTTCCCCTCTACTGCCCTCAGATTTGGAAAATGATTGGAAAAGTTCCCAAGTTGTCCACACTTAAAGTACTGGACATCAGGTAGGGAATGCACCATATTCCCCTTGTCATTAGTGTATGGAAGTTGAGGTTTCACCTCACTATGACAATTCTTCACAATATGGACCTCTCTTCCACACTTGTTGCATTTATTGCTCCTGAGTAGGTAGTTCCTCGAATGCTTCTTCCCACATTTATTACACGTGGTACGTTGCACTTGCTTGCCCCCTCTTCCCTGATCAAAGGTCTTCACTAAGATGGGATCCATTGATCTCTTCTTGTCATTAGATTTATGAGACCACTCTATCTCACTAAACTCCAACTCGACTTTCATCACACTCTAAATGATCTCCTCATAGCTATCATAGTCTTAGTTGGCTAGATTCTTCTGCAGATGAGGTCTCAGTCCATCGAAGAATCTATCAACCTTACCATTTGGATCCATGAAAAAGCTAGAGGTGTAACGTGAAATCCTTGTGAAGTTCATCTTCTAGCTTCCCACAGATTCATTCTCCTTCTACTTCAACTTGAGAAACTCCTTCTCCATTCTTGTTCTCATCAATCGAGGGAAATACTTGTTGAAGAATATCCCTTTGAACTCTTCCCACTCCATAGCTTCAACTTCCACTCTTGGACTTGTGTTTTTAATCAGTTCCCACCACTGATCAGCTTCTCCCTCTAAGTGAGAGATAGCCAGGGTAATCTTCTCTTGTTCAGAACATCAGAGTATAGAAAATATCTTCTCGATAGAGCTGATCCACTTTTCAACAATCAATGGGTCTTTAGATCCACTAAAGGTTGGTGGTCGTTGACACATAAAGGATTCAACAAAAATTTGTTCCCTTCATGGTGAGATCAGTCTCTTAGCTTGATTCAAGTTATTTCCCATAACTTGAGTCAATTGATTCAAGTTATTTACATTTCGGCTTCCATTAGAGGGCCATCAGCGCATGGTCCATTGCGATCACCATTTGCATGGTTTCTCCTATTTCCCACCATTTTATAAAATGATAAAACCTTAGTGAGAAATTTATTTCATTTACGAATATTTTAACTATAAAGGATTTTATGTCTTAAAAATTCATTAAACAATTACATTTATCTATAAATCCTTCATAATGAATCATAAAATGCTTAGGATTAACCAAAAATATCCTTCAGGAGTTTAGTGACCAGGAGTGAAGCAAAGCCCGTTTTTGTGTACTAGGATACCCTAGTTCAAGCCCAAAACTCCTTGTCAGAGTTTTCACTCCTAGGTACCTCTATTCTAGAGTTGCCTCTACCTGCTCATATCTAGACAGGGATGTATTTTCTTGATAAAACACTTACTCAATACTCACCAAAATACAAGGAAGTTTTCCTATATTTAAACTTTTCTATAGGATTATTCATAAAGTTTTCATAGCCTAATTTCCATAAATAACTAAACTATCCTTTGATACCAACTATGGAATCCCGCCTTTTTATTACATAACTTTTCATTATATTTTACATACATATGATCTTTAAAGTCTAGTGTCTTAGAAATCAGGAACATAATACATGAAAACATCATAAAAAATCCTTCTAAAACACTTTTAAGGCTTCATCATAGGTTTATAATAAGTACAATTACTGAATGTAATAACCTAGAGACATACATCAAAGGAAAGGGTGAGCAGAAGGCCCGGTAAATAAAACAAGGGAATCAGTTTACTTGTGAAATCAATAAGAACATGATAAAAACATAAAGACATGAGAAATGAGAGTAGAGTAATTTCATAATGAGAATAACTTGAACCATAACATGAATATTTGGCTATAAAATTTAATTTATACATTCACGAAAATATCACCAAGGTTCATCCCCAAGGTGTTATAAAAATTACCAAGGTTATTCACCAAGGTATCGTGAAACTTGTCATCTCTAGAGATTAAATTCTTTACCCAATACATTGGAGCACTATCATGGTGAAACCTTAATATTTCTTTAATTTCATGTGAGCCACATAGATCATAATAAAAAATTTCATAAATAACCCATAGAGATTAAAATTAATGGTCTTTACTTCAAAATCACGACTTTTTAAAAGTTCTTAAAAATAAGATCATTATGTCGTTTATAACCCATGGAAAGGGAGTGAGGAGTATATGTATGTTAATTACAGAATCAAATAGATCAATTTTTTTTGTATTTTTGAACACCAATAGAAAATAAATATATTTGGATATTCATGTAAATAAAACAAGAGAATTTATTGATATAAAGAGAGAGGAATTTTGAGATGAAAATTCCACAGCAAAACGGCTACATAACATGGTTTTAGAAAAAATTGAAAAGAGAGGGGACAAGGGTAACTCACTCATAAATAAATCATAATACAATATGGGTGCAGAATAAAAATAAATAAGATCATGGTATGTATTTTTTATGTAAATACCATATGAAAATGAAACTCAAAGGAAAAGAGAAGATTTGATTTCTTTTACGAAAATTCGGCAGCCTAACGACGTCACTTAAAAATTCAGAAAATCATTTAATGAGAGTGAAAAGGGTCTCTACATAATTGAACATGAAATTGACAGTAATAATGATATATAATAACATACCCCCACATAATAAAATGGAGACTAGAAGACATAACATAAAGGAAGTCATGACTTAAAAGAGTAGGGTGAAAGGTTCCCTTACCTTGAAGAGTAACTTTGAAAGATTGAAGGTCGGGACCTTGGGAGGCTTGAGGGAACCTTGGGAGGACTCCTTGGGAGGTAGAAAAACCAGATCTTAGTTTATGAGGATTTTGGAATGAAAATAATGAGGTAATGTCTTGGTATTTATAGGAAAAGTGAGGGAATAAATTATTAATTTCTAAGGGACACCTCATCGGTGGTATTTGAAAAACCACGGGCTTTCCCATGGTATTTTCCCATTGTATTGTCCACTTGGGACACCTAATAACATATCTTACAATTCACAAGTAGACCAGATTATTTATATCTTTATTACACCCTCAATGATGTCATTAAACACTCGACACTCAAAACTGTATATTTACTATTCATGGAAAAATCAATTGTTTCAGAAAAATACCAAAAATTCTCTATAAACTAATATCTATGATCTGAATTAAAAAATTAAATTCATTTTATGAAAATAATTTTTTAAATATTTTTAATTTAATTTTTAAATAAAATCATTATTTATTTCAAAAATACAACTTAAAACTATAACTCATTTTGTAACACCTTAAGAAAGCAATCAAGGTCAAATAAAATTATCATATAGCCATAAGACAATAAAGTAACAATTTATGATTAAATTTTATGAAAATGAATTTACATTTTAAATTATTAAATTAATTATAAATTTTAAATAAAATATTTATGACATACAAAAATACCAAAACTTAAACTATAATCGTTTTTTTCACTTTTAAGATGTATAAAATGTATTTATACATTCTTGGGTGAAGTTTCTATTTTTTCGGTCAATTTTCTATTCATTACTATTCATACGTGTATGTTACTATTCATACTTTACTATTCACTAAAAAAATAATTTGATCTTATTAGACTCTAAATTTCTTACTGAACACAACATTAGAAGACCATTTTTTTGAAAATAAATTCACATTATTAATTATTTAAAGAATAAAAAAATATTTTAAAATGCCCCCTTTTTCCTAAATTCATCAATAATATACATCCTATATTTATCTGAACATTTGAAATTCACAAAATTTACCATAATAAGAAATAAAAATTTTATTTATATAAAAAGATTACACAAAGTAGCTAAGGTCTCGTTACATAGCCCCTTATAATACCAGCATAGGACCTAAGTGTAAGGTGTACTATGGTGATATAATCTTGGGGTGGCTCGGACAACATTACCTGAGTGGTGATTTCTATCATCTTGAACTTCTCCCTTAGGAGAATCCGTTCAAGCTTCACATGTTGAAGTTCAGCTTGGGCTTGGTCCAGAGCAAAGCCTAGTGCTTCTACCTCCTTTTCAAGCTCTGACAAATGGGCTTCATATAGCCCGGGTTTATTGGATGATTCCATTAACACTTCTTTCTATATTAATTAACCAAGATCATTTTAATTTATAAATAATAATTTTAATGTTAAGAATTTAGTTTCCAATGGTCATATTGACCAATGGCCATATAACAGTCGAAACCCAACTGCCTCATTTAATTATACTCATTTCATTAATTAAAGGATATAGTTTTTTTGAGTATAAAATAAAATAAAACACAGATTTAGGAAATAAATATTATTAAAAAGTCTGGTTCGTTACATTTTTCAAATTTGGAATCATCATTTTCAAATTATGTATTAATTTTAATTTCATTTTTTGTCATAAAAAATTTACTAAGGTAAAAAATTGGTTACCATAGTAAAAGTACATTATGTTAAAAAAATAAATTGAAGGAAATTTTCCAAAACTTTTTCTAACCTTATCCATTATATTTGTGTATTGGAGGTGGATCAACCAATAATAATTCCATATATATTATTTTCCACTTTTTGGGATACTTTATATTAAAATTTACATGTCTTTAATATAAAGTTATGAGTATTTACAAAAGTGTCACCCCTCTCACTTATAAAAGGATCCCTTCACCTTCCCACATAAACTCACACCACAAGCCTTTTATATTGATTAAATTATGAAACATTATATCCAAAAATATAGCTCTTTTGTTATTTAGGTTTTAGTCACATCAAAATACCATTTTAAGAAGGTTTAATGAGTTTTTCTAAGGTGAAAGGTAAAAAACTCATAATCACTTATTTTCATTTCTATTCCTTTATTTATTCTCTATCCTCCTCCAAATATATTCTAAACATACTTAAATAATTAAATAATTATCATAATTATACAATTTTTTTTATGGAATAATCATTTTATACCTTACACCTATTCATTAGAAAATGAAAATTTCACTCGTGTTATATACGGATTACCACCTCCATGAATGCGTATTTCATTTTTTGTCACCATCTTACATGGATGTTTATAAAAAATTATTTAATAAAAAGCATTATGTTTATGGAATGATTAATATTCTAAAAATACAAATTAAAAATCTTATATATAAAATTGATAATAAATTATCAGTGTAAACATAATCATCTAAAATGAGTGGATCATGAGGACACATGATTTATTATTTGAAACTAATAGCTTCTTATTTCATCTTATTCATTCACCTATTATTAATTAATATTTATCTATATAATAGCATATAAGTAATAAAATAATTTAACTTGAATAATTATATTATAATCACTTCATAATCATACTCATCCAATGATTATAGCATGTTCTTGTTTGGATCAGTTTAACCACCTGCATTAATGATGCTATAAACTTATATCATAGATTCATATGGAAACTTAATTAGTGGTAATATTGTATATTAATTAGTAAATAATGTTTTTTTAATGTTAATATTAATATTTACCTCATTATTATGTCACCACCTTTCATTCTTTAAAAATAATTGAAACAAGATCATCATCGGGTTCATCTTCAAAAATCATAACTAAAAATATCATTGAATGAAATTAGAACTTTATAAGTAATTATGGAACATCTATACCAGTAAATTAAATAATATGGGAATGATGAAATTTTTATCAAATAAAAAGAATCGATATAGCAATTATGAAACTCATACGAAAAAAATAAAATTGTAAATATTCAATGATGAAAATAAACTATAACTAATATATGTATATATAATGACTATAAATTAAGTATATTAAAAATAATATATAAGAATAATTTTCATAAATGATTTATTAAGATATTTATTTTTATTATACGATAGTTTAATTTTCATCCGTCCAAGTGGTAATTCAAGGGAAGGGTTTCATTGTATCAATTTAAATTCATTGATATGTGTTTCAAATTGTGCACGTATTTGCATTTATATGGTGTATATATTGCATATTTGAAATATTATATCATTATTATCTCTTTATTCATGGTATTTAATGTCTCATTTAATTTTTACACTTTCAATAGGTTTTGATTCAAATGTTATAAAATATGTAAGGCTTTTTGGTCATAATTTTCCTTCTTTGAGACATATGACATATTCATAACATGTTTCTTTTTTCTGGTGTATATACCACCCATTAATGTATTTATATCATAATTATATTTAAATTAAACATATTTTAATATCTATATATTTTTTATCATTATTAGTCTTTTGAATCAAAAGTTACTAAATATTTAAGGGTTTTTTCCAATCACATTTTGAATTCAACATTGATTTAACTAAATTACAACATGGTGAATTTTTTTTTATATTTCTCTCTAAAAACATTATTTTCTTATCCTATGTTTTTTCATGATATTTATATTTCATCCTAAATTTTCTTTATCTTTGGTTTATAATTCACCCAAAGTGATACTTGTAATAGAAACCGACCTTACATTTTCTTTCCAGTCAAGAAATTTTCTCTTCTATATCTGTATTCTTTATAACCACAAATGTTTTACATTTTTATTTGTAAATTTAAAATTGAATCATTTTCTATTATCTTTATACTTCCATTTTAATCTTTTAAAAATAATTATTAATTATTATTTTTAAGGATTTACATTTCTTTATAAATGTTTTACAAGGTTAAATGGATGTTTTCCTATTATAATGTATTTTGTTTTCTAACCCATGTTTCATATTATTTACCTTTATTTCATTTCAAGAGTACATTATTGATATTTTAAATTTGAAATAATTTTTTCAAAATAGTTTTTTTTCATCTACTTGAAAATAATATTGAAAATTTAATTGTGACCTCATTTTGGATTAACTTTTAATTTCTTTACAAAATTATGAAAGGATTTTTATTTACAAATTCATTTTTCTTGTAGTCATTTTTAGAATTATTTTTAAAAAATCCACTATGATTTTTCATGTTTTCTCAAGTAAATTTACATTCCCTTTTTATTAACAAAATATTTTTTTTAAAAGGGTATCCTATATGAAAAAAGGTTTTTTCTTTCTTCCTTATCCAAGAAAATTTTATTGATCTTTTGAAAATATTTTTCATCTATGTCAACATCCTTTAATGTTTCTTATTCTTAAATGGTGAATATAATATAATGATACCATTTAATTTATTTCACAGTATTTCTTGTGATTATGTATTATGGAGTTTTTCATGAAAACCATTTATATTCATGGGTTAATCAAGCTATGATGAATTATGAATTTTTTCAATTTCTTATGTCATCCATATGTATGGTTTTTCATTATAAAATTTGTGGTACCTATATATCCATATAATTCCTTAGGTAATGTTTTATATCTCATGATATTACTTGTTTCTGGGAATTTGAGTGAACCTAGTCCCATATAGGACTCCTTACACTATACGATGATGGTATTGGTAATGATCCTTGACCTAGGAAATGATTTTTCTATGATTATGTAGGTTCCATGCATTTATACCTCATTATTATGCTCATGTTATGTTTTTAATAGATCAAAACTATCAACTCTGGTTATCAAACTCTTATTACTCATATCTTATGTTATAATCAAATCCTTATGCTATGAATCATGTTTTTTTTATCTATTTTCTATTGAGTATGATTCTCTTATTCTATGTACATGGACCTTGATTATGTTCTCATACCTAAATTATCATTTTATTCTCACTTTTGATATTCAATTGTTATCTATTATGATTACTTTATTAAGAATCTGACCTCACCCTTTATTATGCTTCTCATTCCCGAAGTTATGAAGATAATTATATCGTATGATATGTTTAGAAGGAGGACTATTATGGTACTGATATAGAGAAATATTCACAATTATGCGAAATAAGGATTTAATATAAGTAATCTCCAAAGACACTAAACCTTTGGGTTCTCGGGTTGTTTTATTATTTCAATGATATAGTTTTTAAATAATGAATATAATTTGAATTATATTCCATATTATCATGAGTTTTCTCACTTAGTGTCAAAGCTAGTATGTAAAGTATGTTTTTTAGCACCAAACCTAGGAGTGTGTTTATAGGGAACCTCAATGAATTTATTTAGTATGGAAATTTGTTTCTAATGAAACTCAAGTATAAAACTCTTATAAATTTAAAATAATTTTATAATTAATTAAAAAACAATTGGGAGAGAGTACTAAGATCCTCTGATCAGATCCGAGTTTTGTATACTTGAGATAAGAATACATTTATCATCTAAGAGATCGTGGATTTATTTCACCTTTTACTCCTCCTGGAACACCATAGTATATTTGTGAGTCTGAGAGGAGGAATCATAACTTTTTTTATATGGTTCTACTAATGGTGAGTCGATGTGACCTTCCTATTACATTAGGTGGTTATGATATAGAGATTACTGAATTATTACTAAGCTAAAATCCATCTAAATTATTCATAAAGACACTATATAACATATGGACCGGGAAAAGATTAGTTATGTATTTTATAAATATTTTTGGTTGTAAAGAATACATTCAATGTTTGGATTTGGATGAACTTTACCCTAAGTCTAACAAGTGATAATTTATTGGTTATCCTATGGGAACTAAAGGCTATTATTTCAATAACCCTACTAATTATAAGGTATTTTGTGTCCTGATTTACTATATTCCTTTAGAAGTAATTTATTGATTGTGGAGTTACTGGAAGGAATACATAACTCAGATAATTTAAAAAACCAACAAAGAGTAAATTTTCATGAGATTGATGTTGATCTAGTTCCACAATTAGTTGTTGAAGAAGAAGCGACTCAAGATATTTGAGAAACTCGAAGGACAAGTTGGATTCATCAAGAGATTGTGAGATATGTATTTCTTAGGGAATTTGATAATCATGTAATGTTCATAAATAATGAACATAATTTCTACCATGTCGACATCAAGAGTTTTGATTATAAGAAACGATTAAAATATATAGAATCATAAATAAAATCCATACACAATAACCTAGTTTGGAACTTTTTAAATTCTTCTAAAGGGGTGATACAAATAGGGTGAAATTTAGTTTTCCATAAAAAACTGATATGGATGGTAGAGTGTCTATATATAAATAATGCATGGTGTAAAAAGGTAATAAGAATGTTCATGGTATTGTCTATAAATAAACAATTTTCTCCTATAGAGATGATAAATTCAATTCGAATTTTTTGTTCCCTGACATATTATTTTGATTATGATATATATCAAATAGATATAAAAAATTATTTCCTCAATGAAAATTAATTCAAATATGCGTATTTTACATGAATCAAAGGTTTTGAAGTACTAGATAAGGATATTAAGGTATACAAGTTGAAACAGTCCATTTATGGACTAAAGTAATCTTCTTAGAGTTGGAATATTCGGTTTGATGGTGATATCAAAGAGTTTTTTTATAATAAATGTAGATGATTCATATGTGTACAATGGGATTAGTGTATTCAAAGTAGTTTTTATAATATTATATTTTGATTAAATACTACTTTTCATAAATGGAATCCCAATACTTCCCTATGTGAAGATGTGGATTCTTAAGTGCATCTCAATGAAATACATGGGTGAAGAAACCTGCAAACTAGGTATGAAGATCTATAGAGATATATCTAATAGTTTTCTTAGACTAATTCAGAACATATATATTGGTAAATCACTAAATCATTTTCTTATAGATAACTCAAAAATGGGGTCTTTACTTTTATTTCATGACATGAATATCATGAACAATAAATATCCTTTTAATGATTTAGATAGGATGGATATAATACCTTATGAATCTGATATAGAATACATCATGTATTTTATATTGTATACTCAACTCAATGTCTCATATAATTTGATCATAACAAGTATATACCAATCTAATATTATTGAGATTCACTAGATTTTTGTGATGAACATTCTTAAGTGCTTAAGAAGGACTGAGGATATATTTTTGGTCTTTTTAAGAGAGGTTGTTCTCCATGTAAAGGGTTCCACAGATGTTAGTTTTTGATATAACATAGATGATATGAAATATCAATACAATTTTGTGTTTTAACTAAATGGTTATGATATCATTTGGAAGAGTTCCAAATAATACACCATAATAAACATTATAATATAGGTGGAATATATCACTGCATCAGATGCTATAAATAAATCTATTTGGATTGAGATTTTTTTTACTAAACTTGGAGTATTTCCTAGCATCAAGGAATAAATATAGATTTACTATGAAAGAATGGAACTATTTTTCAATCTAATATACCATGGTCACACCAAAGTAATAAATAAATCCTTCAAAAATAATTTCTTATGTAGTATATTGTTGATATGGGTGATTTTATGATCTATTGGGTGGATATAAATTACAATGTTTCAAATCCATTAATGAAACCATTTCCATAGAAATGACATGAGGGTCATGTAGAATATTTGGGTATTGGATACACGAGTGATTATTTGTAATGGTTATAAACCAATAATTTTATTATAATTAAGGGAATATCTATTTATCATTCATTCACATGTGCTTCTATTTACTTTACATGAATAGTGTAATGATAATATCCCCTCAAATATGACTTTGAGTTTTCCCTAATCGATGACCATCATGGAGTATAATGGGTTGTGAAGATATGTTAGGGTTAACATGAATATAATCTTATAATCATTGCAAAGGGTTGTATATGAGATACAAATAATAGATTCATGAGGTAATGCATAGATACTTATTACTTGAAAATACCCTCCAAAGTATATCTCATGGAATGTCATTAAGTTATTGATATACCTATGGTTGTATTATTATTATCAGTACTTTTTACATGAGGTTGGAGAGATACCTATAATAAAATAATTCATACTTTGATACCTTTAATATGAAATTTATTAAGACTTATCTAATCATCAGTTGGTTAGGTATGTTGTTTTGGTGTTCAATTCATTTCATGGGTACTGAGGTTCACTAGTGGGAACTATCTGAGGACGCTCTGGATGTGGGTTTTAGCAATGGAGGACCCCCCATAATGACGGTTTTAGCCAATTCCCCCCCTAATGGGGGGGGGGGGGGGGCTTCTCCAATCTTTGAGGATGATACCAATTCTTTTGATCCATTATCTAACCATGATTTCCTACCCCCATTCCCTCAAATATCACTTAGTCCTAAAGTCCCAGATTTCGTCAATAATTTTTCCCAGCATTCAATTTAGACTATGGAGTTCAATGAGTCCATAAATATTCTGAATGTGGTGTTGATTTCAAGGTTAAAGCTACATCGTCCTTCGGTGGATACATTTTATAGGTTTATTTTAGGGTTGTGGGGTTTTCATGATTGAGCAGTGGTGGGTCTGATTGAAAATTGGAATATAACGATTCGATTATCTTTGGAAGAATACCTGGTTAGTGATTTTTCCATTTCCCCCTATAGATCTAATAGTTCCTAGTTCTATCCCTTCAGGTGGACGTACGACTTCTATATGAAGTTCTATATCCCAATAGCGACAATTTGGGTTAGTTTCCCTGAGGTTCCTTTATCGTTTCAAAACCCTACTATTATAAGAATTCTGGGGAACCTAGTTGGTATATATTTATGCTTTGATAGTATAAGTAAGTCAGTTTTCCACCCTATTTTCCATTGAATTTGCGTCTTGGTTTATTTCTCATGACCACCAACAGATTATGTTTGGATTTTAGTGGGGGGAGTTCAGGGGAAAGTAGCTTGTGATTTTCAAATCATGGTTAGAGTTCTACTCCACTTTTAAGAAATTGGGTAACACATGGACTTTATATAGGAATGGAAGTAAGAATAAGTATCAATAGGAGGTTGAAGACATAGGAGGAAGTGTCAAGGATTTGGGACCGGATGTTGGTGACGGTTTGATGGGGAAAAGTGGTTTGGGTGTTTCCCTAGTCCCATGTAATGTTAATTTCATGAAATTCAAGACATAAAAGGGAAACCCTTTGGTTATTTATATCATTAGTGGAATATAGTTGGATCTAGTTGGTCCCACACCATTTTTACAAGTCCCTTTGGTAACATTGGGTACTGAGATGGTATGTACTATTAGTGTTCCTAATTTGTTATCATGTAACCCAATTGAGGTCTCCCGTGGTGGGAATGTTACTGGTGGCGGTATCAACCAGGAAGTGGAGTCTTAAGTGGGTGATGAGGGAGGTTTAAGGACTCCTAAGGTAGCCACCTATGTGAATATAGTGATTTAAGGGGTTTGACAACACTAGAAGATAGAGATCCCAAGATGTAGATATTGATCATGTAGTGATCTATAATGTGGTTAATGAGGGTGTTCCATTAGGTGGAAAGTGTCAGGAGAAAGATATAGTGGGTGGGGCTTCTATTAGATCAAGCCCAAGGAATCAGTTGACATCCATTAAGCTATGAAACCTATTTGAGAGATATATGAAGGAAGGGTAGGTCCAGGAGGATGAACCAGGCTGGGTAAAAAATTCTAGGGATGATCAAGGAGTTTCTAGGGAGAATTCTAGTGATGAATCTTACAAGAAAATCTTAGGAGATAGTTCAGATATTCTTACATGTAGAGGTATTATTAACTCGAGGAGGGTGAGGTTCATAAAGGAAATAAGAAGGTATGAGAATAATATTCATATTTACCCCTACCAATGGAGACTATATCCACAAAAAATCCAAATCCAAGTCACTAAAATGTGATTACAAAGTTTTTAGAAATTTTGATCAGACAGAGGCTACAAATGATGGGTATGTTCCCCTCAACGGACTAATAACTAGATAGAAGTGGGTGGAATCCATGGTTTTTAAGCATGTTCTAGAGATTCTCATGCATTCAGATGAATAAATAGTGTAGGAGGTTATTGGGATTAATTCCACACTAGGTGAAGTTGATAAAATTATGGGAAGACTGATACTCATGGACATCAATTGTGAGAAGTGTTCCAAGATTTAAGAGAAAGATCATATACTGATAAGAGGATTAAATGAAGGGAAGATCACCGAAGATGATTACATGTAAGCCTTGTATAAAATGGTATTCCACATTGAAGACCTCATAAAGGATGATCTGAACCTATAGTTAACCACTATTTCTTGGAAGTTATATTGGGAGAAAGTTTCTAATAGGCTTAAGTTATCCTTTAATGATTATGTGGTCTCTTTTAATGGTTGTTTCAGGTGAACCTTATGGTTTCTCAATTTCCCATTAAAAGAGTTTTTTTAATAAAAAGTTAATTTTTATCATGTATGTTGTTGATCAAATCATCGGTTCGAGAATAACCAAAATGGGATTTATCAACTTGTATGAAAAGTTAAGACATATAGGCCCCTGATTGAATTAGATTGAATACATGCATCACCATGCTTAGTTGAGTCATATATGATGCTTATAGCTATTTTAATGAGGGGAAATTAATGTAATCATCTATAAGATGAATGACATGTGATGTATTCATTGACCTGGTTATTATTTTTCAAATAATCAAGAAAATATGAGATGGATAATAGTATATTGAAATTATTATCTATCTAGTGGTCACCTGATTTCCTATAAAATGGGGTTATATAAGTATAAATATGATTTATATAATATATCTTTTGGTCAACATGTCCATCTAGATATATGGGTATTTTTTTATGGATATCACACCATACCCTTTAGTAGCTTAAGTGCATCGATGCTTTTCTATAGACATCTCTTTTCTTACATCTATGTAATAGGGATTTAATATTTGTTTTAAATTTTAATAATACCTACAGGATCAAAAAATTGGGCCTTTGTTAAAGTTTTTGTTCCAAAATTAAGATATATTGATGAAAAAATATCCAAAATAAGTTTCAAGTGGATTTATAAAGAGTATTTATGTTTTTCATTAAGTCCTTATGGTATTCTAAGTAAAAGTGGGATATTTATGAATATGAAATTAATATAGGGATGATTTATATTATATAACTACCCAAATCATACCATATATTATGAAAGTGAATCATATCATAGGATATGATGGGTGGATATCATAAAAAATAAATAAATTATTTTATTGATTATATCATATGTTATTATTATCATTATGATATTCCTTGTATGTAATGAAAGAATCTACCATACCCCTCCTATATTGTTTTTCTCAATGATAATCCATTATGAATGGATTAAATATAGCTTTAAAATACATTTAAATAGTCTATTGGATTTTCCAATGGGGATTAATTTATGTGATAACACCTGATACGTTGTATATGGTCGATGTGTTATCCATTTAATAAGAAATGTTGAGGATGGATATATAAAGGGATTTAATCCCTTCTATTGGGAGAGCATGATCATAAATTTCATACTAAGCTTTCTATATTCTCTATTACTTCCCTATATATCATTTTTTACATAGTGAGGGTTCTATAAACCCTTTTGGAATATAGAATTCCTTAAGAAAAATTCTACAATCACTTTTCCATTCCATTCACCATAAATATAAGAGGATTTTTATTATTTCTTTTATGATCATAATAAATCCAAAACCATTAAATAATTGAATGGAGGATACTATTCTAGCATTTCATGTTCATAATTCTTTATTATTCATGCATGTTAATTCCCTGAAGATAAATCAAGAATTGGTTTGGTTTATTTTCTTAGTAAATAATCTCTATATGATCCCCTTAAACCCATAAATATGTCATAAATATTTATTTACAACTATCATAGCTCAATATAAACTATTTGATTAGAATTCATCAATATAGGAGATGTTCCAAGATACAACTCTATATTGAACTCTATCTCCTGCCTCAGTGCCAAAATTGTCATCTCTTAATGAATATATCAATGAAATCATCAACCACTCTAGAAAACACATTCATATTCACCTCAATTAGATAAATAATTAAAATTTATAGTTGAGATGTAATTACTTGAGGATAAATATATCTTAACTGAATCCTTCTATAATTATCATGACCTGATTCATCCAAACGGTACTAGACCAAGTTGAAACATAGCCCCAAGGTATTTCCCCAGTCCCCACAGGATATGAATTGGCACTAAGAGTTCTAATTCATTATTTTAGGAATGATTTTATCATTCATAAAACCAATTACTAACAAAATAATAATAGTAATAAGAAATAAAAACATCCAATATGAATGTTCCAAAATATCCTAATACAATAAAATAAAACTTAAAAGTTAAAATATAAACAATAAACTCTGATAGTAATATCTGATGTTAAGTACAAAATCTAATCCACATTCACTAGCTCCATCACTATGTAAATCCTAAAACATGCCAACAGTGATCACACAAAACATGAACATATTCAAACATCAACTAGAATATATAGATGCCTATAACACATACCATGAAATCTACATGCCTACTAAGGTTCACATATAGTGTGTGAGAATATAATACTCACTGGGAAACCACCATCATTCTAACAAAATTGGAATAAACTTAGGTGTATTTGATAGTTTTATCTACTCATTTACACATATATAAAAAATCATTTTAAAATATAAATTCATAAAATAATTATAGAAAAAAATATGATATAAAGTAGTCAAAATGTATAACTACCTATAATGGGAGGATTAATGCCTTATATAACATATTCAATCCTAGTGATCATAATATAACACAATAATCTTGTCTTATACCCTACATTTTGAAATACCATAACAAATTATAGCTCACACATGTACACATATACACCCACATATATGAGTAGATGTTTGATAAAGAAGTAAAGTACCTAATTAATTTTCTTAATGTAATATGGTATAACCACTCAAGGTAGCATTTCATCCAATCCCAATGAATATAATAATATTTAAAATGAGTTAGATTGTTATGATCCCATCCCACATTAAGATCTAGGAAATCTTACAACACAACCCTAAACAAATTGAACATTAATAGATGGAATACCTACTTAAATTTTTTATGGAAATAATATATTTCTACTAGAATTATCATAATTTAACAAAAAAATAGCCATGATCAACTCAACTAGAGTCCCCTTGATTGATCGAGTTTGCTCATTGGATCCTAGAATTGATCACAACATATCGATTAAACACTAATTAGGAAATTTGGAATGGCTTCTGGATGATTTTCCCTCAACTGTTTCTAGTTATGATTTCATAAACTAGAAGTATTTTCTTATATGGTAATAGTACTCAAATGGATTTCTTGACTCTAATAGCTTCTACAATCACCTTTAGTTAGGTGATAAGAAATAGATTAGTAACTCAAACAAAAATTGGATGCTTCTTTCAATATTCACACTACTTTGGAGACTTTATCTTAATGGGGTTCATGTATATGAAAACCTTCATCATGTTGGAATCTCTCTATGCTCTAAATTGGTCATATTTTCTTAATACCATGAGGATTTCAATCATCACTTCTTAAGCTATAAAACTACATCATCGCTATGGAAACTCTATTTTATATATTTGAGTTACATCACCCCATTCTGACTCATTATAGAATTTTTTTTATTACCATTCTCGGTATTCATATTTCCAAGAAGGCCATGGTTTATTTAGGGTGGAATGTGATGAATTTATTCACTACATTTGGTGAGGCGGAAACAAGTCTATTCACATCTAGGCTCATTTTAATTCACATTTGGTCCTTGATGATGTAATTGAAGAAGTTTAGCATGTAAACTCCCTACATAATGAATGTTGCAGTAACTCAGTAAGGTATCTCATGATCTTGAGGTGACTAGATACTATAGTATACTTTCCTCATACTCTTGGTACTATTTAAGTATTTTGGATACCTCCTTCTCTAGCTAAATGAAATGAAATACAGATGGAGCATCAATGGGAAACCAAGGGCCATCCTGATATGGAGTCATCTTTAGGGACCCCAATGGTGATGTGGTGTAATTCCTTCATAGACCTTGTGGTCATTTCACTACATTGGAATCCAAAATGATGGGCCCTATCAATGTTTTTGGAATTTAATTTCAAAGAAATTAGAACATCACCTGGTTTGAGTGTGACTCAATGACCATTTTTCAATCCATAAGGATGGGAATGATTCACATCTCATGGAAGCTAATAGAAAAATAGACCAAATGTCTTGATATGATATCCTCTATGAGCTATATTGTTACTCATATCTTTCAGAAGGGCAATTACCTCACTGATTGCCTTTCAAATAAAGAAGTTACTAAAGAGGGGTATAGTTCTAGCACTCTTTTTTGTGACATTTGTCCCACCTTTCCCTAGAGAAAATGTAAAATTCTCTCCTTCAGACTCTTGAAATTTTCTTTGATTTTAATTTAGATCATTCATGATCACTTTTATAAAAAAAACATCAGGAAACCATCATGTATATAAACACAATTCCAAATAAGTTGCAAGTTATAGAATATATTATTCTCCATGTTCATTTAATGACATGCCATGTTATGAATAATTATTATAGTAAGTAATAATCAATATTTTACTATTGTCAATCCAAATAGGGTACTAAGTGTGGAATAAGTGGTTACATGAGTGATCTATTAATATATTGGCTCGAAATGGAGTATAGTGGTCATAACCAACACATGTGTAGGGTAACCCAAAAGAGGAGAGAAATGAGGTCCAAAAGTTACTTTAAATACTGGTTTCAAAGGAAGTTTCTTTTCAAGAACAAGTTTTTTATGCATAATATTTACCTTAAAAATATTATTTATTATAAAGTGGGGAGGAATATTGTCCATAAATTTTTTATACCTCACTTGTTTTATTATTTTAATTAGTTTCACTTGAAATTTTCTTGAATCAAATATTTATTAAATATAGTAATAGTATGTTTTAGAAAATAAGGGTTTTATAAAATAGATTAAGAATTAAAGACATGATTTTAAAACAAAAATCAAACCCAACAATTTAAATAATGGAAACAATTAAATCCTTTTATAAATCAGGTTTTTTAAAAGTAAAAAACTCGGATAAGAAAATATAAATATTTCTAAAACCAAATCATTACTTTCTAGCCAATATAACCCATTTTTTACCTCTCCAGTGATGAAAATTATTAAGTGTTGTTATGAATTAATCCTTAATTTATAATTCATCTTAGTTAATAATGGAATGATATTATCTAACTTTTTTTATGTGTGACAAGTATCATAGGAGAGTGTTCTTAAGATAAAATTGTTTACAAATTAAATCATAATAACACAACCATTTATTAAGGCCAAATGGCACCTAAATCATTGATTAAATTTATAAGGTAACTTCCATCACCATAGGAGGTCTAGTAGGGAATAATTTAATAGATCTAATGTCATACTGGGAGTTCATACACCCTTATAAATTCTATCTGCTAACTTAAAGAAACTAAATTATTCACATTTGAAAATACATAGAAAATTATCCCATACATAGAATAGAGGATATCAAAGGTTAAGCCAACTTTAAAAGGCATCTAATATTAGGGTACAATATAGGTACATTACTCAGTATATTTTAAAAGAAAAAAAATAAATGTAAGATATGATTACACAAAATGAAACTGAAATAAATCTAAAATTAGTTCTAATAATAATAAATTAAACATTTAAGAGTTATTAAATCATTCATGATTTGAAAAAATTATAATTTAAATCTTATAGAAACTAGTTTAATAATTAAACAAAATATATATGAGTTAATTTATAGAAAAACTCATATCTTTATTTATCAAGATATTTCCTAGAAAAATCTTCATTCGTATGATTGAAAATATTTAAGTTCCCTTTTATTAAAATATAAAACCAATGAAAGGTAAATCCAAGAAAAACCTAAGGATTTCTATATGGTTCAGAACCACTTAACATTCACTTAGCCTTAATGGGAACTCCTTCATACTCTATAGGTTCCATAATAGCCCCTATTTATCACCAAATTACAGTCCAAAATAAATTATAAAAAATTACACAAGTAATAAAAATCCTCATATTGAAAACTTAAAAGAAACATATCCAAAACTTAGTTAGAAAATAACAAGAATTATTCTAATCATAAATCGGTAGATATATCAAATTAAAGAAGGCCCAAATAACCATAATCAGGTTTTTAAACCTTGAAAACCCTAACAAAAATAAATACATAAAGAATATCTAGTGAAATAGTAAGAAATGCCTCTAAAAACAATCATTTAGGAATTCCCCATCCTAATAATAAGAGGGAAAGGAATATGATTAGATTTCACTATGATGTTGGTGAATTATCAATTTTAAAACCACATTTAAAAAAAATTAATATAGAATAAGAGGAGAATAAGGGATAATAAGGAATAAGAGTAGATAAGAGAGATATTAACTAGGTTTTTATAAGAGAAAATAACTTTTAAACCATCAAGAATCAAGGTCCAATAGGAGGGGAAGGATGCCACGAATAGTATAAGGGAATCTCTAAAATGGTATGTAAGAGTGTGGATTTAAATTAGTAAATAATAGAATTAAAAAGGATGGAAAATAAAAATAAAAAACTTCCCTCCTAAAAAAACACACCCAAAGTCTATTGGGTACTAGGTATGATACCAATAGATACCTAGTAGTACCCTAGGTGCTCCCTCCTCTATCAAACTCATCGAGTACCTAGTGAGTTCCCTTTGAGTAGCTGGTTCCACCTATATTTCTAGGGATACAAGTGTTACAACCCATTAAACTAATAAAACTTCTAAACCTTCTACCATACTACAAATCAAGACTGAAAACACCTATAATTTCTTCCCAATATTTCAAATTCAATGAAAATATTCCAAAATAAATTACCCCTTCTCTGAGAGTAAAAATTCAAATTCAATCATAACTTTATAAAACAAAATTATCAAAAACATCATGACCATGTTTAAGATCATTATATCCTTGTTATAGTTTTATGATAAATACCATGGGATATTTACCCATATTTGAATAAGTCACCCTTCTCTGTTACCATTTCATCACATCCTAGCCCTACCAAGACTCTTCCTAAGCAAAAAATAAAATCAAAAGTGACCCTGAATCCCACATCTAAAATTTCATGGGTTAATTACTATAAAAAAGGTTATAAAATCAAAATATGGGATTCATTACCCATATTTATGTAAATCAACAACCACATACTCAATAAACCAAAAAACCTTTCAAACATCAATAAATGAACATATGTATGTATATGTCAAAAATGAAATATAATCTAACATTTATTATAGAAAAAATAACCAAAAATTTCATCCCACTCCCTACTATATTCCTCCTCCAACCTATTATATGTCCATTGAATTTGATTAATAAAGCCTTTTTGAATTATATATATATATATTAATAAATTATTCACAAAAAATCAAGAGAAATATTGTAATAAGAAAAAATCCAACACATATCATCCACAACGCTAACCATGTTTTCAAATTTGTATCACCACAACCACATCACAACTTCCATGTTACTACAATAATCACACATAAACCACTATATATTTCTATCCCCACCTCTAATGAGGGTGTATATGTAGCCAAAAAACAACACATTGTTTTATATAAGGAATATAATGCTACAATAATATAAGTTATATAGTTATACAACTATAATTATAACAATTATACCTTTATTATGAATACTAAATTCTAGGGAAAACAACATCCCTTTCAATATCCATAACATCATCAAGTTAAAAAACATTAACAAAATTAACACCATAAAAATAAATAATAATAAAATTTCAACACAAACCAAATAATAACATCATCCAAAACAAATAACCATAATTAATTACATAATAATAATCACAACACACTTACCAATATACTCTGAATTACATATATCCCCAGGGTTTCTTACCCAAATATCCACAATCAAACCACAATATTATTAGTTCATTAGTCCATGATGATTCTATTTTTAATTCTCTCCATATATTACTGATTATGTTTATATATCATTATACCCATGTTATCTATTGTATTTACTCATCACCAAATCAATATAGCTATATTGATTTATTGAACATACATAAAAAATAAGTCAGAATCGCATACCTGAAAACTATCCTTTGTGTTCATCCTATCAAAACCAAGATTCACCACCCCATATTTCTATGTACATAATCTAAATATGAGACAGTATACTCCAAAATCGTAAATCTATACATGATTCAATAATTTTACATCAAGAAGATTTTGATATTCTGAATTGGGAATTTAAATTCTTCCCAAGGATGAATAAAATATTATAGGTTCCCACGAGGTCAGTTAAGATTATTAAATAGGTGTTTTAGGTGTTCAAAAATTAGATCATATAAATTAATTCCATTTTAACTGTTAGTATTCATAGTCTCTATAATGATACAATTAATTATATAACCTCCACTTTCTAAAAACCTATAATGTATGAGAAAAATGTATAGTTTCCTTAACTATGTAGTCAAACTTGAATTCTTCACAACATCAAAAATCATCATGCATATGTGAAACAAATAGTTTTCTTAACTAATCAGTTAACCATATAGTCTTTTTAAAACATATAAAAACTTCTTTCAACAATTATGATTCTCATTAAAATGATCTTTAATGTAAAACCCCATTATGATTCCAATAGTGTATTAAAAATTCACTTTCGAGTTTTTTGTTAAACCTTATTCATAAATAAATGTATTGAATTTGGAAGTTATTTATATTATATTTAATTAATGATGGATGTGGTCAAATGGTAGATGAGTTGTAATTTGATTTCATTCGTGATAAGATAGATTTTAAAGAAGGTGGATGTTGTTTTCAGATTATTTGATATATTTAAGAAGTGCTCGAATTGATTTCTAAAGGTTCTAATTTAGTTTTAGTGAAGTTTGGACTATACATTTTTAAGGTTTAAAATTAAAAAAGGGAATAAATATAAGTGTAGTTTTTTCCTAATGATCTGGTAATTTTAGCAAAGTATAAAGCTATGTAAGTAAGAAATGTTGTGTAAAAATGATCGGATGATGCATAAGCATCATTTCTAAGACAATATATACTTGAATTATCATCTTCATAAGCATGAAATATAGATATGTAAGTATAAAATAAGCTATGTAACCATCATTCACAATGATGTAAGGATGATATTAAGTTGTGTATGAGTCATCCTTAAACATGTGGATCATTTACTTACCTACATTTTTATGATTTTAAAATTAAGAGAACTTATTAAAAATGTATTTTAGTGAAAAATTAGAAATATTATCAAATTAAATGATCTAATCAAAATTAAAAATAATTAATATGATTCTATTACGATGTTCCTCAAGGATTTGAACATTATGATCAAATCAAATGATCATAATTCTATCCAAGATTAATGTAAAACCTTCTAAGTGGGGTGATGATGTGTTGATATGATTTTCATGATTTTAAGAGTATTTTCTACATAATAGTGCATATATTTCACACACTCATTGATAATATTTCAATATATTTAAATGAATAGGATTCTATGGAAGAAGAAGATAAAATCATACCAAGTCTTTAAGGAAATTCAAAATGTAGGCCTTGAGTTGAATAAAATGAGTTAGAAAATAATATTTTAACACTCTAAAAGTATATAAATTTTTATATATTATTTATGGAAATAATATTCATGGTTTTTTGAATAATGAATAGAGTGGGTAATAAAGAAGTGTTGAGTGATAGTTAAGAAGAACCAACACACTACTATATCAAAGTGAGAGGGTTAGAAAAAAGACTTGATACCTTGATACATTAGAGAAGTACAATATCAAGGAAGGAGGAGATAAACAAGGGTAGGATATGTGGGGTAAATCTCTATCAAAGAAAGTATGACACATAAATATCATTCAAAATATTTAACTAGGGAAGAAATTACTCATCTTTGGTCTGCCTGGAGGCATGAACTGGATTGGATGATTTTCCTTATAAAGGGAACTATATATTATGTTATTTAGTATATTATAACTGGTTGGGGCTATTAAATGTAATGGGTTTAAGTTCATACCCTTACAAAAGTTATTATTGATAATAAAAATAGATTTGTACATGTGTGAAAATAATCATAGAGCACTGTGGACGTAGTCATCCTATAAAGGTGGAGAACCTTATTAACAAAATTATTGCATTTGTTTTTATTCCTACATCAGTGAAAAACATGGGTGATTTGGGTAAAAAATAAGTGTTTTAAAGGGATTCAAAAATTTGAGGACAGTAATTAAGACCCCCACCTCTTCAATGTATTTGACCCTTCAAAATATCCCAACAATTTGTATCAGATCAGGTCAACTCTCTTATGTTTATCTCAAGTATGAATAAAGGATTCACATGAATCAGTTAACACCAAAGGTGTACCAAAATTTGATCGAAAATATTTTCATTTCTATAAGGAGAAAATTTTACATCAACTTCTCTCTATAGGTACTGATATAATTTATTCAATATAATATGGATTTATAATACCATGTGAAACTTTTTCATAGACTTTAGTTGATAAGAAAAACATTGTAATGATAGAAAGTCCATGAATTAATTATTGTCTCCCTTATAATAGGATATGAAAAAATTTATGGGTTGTAGAACTAGTAATATTATTTGGAAGAAACATCATAGTATGTATGAATGAAACATTAAACAGAAAGAATAAAAAATTTATATTATTAGAAAATAGTTTAATGAAATTTGGATGTGGGAGGAATTTTTTTTGATGAGTTCCTCACAATGGTTCATCGGATTATTATCACTATTAGAGGTTTTAGATAAACTCTTAAAGACTCTACTTTGGTAAATAAAATAATGATAATTTTTTCTGATAAATTTGATGCCAATATCTCAGCTCTAGAATACATATATTTAGATTAATTCTCTATTAATGAGATCCACATCACCCTTGTCAACTATTAGATGAGGATATGATCTTCACTCAAAATAAAAGGGAATAAGGAGAAAGAAATTTCATTCAAATATATAAAGGGTAAGAAGGTGGGAAAGAACTGGGAGTGCCCGAATGGAGAACATGGTCTAAAATATTCTGCTAAAACAATTTTTCTTATGTCAATGAGCTTTATATGTTGGAAGGAAAGTACAAAGGTAAACTACCATTCAAATTATTCATTTATGGAAAGTTTGGAAACTTCTTAGGAAATTTTCCAAATAATATTAAAGGAGAAATATAAGATGGTATAGGTAATAGAATGGTCACTAATAAGAGAAACTAATTTAAAGGGAAAATAATATTTTCCTACGAATTTTTAAATTAATTTCCTTTTATCTAAATAATGAATTTATAATAGTGAGTAAAGTGATGATGTGAGAGGTTTTAATCATGAATAATAAAGAGTTTACATGGAATAAGAGTGGGATAGTGGTTAATCATAAGATGATACTCAATAAAATAGTGAGTATAATGTATAGGAAAGAGATACTGGAAAAGAATAAACTACGATAATGGAGATTAAAATGTATCTAAAATAAATAAAAAGGTTGAGATAAGGCAATACTCATCTTAAAGTTGTGTTAAACAAGAAAAATAAACTACAATTTGAAATACCGATTCTTTTAAATGAAATTTTAAGACTAAATATTGAAAATTTTAAGAGAGGAAAAATCATTTAATTCATGAATTTCAAGATTATTTATGGATATGTGGAAGTAAGTAGGTTGAATAAAAGTATTAATGAAACTGAAAAACTAAAAGAACCTTCAATGATGATAATAATAGAGTTGTTATATAAGAAGACGAATGATCAAAACAATATGTTAAAAATTTAAGATCTATTAAAATGAGGAATAAATTACAAGATTAAAATCCTATGAGAAGAATGAAACTATATAAGTAGAAAATAAAAGTTTTAAAATAAGAGTAATTATAAAATTAGATGAAGGAAAAAAATCTAATCAAGTTTGTAAGGACAAAGATCAAAGAAATTACATCAATAGTTATAAAGTCCCAAGAAATAATTCCTAAAAGTAAGTGGATGGGATAAAATCAGACAAGAATAAAGAACTTGACTGACTAATAACCCTACCAACAGTAGAATTTGTTTCTGATATAATATGTCTCGACCTGTCTGTAGAATACATCAGGAATTAAGGGGGAGACAACAAATTCAAATGAGAACTCAACAAAAGATTCAAGAGGTTGAGAAAAATCATACAGTTAAAAACAACTTTGAAATTCAGTATAATGTATTTGAAAGATTTTATCAAGAAGGTAATACATTATATGTGTGTTTTATAATTATTCCAACGTATTCAAACATATTTCAAAATATTAGAAAAGATAAAAATCATACCAAGAAACATATTAATGTTGTAGAGGTTTCATTAAAGGATTACAAATCTGAAAAATCTTAGATCATAGATAGTGGTTATTCATGTCATATTATAGGTAATTTGAATAACATGAAAAATGTTGAGATATATGATGGTTGATCTATTATATTTAGAAATTAAACATATCTAAAATTCATAGGTTTTGGAACAATATATATTTGTAAAAATAAAATCATCCCTAAAAATATATTGTTTTTTGGTGGATTAAAGAACATTTTTTGAGTGTATCAAAAATATTTGATTCAAAAAATTAGGTTATTTTTCAGAAAAAATGGATGCATTGTAAAATGGTTGAGAGATAGGTATTATGTTAAAAAGGAGTTGAGAACCCCCTGAAATTTATTTCAAGATGTAAAATAAATAACTGATTGTTATCTAAATGAGAAAGCATAAATATATTTATGGCATACAATACATGGCCATCTTGGCCAAAATAGTGTGAAAAAACTAATTGATAAAGAATATTTAATGAATATTCCCATAGTAAAAGAGGATAAAATGTTAATTTCTAGAACCTATAGGAAATGAAATATGGTGAAAAAATCTCACAAAAGTGGTGAGATTCAGACATCAGGGCCTCTAGAGTTAATCTATTCTGATGTGTGTGGCCTTATGACCAAGAAGTTAGCTGGTGAAAAAAGATACATTATTGCATTTATAGATGAATTCACAAGGATTACATGTACCATGTTTATGTCACACAAATCATAGTAATTAGATAGTATCAAGATTTTTAAAATAATTTTATATAAGTAGAAATTATTTCCTCCGAAGGGATTGAGATTAGATAATGTTAGTGAGTATAACAATAGACAATTTATTAAATACCTTGAAAAAAATGGCATCGGGTACGAATTCAGTGCTCCATATACTCTCCAAGAAAATACAATGGTAGAAAAAAAGAATATTATTCTAGTTTTTATGGCTAGAACAATGTTAAAAAATCATGATATATCAGTATTTTTCAATCTACAGTCTATCACAACAATTAGAATCATTCAGAATAGGTTTCTCTTAAGGAAAGATTCTAACATGACTTCTTATGAGATATGATTTAAAGAGAATACAAATGTTAAATATTTTAGTGTATTTGGAAGTCCATGTTTGAACTTATGGAGTACATCATTAAAAAACTTGATATGTTAAAAAAATTCTATATTAGTGATAAAATTAAGAGATTTGTGTTGAAAATAATTATTGTTGTATAGGGGTTTGAAAAAATTAGGGACATTGATTCACACCCCCCCCGTATCCTTATCCTTTTAAGAGATACCAATAATTATATCTCACTTTTTCACAATTTCAATTCCCATAATCCATTAAACATCCAATAAAATTCATAAAATCAATAAATATAAATTATAATACTCTACATTAGATACCTAGAAAAATATTTCCATCCTGAAATATCATGAAAATATAATATCAAAACAAACCAGTCTCCCAAAAAAAACACCCCAAGGTATGTTTCCCCTTAAACAATTTTCTTACCTATTTTTAACTTTTTGGATAGTAGATCCATTAAATCATTGACTTCTTGATATGAATTTTCCTTGATTGAAATCTTTTTTATGGAATTGAAATCCAAATATAGTTTTTTCTCTATATTTGATGTATAGCCCTTTATTATCATTTAATATTCCAAAATGTTCTTTGTAATTAAACATGGGGATGATTGGAAAAATCAAATAAAATATACTATCATTAACAATATTTAATCAATAAAATCATCTTTAGATTATTTAATCAGTAAATTTAGTTTAAAATTTTATGTTATTTTTATTTTATCAGTTAGTTTAGATTTTATATACATTAATTAGTATAAAGGATAAAAAAAACTTTCCATTGGTCCTAATATAACTATAGTCAGTCATACCTTTTTTCCTATCACCAATAATCGTTATACTTATATTCCCCCATGATAGGATATCAAAGAGAGAGATAGAGAGTGGTAGAGGTAGTTAGATATAAATGTGGGTGACAAAACACCTTACAATATCTATGATATTCCATTATATTTTCCAAGATTAATCATATTTGACAAAAATATTAGATTCAACCTCATTTTTTATTTTATTTTTCTGTTCCATCACTAAATATTATACCACATTTATTCACCAACCACTAAGTCATGGATCATAGAATAAACTTTTATGGATATCAATTATTTAGATATGGATCCTCATTTTAGTTTCCTTCTTATCCACCTAAGAGGAGTGTGCGGAATTCATCGTCATCTCATTCATTTACTTAATCTAACTCTAAAATAATCTATATCCACTTTAGACACTTATAAATTTATGTATATGTGTGTTATTTGATAAGTATTGACTAGTTTGTGAAGAAAATAGATGATCTATAGGACAATTGATAATTGCTTTTCACCATGGATCGATATTAGATTCTTTTCAGCACCGACTTATCATTATGGATTGAGAACAGTATATTATTGATAGTACTTACATAACACGGATAATCATTATTTTATGGGTCATAAATACTCACTAAAAAATGTTTTTTAGATTTATTAAAATTAATTTTTATTTCTAATAGTTTTTATTTCTCACACTTTACCACTTCTCTTTATCATTTCCAAAAATGATGATAATTATCCTTTACTAATCTTAGTTTTTATGTTTGGTATTGATCTATTTTTAGAAATTATATAGATTAGTTAGTCTTATAAATTTAAATTATTATACTAAATTTATCATTTTTAAGCTTTTTAGCTTCTTAAAGTCAAACTATGGACATCCATGTTTTTTAATCATCTAATGAAACTGTACTAAGGGTCATTTCATCAATAATAGATAACTAAGTATTTAGTTATGCAAAAAAACTTCTCAAAAATATTTTAATAATATTCATATTATACATATCTTCTCTCAATCCTCTTATGTTACCAACCATGTCAATAAACCTAAAAAATATATCTACTAATATTATTGAATTTATTTTATGTTATTCAAATTGATTTCTCAAATTAGACTCTCTAACTTTCAAATATCCTTCATATATATGATAAATTTTTTATACATGTCCTTTAATATTTTTTGTCTCGTTTTTTTAAAATATATTAACCTAAATAGATCTTTACATTATATTAAAACATCAGAATCTACCTTCATTTCTCTATTAGATTCCCTAAAAAACCTAAACTGGATTCTTCCAAAATAGATACTTCAAAAATTATATAAATGTAAACATAAATTTGTAGTTATCTAAAATTATGTATCATTTCATTATTTTATAATTGAAATTTTTATCCTTTGAAAATTAATGTACCTTTATTATTAGTAGGTAATTTTATTTTCAAAAACGTCAAATATAAAAATATAGACCTAAGATTTAGAGATACAAGTAATTATTATAATAATACTTGTAAAATGATTAATTTAATTTATAATTATTAACAATCCAAGTAATAAAATGATGGTAATATGGTATATATGAGTTATAATATAGTGAATCATCCCACAACTTTAGATAATGTGGTGTTATAAAATATAGAAAAAAATTTGTTGATGGTGGAAAAAGTTATATGTAGAAATATTTCTTTATGAAGAAAGTAAAATAGATAAAGTTCCTTGATAGGAAGAGAAAGTTGAATCATATCTTATTTTTTTATATTGATCATGGTGATTCTATTAATCATGATGAGGAGAACATAAAATTTTCCTCTTTGTTATTAAACCAAACATTGACATTCTTGTTTATATTCCTAGAATCAAAGAGGAAACCTATCTTTCTCCTATAACTATTAAAGTTTTTGGAATTTTGGAAGAAGGTTCTATATATAATGAATAATATAATGAAAAAATATTATATGAGTATGTTTTAGAATTTATTGATTTTATTATTATTGAACTATTGTATAATATTCTTTTGAATAAGTAAGAACTAAATTAGGAATATACATTAGTCATTTCCAATTAAAGATATATCTTATCCCATTAATGATATGATTGATGATATAGATATATACATGGAATAAAGTATTCTCAAATTTTCTAAAAGTATTCACAAAACATAATTTGAGAGATATATTTAAGATATTATATTTTTAAGTAAGTGTTTCTAATTTCCTTATGCCAATTGAGTAGAGTGAGAAAAATTATTTCAAGTTCTTACATTTTCTTTATTGAGGAATGTTAAACAAATTATATTGAACTCATAGATAATAAAACAAAAGATATTCAAGTTCATTAATTAATATTTAATATTGTTACTAATTTAAACATAGTAGTATAATCTAGCTATCGTGATGAATAATTTTCATTCAAAACATATCCCTAATTATAATTAAATATCAGTGAATTTGTTTCTATATTAAATGAAGAATCACTAAAACATGTTGAGATATTACTCCATTTATATATTATAGTTTCTTAAGACATGAAAAAATGGATCATATTGATTCCACTTAGTTTCCAAAATTTGATATAATGGTGTGTCCTACCATTCCTACCTATAAGTTAACTCTAGAACATTCTAGTGGATATTAATTGGTAACATAAGTTTATCTAGATACATTAATGGAAAAAACACTTTATTTTTTACTTGATCAAACAAAACATCAAAAATAATATTATTTTATTTATTATAGATTACATAGTCTCTAATATTTAACCTAAGAAAAATCACATTGTTGATTATTTCATGATGATTCAATAAACTCATTAAGCTATAGTGTAGGTGGATAGTGATGATCCTACCACTAATTAGACATATTTGAATTTTTTAGAAGATAAAATGAAAAATTTATGATTGAGTAATTTCATTCATTTCAATAATATTTTTTGAAAATCAGGATGGTTGGAATACTTTTTAAAAAATTGGAAATATATCCAATATGAAATATTCTTTGGTTAAAATTATATTATATAAATATTATTATTTAATCAATAAATTTCTAGATCAAATACATTTTAATTTTTAGATAACTTATAAAAATAATGATTTTTTAAATAAATTCATATCACACTCAAAAGATTTCAAAATGACTTCATCAACTTTAAAATAAAAATAAAAATTTACCAATATTGTTGAAAATAAAAAGAATAAAGAATAATTTCAAGAACTCAAGGACACTTTTGATTTGATGATGTATGTATGAAATAAATTTATTATATAATTTATTTACCTAATAAATATTTACCTTTATGACATATCCTCATCTTTCATTAGTTTAATTTTCCCTCTATCATTCCATTTTAAACATTTTTTCACCCACCATTTCAACGCCCACCTAAGTCTCTCATCCATCAATGGAATACAATATACCACTCTAAAGTTATATTTAAGATCCTTGGAAACTCATATTCTATAATCCTTTACATATTTTTCTTACTCTTCATTAAAAGGAAAAACTAATAACTAATCTTTCTTCATAGGATTCCAGTGATAGATTTTGACAATTCTTATTATTTCATAAATAAAACTAGTGAAAGTAGAGAAAAAACTTAAATAATTGTTGAAGTAAAATATGTGATTGAATTGATTTATAAGAAATGGAAATTTAAATAAAAAATATTAAAATAGAAAAAAAAGTTATGAGGGAGTATAAGAAATTTAAATTTGTTGATAAAAAAATACTAAAAGCTACTATGGACTATTAACTTTTTCCATAATGGTGTTTCTATTAATATCATGAATTTTTGTAGGGAGGATAGTTTTGTAAAAATAAATGGGGAATAAATTTGAGTTATTAATAAATTATAAATCATTCATTTCATGGATATTATTTTTCTTTTATAAATTTTAGTGAAAACTACACATTTGTTTAAAGAGGCTATGAAAGATGAGTAAAATAAATAAACTCTTCATTAAAAATAAAGGAGAGTGATGAATTTGGAAATTATTTAATGTTATATATCCAATTTTATATGCTATATGAAGAATAATTCATTTGATATGAGACCAATCCATGGAGATTCATTGAAAAAACATTGGAAAATGTTGTGAGTTGGAAAGAGGTGATGCAAACTTAGTGAAAGTTTCCATAAAATCTATTGAAAATGAAGGAACTTGGAAAGATTGATTCAAACTGTGGGTACCCTCTACAAGGAAGACATCCTTCATATCTCACTCACAGAGCACCAATATGAAAAATTCATCAATTAATTCCCAATCACAATGACCAACATACTCATAAAGTCAAATTCCAATTGTGGGTACTCTCCACTATAGGAATCACCTACCTAGTCACACCACACAAAAAATAAAAAACACAATAATGAAAAACACCTTATCATTATCTACAATCTCAGACATACATCCATCAAATACACTATCATGAATCATCGTAATTGATACCCAAACCTCAACCATCACCTGGTCGGACCTTTTACATAGTTAACATAGTGCACCATTACTTATCATACGGAACCAAAACCAGCATAATCATGAAATAAAACAATCATTAAATGAATATCCATCCTACTATAAAATGATTATATCCACTACATGAAACTAACTCGAACCTCATCTTCCATATGCATAACCTCAATTTGGGGTCACACTCTATGTTTTTCATTGTTCATGCAACAGAACATCTTATTCACTATTGTTACCTTCCCATGTTGAAGAATCCTTGCTACTATTTCCCAACACCAATTATCTTCATACCTCAGATTCTATATCCTAACAAGATATATAACATACAAAGTTTTTAAAATTAAATACTAAGTTTTATAACATACAATAAATGCAACATCGAGTTAAAAAAATAACTAAATATTATTATTTAAATGTGATCGTTATCTCCTTGTTTTGTATTGGTGGTTGTGAATAAGAGTGACTATATTATGTTTAAACTCAATTATAAAAAATATTACATTAATTCAATACATTTTATAGACATAAGATAATAATAAATCTATTTTTATGGTTACAACCTATATTAAAAAAAATAGTTTTTGTAACGTCCTGGTTCTGGAAGCCGTCTAGAGACGCCCCATACCCTGTTGGTCACATGGCCTCAAGAACATTTCCACAAATGCCAGAGGATTCCGACTAGTAGCGAGGGCCTTGGGTGTGATAATGGGGAAAATATTCCCTCATTGGTAGAGTAACACAACATAAGTAAAACACAAAGCAATAATAGAAGAAACAATAATACCATACGAAAGTAAACAATGGAAGACTTAAAGAAGTAAACAGCTGGAGCACATATATATAATTATGCATGATACATAAGTTTCAGAAATCATCCAAACAAGTCCCAATGCTGAAATAAAGTACTAAACCAAAGTACAAGAAAATAGTAAACAGCTCTACAACATCGCAAGCCTAAGCTTGGTCTCATGCTCTCCAGCTCCAAAGTAGTCAAGTACCTGAAGTAGAAGGGAGCTTTCCCTTATCTATACCAGCAAAAATATAATTTTTTTGGGCCCAAAATCATGGCCCAAATAGTGTGTGAGAATAAATTCCAGTAGGCAACTACCAAGAGATTTGTGCCTAATAGTCAGTGAATATATATGGAAGGCAATAAGAAAGTAAAAGTAGTAAATAGGGAAGTACTCAACAGTAAACATTCTTCCAGTTTCAAAGCATTCAAGTACCACATATCAAGCAAGCAGGTAACACAAAAAGGTAACCCTCTATGAAATACTCACAGTCTATCCCCTCTATTCCTACCTAATAAACACAAGCAACCCTCTGGGTAGTACTCACTATCTAACCCCTCTGGTTTAGATTTTGTATAGACTCTCTGAAGAAGCATTCAACGTAAATTCCCCCCTGTAGTCTCGTATCGGTAACTAAAAGGTGCTCTGGGGAAGCACTTACATCTCATTCACCCTGTGGCCCACATTGAGGAACTACAGACACTCTGAGGAAGAACTTACGTCAATTCCCCCTATGGCCTCGCATTGTAACAATAAAAACAGACACTCTAGAGAAGCCCTTATATCCATTCTCCATATGGTCCACTACACCAGGTTCTCACAGACCTGTGTAAGTAAAACGAGCATAGCAATTAAAAGAGGCTAAAGTAAACCTCCAGAACTACTTGGCTAACTAGTCTACAACATAACAACAAGACAGATAAGCAATCACTCCATCCTAACAATACTAGGCATGAGAAAAAAATAACATCCTAATAGGAAAGAAGGACCAAACGGTAAAAACAAGAAAACATGGGAAAAACATCCATACCATGGTAGAGTAAACCCTATTCTCAAAAAATAACCTCTATCTAATCAAACTAGGGTATATCAGGCAAACAATGGGGCTAAAAACATAAACGCGCAATACCCTGTTCTTGGGTATTGGTAAATTTTGCACAAAAAACTCAAAGACTATCTACGAAAAGGCACAAACCACCTAACTTGGTGTTGTAGGATCGTTATACGTGAACCTTAAGCCTTTAATTTCCCCAGAAAACTATAGATATACAAAAATGTCCAAAACATTCAACCCAAGATAACTCTTGAAAGAGGATAAATTATAATAAGGTTTTCAAGAAGAAGAGAGAACTCACCGATGTGATTCCAACACAACCGATAGAGTTCGATTCGGAGAACAGACGCTCGATTGGGGGCTTGGTGAATATCTGTGTTGTATGGACGCTCTTGGATGAACTAAGTTGAGATGAACAACATTTTTTCCATCATATGTGACCACGATACATTTAATGAAAAAAAGTACACGACATGTACTTTAAAAGTACACAGCGTGTACTTACCTTTATCGGCCCCCGCATTAGGCGGTCTCCAGGTCACCACACATGGCCGTGTGCATGGCCATGAAATGACCAGCACCTGGCTACCTACGGTAACCAAGTACACGACATGTACATATAAAGTACATGGAATGTACTTATAAAGTACACAGCGTGTACTTAATAAATTTCTAGAAAGCTCTTATTTTTTCTAAAAAACACCAAAAAAGGAGAACATACCTGAAAAGAAGATCTGGGTTCTTACAAAATTCCCCCTTAAATAAATTCATCCCCAAATTTCACTAGAAAGGTGGCGTAGAATAAGAATCCTCAAACAACTCCAACCACTGCGATCGTACATCGATCTCCCTCTCCTAAGTCTCATCCTGTACTTTCTTGTGCTGACATAGCACTCGTACCAGAGGAACAAACCATCCATGGAGAACCTTTGTACTGTGATCAAAAATTCAGATAGGATACTCCTCAAACGAGGCGTCCACCACCAAATCAACCTCTTTGGGTTGAAGAACATGAGACAGGTATGAGAAGTAACGTCGAATCTGAGAAACATGAAACACGTCGTGCATAGCCCGGTACCTCTGAGGTAACTGAAGCTGATAGGAAATCGACCTGACTCTCTCCAAAACCTCAAATGGCCCGACTCACCTCGACGAAAGCTTACCCTATCTCTTAATCCTCTTGTGACCCAACCTCAGTGTGACATGCAGGAAAACACGATCCCCGACCTCGAACTCCAGAGGTCGTCTCCGCTGATCAGCATAAGACTTTGGTCGAGACTATACAATATCCATCCTCTTCCGAATCAACTCTATCTGCTCTATGGTCTCTTGGACAAGACGAGGTCCCCGCATAGCTGCCTCTCTTGTCTCCAACCAACATAAGGGTGATCGACATGGCCTACCATAAAAATCCTCATAAGGTGAAATATGAATAGTTTCTTGAAAAATATTGTTGTAGGAAAACTCTATAAGGGGTATGTGCTTCTCCCAAGAACCTCCAAAATCAAGGATTCATGCTCATAGCATGTACACAAGCACCTGAATCGTACGCTTGGACTGGCCATCTGTCTGAGGGTATTAAGATGTACTCAAAAGTACCTGTGTACCCAAAGCTTTCTGTAGCCCCTTCAAGACCTGATAAGTAAAACAGGCGTCCCTATCAGGAACAATGGAGTGTGGAACTCCATGTAAATGCACAATCTCACGGATGTACGACCGTCCCAGATCATCAACACTGAAGGTCTCCTTGATCAGGAAGAAGTGAGAAACCTTCGTGAGTCTGTCAATGATAAGACATACAAAATCATTCCATTGAGGCAGCCTTGGTAAACCTGTCACGAAATCCATCGCGACATCATTCCATTTCCACACAAGAATGGGTAACTGCTGAAAAAGCCCTACTGGTCGCTAATGCTCCGGCTTCACCTGCTGGCAGGTGGAACACCTCATGATGAACCCAACAACAACTTTCTTCATACCTGGCCACCAATACTGACGGTGTAGATCATGATAAATCTTGGTGACACCAGGATGAACTACCCAAACTAAGGAATGAAATTCTCGCATCAACTCCTCATGTATGTCTGCTGACACCCATACGCGCCCGTAGAAATGCAAGATATCATCATCACCTATAGTCCATCGAGGAATAGGGTCCTATCCTGACACACTTTCCCATTGGACTAGGACTTCAGAATCTAATAGTTTCCTCATTTGCACTCGATCAAGAAGAGTAGTGGTAATAGCTACAAAAGAAATAAACGTCTTCCCCAGTCTGTTGTGCACCTCCAAATGCATCTCAGAGAATTGATCTATAAGATGCCACTCAATACTGGCATCATGAACTTCCAATATATGAGTCTTCTTACTCAACACATCAGCCACAACATTGCCTTTACATAGCGTATTGGAAAGATCAAATTCAATGGACTGAAGGTACTCAACCCACCTTCGCTATCTCAAATTCAAGTCACGCTGAGTCAAGATATACTTGAGTATTTTGTGGTTGGTGAAAACGACAAAATGCTCTCCCAGAAGATAATGTCTCCAACAAAATAAGCCATGAATAACTGCCACCAACCCAAGATCGTGTGTCGGGTAATTTCTCTCATGTAGCCTCAACTGTCGAGACCCATACACAACGAATCTTTCTCCCTGCATAAGCACTGCTCCTATCCCAATACCTGAAGCATCACAATAAAAAGTGTATCTCTTTCCCAGCTCTGGAAATACTAGTATCGGTGCTGAAGTCAGTCTCACTTTCATCTCCTAGGCTGAATCACCAGAATCTGTCCACAAGTACTTCACACCCTTCTTAGTCAGGCCCGTCAGTGGCGCTGCTAAGTGTGAAAAGTCTTGTATGAAATGCCTGTAGTATCCAACCATACATAGGAATCTTCGTACCTCAAATACATTCTTAGAATAATCCCAGGAAACTACTGCTCTCACTTTATCCGGGTCCACTAATACTCCTGTATCTGAGATAACATGACCCAAGAATTGAATCTAGTCCATCCAAAAGTGGCATTTTTAGATCTTATCATATAACTGATGCTCTCTCAGTGTACTAAAAATGATCTCAAGATGGGTGGCATGGTTGTATCGAGTTTGAGAGTACACCACAATATAATCCATGAAAACCACCACAAAAGAATCCATGTATGGATGGAACACTCAGTTCATCAGTGCCATGAAAACAAGAGGCGTGTTCATGAGACTGAACGGCATAACCACATACTCATATAGACCATACCTACTCCGAAAGGCTGCAAGAGGTATATCAGATGGTCTAATGCACAACTGATGATAACCAGATGTCAATTCAATATTTGAGAACACCCAAGATCCTCTAATATGATCAAAGAGATCATCAATTCTTGATAAAGGATATTGGTTCTTGACTGTCAACTGGTTTAGCTTCTGATAATCCACACGAAGTCGGAGAGTACCATCCTCCTTCTTTGAAAACAGGACTGGTGAATCCCAAGGAGAAGTACTAGGTCAGACGAAACCCTTAGCCTGCAACTCCTCCAACTACTTCTTGATCTCTTGTAACTCTGGTGTAGCCATCCTATAAGGAGTAATGAACACTGGTGTCGCTCTTGGCATGAGCTCAATAGAAAAGTCTACCTCTTTATCTAGAGGTAAACTTGAAAATTCCTATGGAAAGACATCTCTGAAATGATTCACCACTAGAGGAAAGTCCATCTGGGAAGTCCCTTGGTTATCCAAATATAGACTAGCAATTTGGGTTGTAACTCCTCCCAAACCATGATGCTCAGGTCCCACTCTGCTCGCCTGGACATCCCATTTTACCTTATAAATAAATGATCCTCCCTCTGATGATGTGAAACTCACCCTATGAAGATAATAGTCGACAACATCCTAGAAAGGAACTAACCAATAAATTCCGATAATGACGTCATAACCTATCATCTCTAGGATATAAAGGTCCCAAAAGAAGTGACACCCACCAGCCTCTAGAGGTCAATCCTTGCACTGTTGTACACTAGCCGTTCTTGTCCCCAACGGTGTGTCTAGAATCAAGATATCAGCAGAAGAAAAGATATAGAGCCCAAGTATCTCCACAACAACAACAAATATAAATCTATGGGAAGCCCTTTTATAGGAAATAGGGGAAGCTAAAACTGAGACAACTAGGATTGTACTTCGAACAGTAGAGGGCCCGAGATCCTGCTCCTGCTGGGTCTGCTCCACTACAAAAGTCTAACCTGCACCACGGTCCTATGACCCTGCCTAACCACTCTGAGCTGATCCACCATATTATCACTGAAATCCTGGGGAATGACTACCATGACTGCAACCTCCTCCTCGGCCTGAAAGGATATAAAAACACCATTTCTTTGCCTGATGGAAAACTAGTGTCGCTCCTCCTATATGAGGAGTCATAGAAGAACCCCTGTCACCAGCTGATGGTGAGAATATCTGACAGAAGTGCTGAAGATATCACATATTGCCATAATATTATCACTCTACTGGGTCTCTCGGGCTATGTGGCCTTGTATTCCCACTCTTCCCGCACTAGTAGCACACCACCTGGCTACCAGAATAAGTGTCTCACCTCCTTGGATCATCACGTGAAGACCCCTTGTGGCACTTCCTTCTTTTAGTAGAAGGGATACTAACTCCGGATGCCGAAACACCCTGGCTCATAACTTCATAATCCCTCATATTACGCTCTATGATCTGCACCTGGTTGATGATAGAAGTGATAGATGTCAACCTTAAGATATTCACCTGAGATCGGATGTCGTTCCTCAGAACATCCTCAAACTTCTTTTCTATGAATAACTCATCACCTCCTAGAATAGGCGTGAAGCGCTACAACTCAGTGAAATGAGAAGAGTAATCCATGAATGAGAGAGTAAATTGTTCTATAATCATGAACTCTCAGGCTTGATCGGTCCTCAAAGTCTCTGGGTAGAAGTAGTCATAAAAGGCATGTTGGAACTCATCCCACGCCATAACCTGCTGACGTCCCGCCTGTGAGATCACATCCCACCAACTCTTGGGTGAATCCCGAAGCATGTAGGTAGCAAGATTCACCCTCCTCTATGGAGGTGTCTCCAGATGATCAAAGATAGAAAGCATGGATTCTAACCATGACTATGCAGCCTGAGGTCCTCCTTCCCTAGTGAAAGTGGGAAGACACTGCTGCTAAAAGACCCACGTCAAATCTGCCAGAGATGGGACAGGATGCGGTACTTCGCAGAAGGTCTACATGAACCTCATAAAGCCTTCTCGGAACTGTGCGTCACCACCTATGTCCAGAATGACGGCTGGTGCCATGACTAGCAGAACTACAGGATCTACTGGAAGTCCTTGATCATCCATGTTCGGCGTATGATCACTACCTTACAACTGGCATACAACTAGAGGAAATCTCGGTGGCATGAATCTACAAGGTCAAATGCACACCTTTGATCAATATTATCAAGGACTGGAAACTGGAAAAGTTATAAGGGAATAGGAGAAGGAAAGAATTCAAGTTTTACAAAACATGGATACACAGCGTGTATACTTAACTACACGACGTGTTCCCTTAAGCATTTCACATGGGTATGTACTTCTGCCAAAACTGGTCATGTAACACCCCAAACACACAATGTGTTGTCTTAACACACGACATGTACTTGAATCCTCTTCCCCTGCCCGGTTCCTTCTGCACAACTAAGCTACATAGTTCTCCTAGAACAAGACTACACAGTGAGTACTTGAATCCTCTTCCCCTTCCCAAGTACTTCTACATGACTAAGATACACGGTTCTCCTAGAACAATACTACACGGTGTGTTTCTTCCAGACACGACATGTACTAGATGAGATTCACTGACCCGTGTTGTTAGTGACACGATCGGATACACGGATCACACTGCATGGTGTGTTCCAAATGGACACAACATGTACTAAAGGATTTCATCGAACCGTGTTTTTAGTTACACGACCGGATTCCATGGATTAAACTACATAGAGTGTTCAAGACTGACACGCCGTGTATGCTTGAGTTTTTATCCATCCATGTCATTAGTCACATGGGCAAGCACATAGTCTAAACACACGTCGTGTGCGTCTGGTATACGACGTGTCCCACCAAAGTTCTCCCAACCCCATGTCTCTTCCCACACAACCAGTGACACAGTTAGAGACTACACGGCGTGTACATAGAGTACACGGCATGTACTTAAGAAAAACCGTTTCTTCCCAAAAAGAATAACATATGGCATGTATTAAAAACTACACGGCATGTATTTTGGGATTTTCCAGATAGTAAGCCTCAGAAACTACTCTAGAGGCCCCAAAAACACTGAAATGGACATTAAAGTTCCAAATTCTGATCCGTGAGTACCCATACTCCCCGCAAATCAAAGCTTGGCATCTCTTACATGTCATAAACAAGGAAAACACGAAAATGATCCACCAAATTCTGATCCATGAGGGCCTATAACACCTTAAGAACCAAAGTTTAGTGTTCATTCAAACCAAACAATACAAAAAATAATACCCTATCACACATCAGTTACTTTATCAAGGAATCTATCACAACAAAATGCATATCTAGCACAACATCTATCACAGAAACATACAATCGCTAATGCACCCTAAATGGCCTAAAAAATACATGACATGTGATTCCTAGCAAGTGCCTATATGATGCATGAGATGGAATACCCTCATCTCATCGGGTTGCAATAGAAATAGAACCTCAATAATATCAACAATGACAACAGAAAGCATGTGAATCACCCAACAGTGAAATCAAATCAACCATAAAATTGAAAAACCAGAAAATTTCAATAAATGAGGTAAATTGGCTTTTCCCTGTACAAGGGTTAGCTACTCCTAGGAACAACTTATTACTAAGTACCTATTTCCATCCTACCCTGACTATAGGCTCCAAATAGAAATTCATGAAGAAAAGAACACCTCTGATACCACTTTGTAACATCCCAATTTTGGAAGACTCCTAGAGACGCCCCATACTAGGTTGGTCACATGGCCTCAAGAATATTTCCCCAAATGCCAGAGGCTACCGACTAGCAGTGAGAGCCTTGGGTGTGATAGTGGGGAAACTATTCCCTCATTGGAAGAGTAACACAACAGAAGTAAAATACAAAGCAATAGTGGAAGTAGTAATAATACCATATGAAAGTAAACAGTGGAATACTGAAAGAAGTAAACAGCTAGATCACATATATATAATGATGCATGATACATAAGTTTAGGAAAGCATCCAAACAAGTCGCAATGCTAAAATAAAGTACTAAACCCAAGTATAAGAAAACAATAAAAATCTCCACAACATCTCAAGCCTAAGCTTAGTCCCATGCTCTCTAGCTCCAAAGTAGTCAAGTACCTGAATTTGAAGGGTGATTTCCCTTATCTATACCTGCAATAATATAATCTGTTTGGGCCAAAAAGCATGGCCCAAACAGGGTGTGAGACTAAATCCTAGTAGGAAACCACCAAGAGATCTATGCCTAATAGTTAGTATATATATATGGCAGGAAATAAGCAAGTAAAAGTAGTAAATAAGAAAGTACTCAAAAATAAACACTCCTGTAGTTTCAAAGCATTCAAATACCACATATCAATAAAGAAGGTAACAAAAAAAAGTAACCCTCTGGGAAGTACTCACAGCCTATCCCCTCTGGTCCTACCTAACAAACACAAGAAACCCTCTGGGCAGTACTCACCGTCTAACCCCTCTGGTTCAGCTTTGATATAGACTCTCTGAGGAAGCACTCACCGTCAATTCCCCCTATAGTCTCGTATCGATAACTAAAAGGAGATTTGGGGAAGCACTTGAATCGCATTCCCCCTGTGGCCCACGTCGAGGAACTACATACACTCTAAGGAAGCACTTACGTCAATTCCCCATGTGGCCTCACATCGTAACAATAAAAATAGACACTCTGGAGAATCCCTTATGTCCATTATCCTTATGGTCTACTACACCAGCATAGTAATGCAAAGAGCCCAAAGTAAAACTCAAGAAATAATTAGATAACTAGTCTACAACATAATATAAAGACAGATAAACAATCACTCCATCCTAACAATACTAGGCATGGGAAACAAACAACATCCTAACATGAAAGCCAGACCAAATGTTCAAAACAAGAAAACATGGGAAAAATCTCCATAGCATGGTAGAGTAAACCCTATTCTCAACAAATAACCCTTATCCAATCAAAATAGGGCATATTAGGAAAAAAAATAGGTCTAAAACCATAAATTCACAATACTTCGTTCATGGGTATTTGAGACTTTTGCACATAAAACTCAAATACTATCTATAGAAAGGCACAGACCACCTACCTCGGTGTTGTAGGATCATTATATGTGAACCTAAAGCCTTGAATCACCCAAGAACATCATAGATCTACAAAAACATCCAAAACTTTCAACCCACAATAACTCTTGAAAGAGTATAAATCATAATAATGTGTTCAAGAAGAAGATATAACTCACCGATGCGATTCCAACACAATCGACAGAGTTCGATTCGGAGAACAGACGCTCGATCGGGGGATCAGTGAAGATCTGCACTGTATGGATGCTCTCGGATGAACTTGGTCAAGATGAATAAAATTCTATCCTTTAGACACGACCCTAGTATGTTTAATGAAAAAAAATAAAGTACATAGCGTGTACTTTAGAATTATACAGCATGTACTTGCCTTTACTGGCCCCCGCATTATGTGGTCTCCAGGTCACCACACACGATCGTGTGCATGGTCGTGACATGGCCAGTACCAGGCTACCTACGGTAACCAAGTACACGGTGTGTACTTATAAATTTCATGGCATGTACTTAAGAAGTTTCTAGAAAACTCTTTTTTTCCTTAAAAACACTAGAAAAAGGAAAACATACACGAAAAGAAGATCTAGGTTCTTATTATTTTACTGCCTTTTAATGGCACACTTGTTTTAAAAATAAATTTTTCTACATTTATAAATTTTATTTTAGAAAAAAAATTCATGTTCCAAAATTGAATATCAATATTTTACGTGGGTGAATTTTTAGTTTTTTTGAGCGGTTTTGTTTTTTTATGAATAGTGAAAAACACTGAATTTTAATTAAAGACTATATTTTAATCTAGTTTATTTATAAAGACAAATTATATTTTAAATTGATTTTAAAGTATAATTAGTTAAATATTAAATAAATAAATCTAACTTAGGTAACTATAATCAATTCCATAGTTAAATTTGATATAAAATTATTTCAATCTTTTGAATTTTTTTACATCAAAAACTTGTTGTTTAGTTCCATTAACAGGATTGATTTTAAATTAATGTCTTAAATTTATATGAATCAAATTTTAAAAAATAGATTCCATATTTATAATTAGAATTTCCAAATTTAGTAAATATTTTCCTTTTATTTTTTAATAATATGAATAGTAATTTTTGTAAATTTTGTTACCATAGTAAAGGGTAAATTGGGTAAAAATCAAGGGAATAATTGTAAAAGTAATATGATAAGGACTATAAAATGACCCTTACACTTACCCCAATTTTATTGGATGACAAAATTTCATCCATAAGAACTCAAGGTTCAAATATATTTCATTTTTTTCATTTATAAGTGATTATGAGATTTATAATATTTTATTTAAAGAAAAAACAAAGATGTCACAACAACATTCTTAATAACTAAAATATTATTAATATGGGGTTATATAGAAGCTATGTTCGACAATAAACATTAATTTTAAATATAAACTATTTATATTTATCATGATAATATATTTTTAATTTTTAGTGAATAAATAATTACCTTAAATACTTCCACAACAGTGATGCAGTAATTATTTTATTAATGGAAATATCAAATAAATGTTATTAAAAATATTAAAATAAATATAATTTGATATAATTAATGTGAATAAATAATTTTATAGAAAAATTTGACATTATATTGGTTTATTAAATGATTTTTTTCGAAGTTATATTGTTTTTTTATATTTCTAATAATCAATGTAATGAATAGCCTCAAAATTGGCATTAATTGTATTTTAAATAAAATAATATTTTATTAAATGATAAAAAATTCCTAAAACTATTTAATTCAGAATAAATTATTTGGATAATTATAAATATTTCATAAATTATCCACTTATGGGTCTTTTTTCATTTTATTGTAATCATATTAACCCTCAAAGAGTAAAAATCAATTTTTTCATAGTAAGAGTTAAAGGGGTTAAATAAGGATTAAAACTGACTGATAAGGGTTAAAACTGAGTGATAAGGGTAAGAAAGTAACCTAAAATTGACTAAAAATTATTTGATGTGATGATTTATACCCATATTTATTATATATTCTAGATAAATAACTTTGGATCCATTTATAATTGAAAATTAATTTATATTAATTTAATATTTTTGAGAAATTTCAACAGTGACCCTCCCCTATCCTATAAAAGGACATGATTTCTTCCCTATTATTTGTTGAAAGTGGGGGCCCTAGACCCAACATGTATCGTGATTTGATTACCACTACATGTATACAATTTTTTATATATACATGTGTTTAACTTTCTATAATAGTGTAGATACTTCTACATCCACTTTTTTATGGAAATTTCCTTAGATTACATGTCATATCAAAGGGTTATAGCAGATCCAAGGGTATAATGAGAACCATGAGATTCCATGATAGTAATCTTAAAGTAATGTCCTATAGTCCAGTTACATCATTTTGAAAGGATGCAGATGATTTGTGACCCTCAAGTGTTGGTGGCTCATAAGCATTGAGACTTCTTCTAATGAAGTTCTCACATGATCATCTCTAGTGGTTTAGATCATGAGGACTGACCCTTATAATAGGAACACCACATGTTTCAGGTTTCATTGTTTGTTCCTATCTACAAACAGGTGTAATGGTCTCCAGACTTGATATCATTATCAATGTATGTCATTTAATTGCGTACTTCGATGCAAGGTGAAAACCGTGGGATAAATTCGTGTCGAGGTAGTTTGGGTTGGGTATGTCATTGGTGACCTGACATTGATTGAATGATCAAGATAGGATTTGAATCTTCCGAGTAAGGGAAGAGATATCTCGAGCTTGGTTGATTAGGATGGTTGTACCTTCATTAAATACATGGCCATGGTAGTGGAAGGTAAGACCGTTCGAATATATTAAAAAATAAAATAAAGAAAGATAAATGATGATGAAACTAGGATGCATTCTTCTTTATTTAGATATCGATGACAAAGAGATTATATTACACAGACCATGTTCATAGGAAGGTAGTCGTTTCTTTGACATTACCTTATCTCTATAGGGGCCTTGATGGGTTTCTAGACCCCACTGTTGGTCGGTGAATATTATTCACTACTATTGAGATAAGGGCCAAGAGGGTCACATACTATAGCACTTTGAGAATCTGCCCTATTCTAGGAATAGGAATATAAAATTTGGTGGGCCCTGAAAAGGGGTCCAAGCATTATACAAGTTCTATGGATCACCAAGTAATAAATAAATTCTTTAATTATTCAAGTTTAGAATAATTTGTTTAATTTATTTATAACATGTATTTATAAGTGATTAAGTAAATACAAAGGTAAAATATCATTCAAACAAATTTAAATATCTAGGGATCGTTTAATATTTTCAAGATAAGTGAGTTGAGTTATAGACTCAAGATTATCATGTAATATATATTTAATATATATTGTAGTTAATGATAAAATTATAAATATCATTCATGGCTAATTTAATTTTTCATAAATAAATATTTATAATACTTATGCTGTGTATATCTATTACAAAGGGGTCGGGAACCCATACCAGGTATTTTAGATATTCACTATATAAGTAAGAGAGTGGCTCTCCCCATGTAACTATTCATGTGTTGGAATTGAGAGCCTATCTCTCCTACTAGTTTCTAGAGAGATATTTTCTCAAGAAAGGAAAATATTCAATCTCATCTTTCTTTGGATCGAAGACTATTTCTTTTGGTGATCATCATTGCATCGAAGATCTCATTGGTGTTCCACGCTTGTACCCAAATTCTAACAAACAATGCATGAGAAGATTTAAGAGGCGTTTGTGGACGATCTAGAGGACATCAATGTCAAATTCTTTGAGCAATGGTCGTCATCATCCTATGAGGGAATCACACACATCAGATCCAAACAAGGTACATGTTCAATTTTATTTTTGTGATCTGTCAAATCGACGCATGGTCCTCAGACCGTACTGGGACAATATCACTAGAGTTGATATTGTTATGTTGCTCTGGTGATGAGAAAAATTTAAAAATCATGGCCCATCGACTTTTTCCACCCGTCTTGGTACCTAAAAATGGTATCAAAGGGATGTGTGGTTTCTCAGAGTCAAAGAAAAAAAATAAATTTCATTAAATTTATGTACCGGGCATTAAATTGGTTCCAAAAGATCCAACCGTACATCGATATGTTTCTGAATATCCAAGTTACAGCCATTTGAAAATTTTAATGTGATCGACGATGTTAGTTTTAATCTATTCAGATTATTATTTTATGAAGAATGAATTTTTAATTTATTAATTTGTTCTTCAAAGTACTGAAATCCGTCCACGCTTTGGACAGAATCCGGTCATCAGAATATTTCCAGTGGGTTTATTTTTAGGAGTTAAATAAAATATATTATAATATTATTTTATTTTATTTTTCTAAAATAAAAATAAAAATTAAAATGGAAGTCATTTAAGACTTGGGGTCAATTTATTTTTTTATTAAAGTCTTTAGACTTTAGTTTAAAAAAATGTGGGGGGGGGGGGAGAGACCAAGACCCAATTGAGTCTTCTATTTTTTTTTAAAAAATGAAAATGGGAGGGGTTGGTTTTTGTCCAAAACAAAAAGAGAAGAAGACCCACAGGTCTTCTTCCATGCACGGCATGCACACCCCTCCTCCTGAAACCCTACCCTTCTCCCCTCGCTACCCAAACCAGAACTGGAGCCTCCTCCTCTTCCCAAGTGGGTCCACTGCCTAGACCCCCTCACCGCTGCTAGTTTGGGCCACCCAAACCCCCTTACTGCACCGGCTCCACCTTGCTATCCTGGATGGACTGCAAACTACTAGAGGACTACGTTGCGCTTCCCTGTCTCGGTCAGACCATTCCGCACCCAACCTCCCTTCCTGCTATGCTGACGTGCCTCGCTGGACCAGGCCATCATCATAGGGTAACCACAAGCCTGGCCTCCCCATTGTCTCATGTTATCCCGGAGGACCCCACACCCCTGGCATGGTTGTCGCGGTCGGACCAAGTCGCCGCCCATCACGGCTAGCCGGAGTAGTGAGTCTCCGGACTGACGTGCCTCACAGTTGCCTTCGCGGCTTGCTAAACAGTAATTTGCTACCCTCACACATCGACAGAGGAGTCCTCCGCCTACTTTCTCTGGTCCTGCCTTGCCAGTGGATGTTGCCGTTGTGGGGGGGTGTTGTTGGACTATGCTCCGCAGTCACGCCGAGGTCACGCCGCAGTCACGCCGCGTTCTCACCGCGGTCAAGCCGCAGTCTCGCTGGAGTCACGCCGTGGTCCCACCACGGTCGTACTGTGGTCTCGCTGTAGTCGCGCTGCGGTCCCGCTGCGGTCACACTGTGATTTGGCTCTGCTCCTATAAGACACCATCGCGAAAATTCGCAGTCTTGTTAGACTATTTCCCTAGCTAGAGGTAACCCCACTAATTAGTTTTAATTAATTTAGTTTTTTTAATTAAATTAATTAGAATTATTTTATTGTTTAAATTAAACTAGAATTTGAATCATTAATTTAATTAAGATTAAAAATTTAATTAATGGTTTAATTTAATTTTTTGAATTGAAATTATATTAATGTTTTAATTTAAATTTTGGAATTAAAATTTAATTAAAAAATTTGAACTAATAAAATAAATTAATTGAATTTATTAAAATTCATTTAATTTATTACAGCACCCTCTTACTATTTAAATTTATTTCAGTATGACTGGTTTTGAGCAAGATACCAAACTGTATATGTAGGGTTTATTTATTTAATTATTTATTCAATCTGTGTGATGATTGTAATAATTAATTAGATAAATGACGATATGTAAATCATCTTTTAATTCAAATATGTATAAGGGAATGCACGTACAATGCACTAGTTGTATTTTTTACCCCTATACCGGTGTGCAAGTATATTTGTAATTATACGGTGATGATCCGAGACGTAGACCCCACCAAGTTGAGGCGATAATTCAGACGGGAGCCAAGCACATTGCATTGGGGCTAGCTACGATGTGAGTCAGGTTTTGACTTAGGTATGGATTCCCCTATTTGAAGATTGATCTATTATGGATCGATCATAATAGAATGCTCAAGACTAGTCCGATTGCATGATTTACCTTTATGCATTGTTTATTATTTTATGCGAGTGAATGATTACTGCTTGATAACATAGAATAGAAAACAAGATAAAAAATTCATAAAGAAGTGACAAATGTATTTATGTTGCATGTTTAGTTGTGAGTGCGAAAATCTAGTTTGAACATATAAATTAAAAGGATTATATTCATTAAAAAAATATAAAAATCCCTCAAAGATATAATAAGTCCAAAAGACTTCCATTTCTCACATTAAAAAAACTATGTGTTTGAGGTGCTTGTCAGCCATAGTTGAGAGTGATTCTTACTACCATGTAGTTTTCATGAGAGAACTAAGTTGACTTAACTAAATTGAGTAGTCAAGTATTATCCATAGATAAATTTTTATCACTTTATAGGACATATGTTAAGGGAATCAGGTTCAGATTCCAAAATCTACTCAACAATACAAGGAACCACGAGTCAAGTGGTTGGCCAGCCTAGTGCCTACCTTGGAACCCTCCGAGTAGTGGTGTAGCCATAGCTTGTAGACTATGAGGCAAGTTTCTAGGATCCTTGACACTAGAGTAATCAAGAGACAGAGTATTCTGAATCTAATAGTTAGGGATATTAAGGTTCTCTAAAATAGTGGGAGACATTAAAATGATATAATAATTTATTAATCATAAATGTCAAAAGGTAATCAAGACAAAGTACTAACTACTAAATGTTTATCTGATGTAAATTTAAAAATGGAAATCACAAGCACCACAAGTAATTTATCACTATGATTAATTCTAGATAAATAAAATATCCTGACCAGCAATAACTTCTAGGAGTGGTATAAGCTCTTGTGTTTAGTACTATGCCAAGAAAAGAAGGTTATATGTGCTAGAATCCCCAGTTCCTAGTTAGCCTCCTCAAGAAGCAAGTTAGGAAGAAAAATATAAATGGAAAAATCATGTATAGGATGCACTTTATGTTCAATGCATCATGTTCTCATCCATGTCCAGTCAAATGAATAAAATTCATGAGGGTGAGGATGCCTACAGGATGCGTTCACATCTCTAAGAATTATATCAAGAGAGGGCTATGTAGGAATGGTATGAGATATCAAGTTCCCTTTATAAGTGCATGCTAGTATAAGGGTACCAAGCCAATTCTCATGTAATCAAGATGATTGGGTATATTGAGATGCTTGGATCCCTTGGGTTTAAATTGAACCAAGAACTAGTAGTGGATCTCATTATTTCCTCTTTACTTCCAAGCTTCTCAAATTTCAATTTCAATTGTAACATGAATGATATGAAAAAGTTTCTCCCAAAACTTTTTGATTTAGTTCACCAAGATGAAAAGGATATGAAAAATACCAATTCATATGTCCTTATAGTGAACAAAAGAAACAAGGGCATGGAAAAAGGGTCTAATGCCAAGTCAAGTCCAAAGACACCAATGCATCATTCTACAAAGAAGCCAAAGATTCAGAGGTAGAGTAATGAGCAAGAAGCTGTCTGATTTGGATGTGTCAAGAAAGGCCCCTGGAAGAAGAATTGCAAAGCTAGGAAGAAGCAGAAAATTGATGCTTCTACTTCATGTATTTTTTTCATTTAATGCAATCTATATTTATATTAAAGTTGGGAATTGGATACGACATGTGCCTCATACATTTTTATTCATATACAGGAACCATGTTGGTTCAAGGAGATTGCAAAAGGAGAAGTAGAACTCCGAGCTACAAATGGTGCAAGTCTGGAAGCCTTGATAGTGGGAGACTATCACTTAACCTTGCCAAGTTATTTGGTTCTAGTTTTAAAAAATTGTTTTTATGTAACTTATGTAACCAAGAACATTATCTCTATGTCGATTTTAGACACTATGGGACTTTATTTCAAGTTTGGAAGTAAATTTTTTCTATTTTATAGGGATACCATATGTTATGGTATGACACATCTTAACAATGGTTTATAAATGCTGGAGCTAGAGAACCCCGTAATGGAAATCAATGAAAAAACCAGCCAGCATTACTCATATATCACCCGACAGTGGCACTTCAGGTTAGGTCATCTAAATGAGAAGTGATTACGAAGATTGCATAAAGAAGGGTATTTAATCTAAGTACAGTTAGAACCCCTGTATGTATGTCAAGCTTGTTTATAAGGGAAAATGACTAAAGTACCTTTCCTAAGAAAGTGAGAAAGAGCCAATGCATTACTAGAATTAATACATACTGATGTATGCGGTCTATTTCTAGTAGAGCCAAGGGGTAGTTTTTCACACTTCATTACTTTTACCGGTGACTATAGTAGGTATGGATATATCTACCTAATGTAGTATAAGGGTGATTCCTTTCGAATATTTAAGGAATACCAAAATGAAGTAGAACGCCAACTTGGTAAAAAGATAAAAGCACTCCTCTCAGACTGAGGTAGAGAATATCTTAACCAAGCTTTCATTGATCACTTGAAAGAGTGTGGGATAGTATCCCAACTCACTCCTCCTTATACACCACAATGGAATGGTGTTACTGAAAGGAGGAATATGACGTTTCTTTACATGGTCATATTAATGATGATTCATGCAACTCTTCCATTATCCTTTTGAGGATATGCTTTGCAGATAGCTACATATACCCTTAACCGAGTACCAACTAAAGCTGAATATGGGATTATATATGATTTATGGTATGTAAAGAAACCCAGTCTGACATGTATGCATCTATGGAGGTGTGAGGACTTTTTGAAGACTTTACCAAGTGAAAAATTAGCATCCATAAGAATGATGTGTATCTTTATAGGTTATACTAAAGAAACCAACGGATATTACCTATATGACTCTTTAGATAAAACAGTTTTTGTGGAAAGACATGCCATATTTCTAGAAAGGGAACACATTTTTATTAGAAATAGTGGGAGATAGATTTAATTCTATGAATTTAATGCTCCAGATGCACAAGAGTTGGTAGAGGAACAATTTCCACAAGAGCAAGTGGAAAAAGAAGTTGTTCTTGAGACACAAATATTGTGTAGTTCTACACGAGAGGTTAGATAACCATAATGTTATTGTTTTCTTGTCACTGAGTCAAGTGACACATTAGTCCTTGAGGATGATGAACCTATAACCTACATGGAAGTAGTAGAAGGAAAAGAAGTAGATAAATGGAAAGAATCCATGAATTTTAAGATGGAGTCAATGTACCAAAATCAATTTTGGATTTCGGTAGACCCTCCAGTTGATGTAAATCCCATTGCATGCAAATGGGTATTCAAAAAGAAGTCGGAAATGGATGGTGAGGTTAATAAATTTAAAGAAAGATTGTTTGTAAATGGTTTCAGGAAACATCAGGGCATCAACTATGATGAAACCTTCTCACCAGTAGCAATGCCTAAATCCATCACAATATTGCTTTCAATAGATGCCTTTCATGATTAGGTAATTTGGAAAATGGATGTCAAAACTACTTTTCTAAATGGGAAGTTGGTTGAATACGTCTATATGACTCAACCCTAAGGGTTTTTCAAGTCAAAGAATGCCAATAAAGTATGAAAGACATAGATATACATTTATAGTTTAAATTAGGCATCATGGTCATGGAATGTTCATTTTGACGTGGCTATAAGAGAATTTGGTTTTGTCAAAAATGAAAGCGATCCTTATCTCTATAAAAAGTTTGAAGGAAATGCCATAATTTTCTTAGTTTTATATGTTTATGACATATTAATTATGGGAAATGGGGTGCAAGTCTTACAGTCATCTAAGACTTGGTTAAATGAATGCTTCTCTATGAAATAAATAATTGAATCATCCTACATTATAGGGATCATGATTTATCGAGATAGATCTCAAAGGCTGCTTGGGCTAAGTCAAAGTACATATATTGACAAGGTACTCAAAAGGTATAATATGGAACAATCCAAGAGAGGATTGTTGCCTATGTCACATCATATAAATATCTCCAAGAAAATGTGTCCACAAACATAGGAGAAGATTGACAGCATGAGTAGAATCCCTTATTCCTCGGTAGTGGGTTCTATCATGTATGTCATTCTATGTACTAGGTTTGATGCCGCCTTTGCTTTTATTATGGTGGGTAGATATCAAGCCAATCTAGGAGAGCTATATTGGACATTTGTTAAAAATATCCTAAAGTACTTGAGGCGTACAAAGGATATGTTCCTGGTATATGGAGGATATGAGGAACTAGTAGTTAGAGGACACACTGATGCTAGTTTCCAGAAAGATCATGATGATCTGAATTCAAATTCAGGCTACATCTTTTGCCTGAATGGTGGTATAGTGAGCTAGAGAATCTTGAAGAAATCTGTGGTTGTTGATTTTACAGCAGAGTCCAAATATATCGCACACTACTGGAATTAGATGTATTTGCGATGGGCTATTTGCGACGGGATCCCGTCGCAAATAGTCTTTAGCGACGAGGCCCTGTCCCAAATAACTCGTTGCAGAAAACAACGTCGCAAAATGTTATTTTTTGCGACGGGCCCGTCGCAAATAAGCCTCCGATTATATACATTATATATAAATAAACCTTTTGCGATGGGCCCGTCACAAATACTATTTGCGATGGGGAACTGCCCTGTCCCAAATACTATTTGCGACGGGGAACTGCCCCGTCGCAAATAAGCCTCCGATTATGTACATTATATACATATAAACCTTTTGTGATGGGTCCATCGCAAATACTAATAATGACGAACCTGTCGTCCCATCACAAACACTATAAATAAAAGATTATATTTAAATTATTTGTGATAGGAGCCCGTCATTACAGGTCCCGTCGCAAATACTAAACATAATAAAAAAATATTTAATAAAATTATGATTAATGAAAAAATTATATTATTATTATTAAAATAATAAAAAATAAAAAATATTTTTATTAGTAAAATAAAAAAACATTAAAAAATATAATACTAAAAAAATATATTTAATAAAATTATGATTAATAAAAAATTAATATTAATTTTATTAAAATAATAAAAAAATAAAAAATTATTACAATTCTCAATATTTGTAAAAAATATAAAAAATCATATAATGTTATTATTATTAGTAAAATAAACAAATATTAAAAAATATAACACTAATAATAAATATTAAAATATTAAAAATAAAAAAAATTAAATTATGAAATATTTGCACCAATATAAAAGACAGAAACTGTAAATAGTTCATATTACAATAAATCATCAATTCAAATGTTTTTAGCATAAAAAACAAATCACTGGGGGGTCATCTTCTGGAGGAGAAGGAGGAGCTGTAGAAGATGGTGGTGGAAACTCCATCCCGAAACTACGAGTCAGACGACGCAAGTACTCCATCTGCTTGTGATGATGCTGCTGCTGCCATCAATGCATCTCCTCCTCGTGCTGCTGCTACTGCTGACACATCTCTTTATGTTACTTTTGCAAACTCTCTATAAGCTCAGACTGAGTTTGCAACTGCTCCTGATACTATGAGGCAGAAGATGATGCCTCTCCATGAGCTCCTAATTATTACTAATTATTACTAATTATTACTAATTATTCCTAATTATTTAATTATTCATATTTATTACTATTTATTGATAATTATTGATATTTATTGATATTTATTCATATTTATTTCTAATTATTGCTAATTATTGCTAATTATTCCTAATTATTCCTATTTATTCCTATTTATTCCTAATTATTCCTAATTATTCCCAATTATTCCTATTTATTACTATTTATTACTATTTATTAATATTTATTACTAATTATTACAAATTATTACTAATTATTACTAATTATTGCTATTTATTGCTATTTATTACTAATTATTACTAATTATTACTAATTATTGCTAATTATTACTAATTATTACTAATTATTACTAATTATTAATATTTATTACTATTTATTACTAATTACTACTAATTATTACTAATTATTACTAATTATTACTAATTATTACTAATTATTACTATTTATTACTATTTATTACTAATTATTACGAATTATTACTAATTATTACCATTTATTACTATTTATTACTAATTATTCCTATTTATTACAAATTATTCCTATTTATTACTAATTATACATATTTATTAGTAATTATTCTATTTATTACTAATTATTCCTATTTATTACTAATTATTCCTATTTATTACTAATTATTCCTATTTATTACTAATTACCCGTAATTATTACTAATTAAACATAACTATTACTAATTAGCGTTAATTGATATTAATAACAATAATTTGCAACTACTAATTACTAATTACAAGTAATTATTTATAGACAATACTAATTTTCGTTAATAATTATTAATTATTACTAATTATTAATTATTAATTATTAAGAAATAATATTAATAATTTCAAATTATTATTACAAATAAATACAGATAACAAAACAATTTAAATCTAATTTAATTATAGCTAATCAACAGTAATTAAAATTAACAAAAAAAATGAAATAAATACTAAATTAAATAAAATATAAATACCTTTAAACTTGAACTCCTATTGATGTAAGCGACTTCACAACTTCTTCGTAAAAAAAAGTAATTCAGATAAATTTTCCCTCTAAAAATAGAGTTTAGAGAGAGAGAGTAAGTGAGAAATGAGAGGAAGAGAAAGAAAAACGGAGTGGGGTATATATAGGTTAGATTAGTTGCAATGAGACTAGTTGCGATAGGAGTACCGCCGCAAAAGGTACTTTTTTGTGACGGGAACCGTCACAAATACCTTTGCCTGCATTAATTGTTGTCGGTGGTTAAAAGGGTATTTGCGACGGGCCCCGTCGCAAAAAGTACCCTGCTGACACACCTTTTGCAACGGGACAACATCCCGTCGCAAAAACCCATTTACCGCTATTGGTATTTGCGACGAGGCCCATCGCAAATACCCTCCGACCGACACACTATTTGCGACAGGAGGATCCCCCCGTCGCAAATAACCTTTCCGCGCTTTGGCGCGCATTCCGCGTCAAACCGTGCATCCCATGCCAAACCGCACATTACTTTTTGTGATGGGACCCCAAAACCCATCGTAAATAACTTGTTATTTGTGACGGGACGAACCCCCCATCGCAAATAACCTCTGGGAGGGACTATTTGCGACGAGAATTAATCCCGTCGTAAATAGCCCGTCGTAAAAGCATGTTTTCCCGTAGTGGCAGCTTTCGATGTAGCAAAAGAAGCAGTCTGGATACACAGCTTTATCTCAGACATTGGTATTGTGCCTAGAAGTCTAAACCATGTTCTATTATATTGCAATAATACAACTGTAGTGTTTCTTTCCAAGGATCCCAGGTCTCAGCAGAGGAAAAAGAATATTCTTCAGAAGTTTCATATCTTGAGGGATTTTACTCAAAGAGGTGAAGTTGCAGTTAGCATAGTAGCCACAAAGGATAACATGGAATACCCCCTGATTAAATCCATTTTTCATGAGAAGCATAATTCTCATGTGAGAGCTAGCAGATTTAGACTTGTTAGCAGTTGGCTCTAGTGCACGTGGGAGTTTTGAAAGTGGGTCCCTAGACCCAGCTTGTATTGTACTTTTATTACCACTACTTGTATATAGTTTTTTTATATATACATGTGTTTATTTTTCTATAATAGTGTAGATACTTTTGCATCCACTTTGTTTATGGGAATTTCCTTAGATTGCATGTCATATCAAAGGGTTATAGTAGATCCCAGGCTATAATGAGAACCCCGATATGCCATGAAAGTAATCTTAAAGTAATGTCCTATGGTCTAGTTACATCATTCTGAAAGGACACAAATGATGTTTGACCACCAGGTGTTGGGGGATCATAAGCATTGAGACTTATTCTCATGAAGTTCTCACTTGATGATCTATAGTAGTTGAGATCATGAAGACTAACCCGTGTAATAGGAACACCACATGTTTCAGGTGTCATTGGTCATTCCTATCTACAGACATGTGTAATGGTCTCCAGACTTGAGATCATTATCAATGTATGTCATTTAATTTCATACTTTGATGCAAGGAGAAAACCATGGCTATAAAGTCATGGAGAGATAGTTTGTGTTGGATATGTCATTGGTGACATGACATTGATTGAATGATCAAGATAGGATTTGCCGCTTCTGAGTTGAGGAAGAGATATCTCAGACCTAATTGATTAGGATGGTTTCACCTTCACTAAATCCATGGTCATGGTAGTGGAAGGTAAAACCATCTGGACAGATCAAAAAATAAAATAAATCAAGATAAAGGATGATGAAACTAGTGGGCATTCTACTTTATTGAGATATTGATGACAAAGAGATTATATTACATAGACCATGTTTGTATGAAGGTATTCGTTGCTTTGACTTTACCTTATCTCTATAGGGGCATCGATGGGTTGCTAGACCCTACTCTTGGTCAGTGAATATTATTCACTACTACTGAGATAAGGTCTTAGATGGTCAAACACTATAGTGCTTTGAGAATCTGCCCTATTATGGGAATAGGAATATAGAACTTGGTGGGCTCCTCCAAGGGGTCCGAGCATTATCCAAGTTCTATGGATCACCAAGTAATAAATAAATTCTTTAATTATTCAAGTTTGGAATAATTTGTTGAATTTATTTATAACATGTACTTACAAGTTATTAAGTAAATACAAAGATAAAAAATTATTCAAACAAATTTAAATATCCAGGGTTAATTTAATATTTTCAGGAAAAGTGAGTCGAGTTATAGACTCAAGATTATCATACAATATATATTTAATATATATTGCAGTTAGTGATAAAATTATAAATATTATTTATGGAATAATTTAATTTTTCATAAATAGATATTTAAAATACTTATACTTTGAATATTTATTACACGGGGGTTGGGAACACATATTGGGTATGTTAGATATTCCCTATATAAGTAAGAGAGAGGCTCTCCCAATGTAACTATTCATGTGTTGGAATTGAGAGCCTCTCTCTCCTCCTGGATTCTAGAGAGAGATTCTCTCAAGAAGGGAAGATCTTCAAGGTCATACTTCTTTGTATCAAAGACTCTTACTTGCAGTGATCATCGTTGCGTCAAAGAGCTCGTTGGTGTACCACGCTAGCACCCAGGATTACAACGAATGACATGCGAGTATATTTAAGAGGTGTGTGTGGATGATCTAGAGGACTTTGACGTCATAGTCTTTGAGAAATGGTCGTTGGCATCCTGTAACAGACTTTCACACATCAGAACCAAACAAGGTACATGTTTGATTTTATTTTTTTGATCTGTCAAATCCTTGCATGGTCCTTGGACTGTACCGGGACAATATCACTGGAGTGGACGTTGTTACATTGCTCTGGTGATGTGAAATTTTTTAAATTCTCAGCCCATCTGATTCCACTGCCCGTCTCAGTACCTAACATTATTCACACATAAAAAACCATTTTTGGACAATATTTATGTAAATATCTTCCTATAATCCATACCCATATCATATAATCATTACTTTAGTCATAAAACCCACCTTAGAGGTGTTAAGGTGTTAATCGAAAGAGATTACCGAAGAAGAGGTATAGTTTTTAATAAAGCATTTCTATTTTATTTCTTCTTTAACCTCTTTAAACCATATTAAACTATGATAAAATACTAGATTTATTATCCTACATATATCGAGATGTTATTATGTTATTTTCATGAACTATATCCATATATAATTCCATCAAAATGGGAAAATAATTCATTATTTGTTTGTACGGCGGACTACAGTCTCACGAACCGATGTAATTCGTTTTCCATCACCGTCTATCAAGATTAGTTATAATAATGAAAATTAGTTTTATATATTTTATTAATGACATATTTATCATTATTAAAATATATTATATCATTTACATTCTTATATTTCCATGTAAATAAAAATTATAACATCGTTCGTGCGTACGTGTGAATTATCACCTCCACTGAGCGATGTGGTTTGTTTTTCATCACCACATCATATGAATGATATATATGAGTATATTTAGAAAATTAATATGATATTTATGATATTATGATTATTTATGAAATATAAAATGATACTTACCCTCTTTCCATAATGATCATTGCAAAATTAAAATGCTACTCATGTGTGTGTACGACCTACCATCTCCATGATTGTAACGTAGCTCATTTTTCATATCCATATGTAATGTATGGATTTGAAATTATAATTGATATATAAAAATGATAATTTTTTAATGATTATTATTATTGATATGATTTAATTATGTCCTCTTTGACCATAGTTGACTTACCGAATCCATTTTAGACTTATGTATCAAATATCGTCAAAATGTCTAATGTGAACTTAAATGATTAAATAATTGTATATAACATATAAATGAGTGATAAAAAGGATTAATAAACATGAAAAGTTTTTAAATAAATTAAAAATTAACCTAATTTTATTATTCAATAAGATAAATAATGTATGTGATGATTCAGACCCAAGGTAAGGGACTCTTTAAAAACCTATTTTAAATGTTTTAAGGATTTATTTTCTAAATCTTTATATTACATGTCCCGGTTATTTTAAATATTTTTTATGGTTTTCATATGGTCATAAATTTTCAAAAAAAAATATTTTCTAATTTCTATCAAAAAATTTCAAAAAGGAACCCTTTTAAGGTTTTATGTAAAGGGATTTCTTTTAAAAATCAAATTTTAAAGTTAATTTTTCAAAAATAATGTTTTTATTACACATATAGCATGAATATATTTTCCCACTTTTATGTCTCTTTAATATTTCTAAGATTACCTAACATGTTTATATAGTTACTTTAAAATAAAATGTGTTCCATAATATGTGCACGGTTATTCAAAATGAGTGATTTCAAAATGGAAAGTTTATTTTATTCATAAAGTGTTTTATGAGGAAATTTCTCATGATTTATGTTTATGTTATGGTTCTTGAGAATTGTTTATATTGATGGGTGGTTAGGTGATAAATCTATTATGTGTGGATACATGATAAAACAATGATGTGTGGTTACATGATAAACCAATAATGTGTGGTTAATTGATAAACAAATGACGGGTGGTTTTGTGATAAACCAAGGATGGGTAGTTACATTATAACCTCCAATGCATTGGGTACTCCCGGAGTTGAAGGTTGACTATATTGTTTACTCCATTTGTATGACTGATATGTAAAATGATTTTCCAAGTTACCGACTTATATTTAATATGGTTGATAATGAGTTTTCTTGAAAATTGATTGATTTTAAAAAGGTAAGTTAATGATCTTTCTTGAAAATATGATTCCCTTTTAAAGGTGAAAAGGTATTTTTTCATGAAAATGTTTTTGTGGGTTTTCAATGGACTAATATTTTCTTTTATTTTAGGCCCCTTACTGAGATTTTATGATAATACCATGTTTTAAAATGTTTTTAGTGTATTTAAGGGGAAAAAGAGTTAAAGATGAGATAAAGGGAAAATTGTGAATATTTTTCATGACATAAAACCATGTTTTATTTTAAAGATTTTTTTTTATAGAAAAAATGGATTCTATGTATAAGTATCCACTTATAATTTATTGGTTTAAAATGTAAGGTTTTTTCCTAATTATCTAAAACTCTAAACCTAAAATATCTTTGGGAATGAAAGAAATATGGTTCTAGTTTAAAATCATGAGAATATGTAATGTTTAAGGCTGGGTCTTTACATTTTGGTATCAGAACAGTGTTTAGACAACTATAGAGAATATGATATTTTCTTAATAGTTATGGATATCATCATGGGTATATTATTTTATGGTTTATAATAAGACCAATGTTTTAGAAACCCCTTTTTAGGCTTTAAGTTATGAAATTTTAAGGTGATTAATGGTATTTTTGGAGACATTCATTTTTTTTGGTAATTATGGGTTATTATATTTTGGATTAAAAATGAGATGTATGAGATAAAATTTTAGGTTAAAACATATCGAAGTTATTTTTGAGTATTTTTCTCACATATCTATAATTTTATGAGGATTATAATAATGCAGTTTTAGGAAAAGGACAACACGTAGGATGGGTGATAACCCATCATGTTCAGTAAGGTCGTGAGAATTGAACCCAGAATCGAAGGGTTATAAGGGTGAATCACATAACAATAGACAATGTTAAGTCCTAATTAGTATGATTTTTTTTTGTTTTAGTTAAACGATTGGATTTATGAATAATAAGTTGATTTTTGTACATATGTTTTATTAAAATAATTTCCATTGGATCGAAAAATGATTTGGTGATTAAGTGATTAATTTAATTTTAGAAGACACTAATAGAAAAATACCGTATAAAAATGGTTTGGAACAATTGGTATATGTTTCTAAACCTTTGGTATAGCCCATACCAATGGTTTGGAGGACCGTTGGTTGTTTTCAAATTGGGATAGGTCTATATTAATGGTTCTGGGAAAACCATTGGTATAAGTCATATGAAAAACCTATACCAACGGTTTGATGAAACCGTTGGTATAGGTAATTCAAAATAAACCCAACTTGGTTTTGATCCCAACACCTCCCATTTATAATCCAACAACTTAACCACTAACCTAACACGACTTTTGTGAACATAGTTTCATAAATATATATATGTATATTCATAAGTATTTTAACTTTTTATTTCTTTAATGTTATTTGATAATATATTCCATAAAATATATGTGTACTTATACCAATGGTTCACAAAATAGTTGGTATAGGTTCTTTGATTTTTTGAGCTATACCAAAAAAACTGTTGTTATAGGGTGGACCTATACCTACAGTTTGGCTAAAAATGTTGGTATAAGTTTATTATAGTGACCCTATACCAATGGTTTTGGCCAAAACCATTATTATATGCCCAAATTAGTGACATATATCAATATTTTTGGCCAAACCATTGGTATAGGTCATATAAGTAACTTATACCAATGGTTTTGGCCAAACTACTGGTATAGGTCCAAATTAGTGACCTAAACCAATGGTTTTTCTAAAACCGTTGGTATAGGTCCTATTTATAGTAGTGAGATATTCATTATTTTTGGAATCCTATAAGATTATGGTAAATATAATATTATGGGATTTTGTTTTAGGAATATAGGTTAAGTTGAATTTTGGATACAAATATGATTTTATTGTGGCTTTATGGTGATTTAGGTTATTTATGGAAATATCTAGTGTATCTTGAAGATTATTAGGTCAATTACTTTTTGGTATGAGACTTCAAGAGTAATTAATGTTATTTGAAGATAATTATTAAAATTTATCTTGTAAGACTATGTGATAAAATCCTTATAATTATTGGGTTTCAATCTTAGTCTATAATATCTTTTTGAGTAATTTTAAGGATATTTATTTTTTAAATGATATATGTTGAACTTTGGGTTTTACTATTGGATTTTGGAGATTGAAGTAGTTTTTATTATAAAACTGATTTATTATTTTTATATAATTTTCTTATATTTTACTAATAATTTCGGTTTAGGTTAATGTTTCAAGACTATATAAATAGATAGTTAACCTTTTGTGGATTATGTGATTCTTTATAAGTTTATTTTTAGTGCTTTGAGCATAAAAAATACATCTTGAATACTCATTGTTTGGATGAAATATGATATTGCAGTGTAAATTGATTAAAGGATAAAATTATAATTTTAAAGTATATATGTTTACTTATGTTATTAGTATAGGAAGTGAAATGATTCTTCAGTTTTAGGAAAAATATTATGAAACAAAAACATTACCTGTTTAATTTTCGTATCGAGGAATCAATAAACCTCTAACCCATCACAGATTTACAGTTTTTTGATGATTAACCTTATAATAATCATGTTTTATAGCATTATCCATCATAACATGATAGTTAATTTTCAATTCCATGTCCGTGATTTATTACATGTAATCCTAGTATGTGTTATCTCAGGTGGCATTAATACTTTCTTTTCTTTCTTTTTAATTGGATTTTTTATTAATTCTTCTTCCAAAATGGGATTTCAACAAAGGAATTTTGAAAATTCAAACATTATTAAAAGAGATAAAATTAAAAATTTAGAGTATGAAATTATATAAAGGTTTGGAGAATGTAACATCCTAATATTTTAAAAGGAAAGACTATATTTGATGGCATGCAAGATATGCAACATCGAGCATAAACGAACTACTAAATATTATTATTTAAATGTGATCATTAACACCTAGCTATTATATTGGAGAGTATGAATTGGAATAAATATATTATCTTTAAACTATTATATAAAAAAAATTAATTCATCAAATAGATTTTATATTCATGATATAATAATAAATCCTATTTTATGCTTAAAATAGTATTTTTCTAAAAGTAGTTTTACCACCTTTTAATGAAAAAATTGTTTTAAAAATAAATTTTAACACCTTAATAAATTTTATTTGACATAATAAACATAGTTTCTAAAATAGTGATATAAAAATTTTTCTTGGGTCAATGTTTGATATTTTTTTGAGAAGTTTCTTTTTTATGAATAGTTAAAAACACTAAATTTCAATTGAAAACTGCATTTTCATCTAAGTTATTTATATTTTTAAATATTATTTTAAATTTATTTCAAAGTATAATAAGTTAAATTATACATCAATAAATCCAATTTACATCATTTGAAACAATTTCACATTGAAATTGGATATAAAAACATTTTAATCTTTTGAATCTTTTTACTTTTAAAACTCATTGTTTCGTTCCATCTACGAGATTAATTTTAAATTAATATATAAAACTTGTGTGAATTTAATTTTGAAAAATGTATTCAATATTTGGAATTATAAGTTAAAAATTTATTAAATAGGTCCCCTTTATTTTTTGACAATATGAATATTAACTTTGGTAAATTTTGTTGCCATGATAAAGGGTAAATCGGGTAAAAATCGAGTAAATAAGGGTAAAAATAATGTAATATGGACTATAAAATGACCCTTACAAATGACCCAATTTTATTAGATGAAAAAATTTAATCTATAATCACTCAATGTTATAATATATTGCCTTTGGATTCAATTTATTAGAGATTATGACATTTATAATATTTTATTTAAACAAAAGAAAAAGATGTCACAATCGTATTATTAATAAATAAAATATTTTTAATAAGGCGTTATCCAGATCCAAAATTTGACTATAAATAATAATTTTAAAATTTAAATGTTTTATATTAATCATGGTCATTTATTTTTAAATTTTATTGAAGAAATAATTACCCTAAATTATTTCACAACAGTGATGCAATAATTATTTTATTAATAGAAATATCAAATAAATCTTTTTAAAACTATTAAAATAAATATAATTGAATATATTAAATGTGATAAAAGAATTTTATAGATGACTTTGAAATGTTAGGGGTTTATTAAATTATTTTTTATTAATTAATCTTATTGTTTTTGTACTTTTGAAAGTTAATGCAATGAATGGCCTCAAAATTGACATTGATGATATTTTAAAGATAATAATATTTTATTAAATGATATAAAATTATTAAAAATATAAAATTAGTCCAAAATATTGGGATAATGATAAAAATTTCATAAATTATCCATTTTTTGTATTTTTTTATTTTATAGTAACTATATTAACCCTCAAAGAGTAAAAAAATGTTTTGTCATGGTAAGAGTTAAAGGGGTTGAATAAGGGTTAAAAATAAATTATAAGGGTAATAAAGTGACCTAAAATTGTATAAAAATTATCAAATGAGAGTATTTATACCCAAAATAATCCTTTATTCTAAATAAATCACTTTTTATAAATATTAAATTGAAAATTAATTTATATTAATTTAGTGTTTTTAGAAATTGCATGAGTACCCCTCCCCTCTCCTATAAAAGGACGCATTTTCTTCCCTATTATTTACACTTAAAAACCCAATTTTTTCTGATAATATATTCCCAAGTCCCTTATTATAATCCCTCATTATATTATATGTTTCTTATTTTATGAATAACACCCACTTTAGTGGTGTTAAGGTGTTAATCAAAGGAGATTGTCCAAATAAGAGGTGTAGTTTTTAATTAAGTATTTCTATTTTATTTCCTCTTTCACCTCCTTAAAACCTTCTTAAACTATGATAAAACAATAATTACTGTATCATGAATATATTAATATTTTATTATGTTAGTTTTATGACATAAATACATCTCCGATTCCATCAAAATAGGAAAAGAATTCATCATTCGTGTGTTCGGTAGATTATCGCCTCGCTAACCAATGTAATTTTTTTTCCATCACAGTCTATCAATATTGGATATAATGATGGAATTAAGGTTTATATATGATATTAATTACATATTTATAATTATTAAAATATAATATATCATTTTAATTCTTATTTTTCCATGCATATAAAATTTTTTATGTTATTTGTGCGTACGTGTGAATTCTCACCTCCATGAAGCGATTCCATTCATTTTTCACCACCACATCATATGAATAATATATATAAGTATATTTACAGAATTAATATTATATTTATGATATTATAATTATTATTTAATGAAAAATGATACTTACCATCTTTTCATAATGGTCATTGAAAAATAGAAGTGCTACTCATCCATTTCTTTCAGATCCACTGATTGCTTCGAAGGATACTGTTGTGGCTTCCAGAGCTCCGTTGGACACTCAGTTTTCCACCAGTGGTCTTCGCGGTAATGGTGATAGGTGGGGAGTTCCTGATCTGCTGCTTGGTATGAATTCTTCTCCTTTAATTTCTGATCCACTTTTGGTGAAATCGAAGGAGGTTTTGAAGGCCTCAAATGGAAGTGGTAATTTGAAATTCCCCACTAGAACAGAGGATGAATCAGTGGCACCTTCATTTGTATCGTTCTTTGACACTGGATCTGGAAGGATCCTCCTCAAGGGTTCATCATCCCATGTTGAGGCTAATCCTATTGTGTTTTCTAAAAGGATTGCAATTGGGAAGAGATCTTTGATTGCGTTCCTTGTTTTACCGAAGGGGGAGAATCCCTGGAGGTTTGAGGATCTAGTGAGATAGATCTCATTTTTGTGGGTCTCCTCTGATCGGATATGTGTTTCTCTTGGTCGTGGCTTCTTTCATTGTATCTTCCCTTCGAATTATTTCAAAATACATGCGTGGAGCATCATCTCTTTGTCTCTGAAACCCGGATGGCTTCACCTACATGAATGGTCCCTGGACTTTAATGCCTCGTTCACAAGGAATGCATTTTCTCAGTTTTGGGTTCGTTTTCATGGACTTAATTGGGTCCTTTGGCACCCAAAATATTGCATGACATTGGAATGGAAATTGGGACTCCGATATGCTTTGATAAGGAATCTGAGGTTGTGCGTTTTGGACACTTTGGCCGAATGTTGGTGGCGATTGATATGAGATCCACTTTGATTGATAAGGTAACTCTCTCTACTCCTAATAATATTCATATTGATGTTGAATATGAAAGGAAGCCCCTTTTTTGTACCGAATGTATGGCTGTTGGACATTCTTTGGAGTTATGTCGAAGGTGGATTTCTTGTGGGAAATGTGGGTTGAAGGGGCATCCAGCTGACCTCCATAGAAGGAAATTTGAGAGGAAGCATGCAGCTCTGCGAAAGTCTCTTGATCGTGATGGAGATGTTTCCAAAAAATCATTTTCCAATAAGGTTGATATGATGGATACAAATAAATCTCTCTCTCATGTGCCTATTTTGAAAGGAAAAGCCCCGTTGGTGGATAAGACTCTGATGAGTGGCCCCTCTACTGCTCGGGCTTGATTAGTTAATGAGAATCCATCCAATGATGGTGGTGTTATTTCTCCCATTTAATTAGTTGATACTGGAGAGAATGCTTGCCCCACTGTTGTTGGGCCTCTTACTTGCACTGACACTTCAAATCCTATCACGCTTGATTTTCCTGGGGTAATCCTGACACGTGATGGGATTGGTGTGCCTGACCCTAGCTTGGATGATCAATATAGTATTCCTCAACCTGTTGATTGTCACCATGAAATTCAGAATTTATTAAACTCCTCTGGGGTTGTTGAGAAGTGGGGTGACATCTCTGATGCAGAAGGGGTGAAAACAGGCAGCAGTGATCCTGTCTCTTTTAAGGATGCACTCTTATCTGGAAAAGGAAGGACAAATGACACTCATGTTTCCTTGAAGAGAAGGCCAAGGAAGGATTACTCTAACACACCTCGCACTATGTCTACCCGATCTTCTTCGAAGTTGTCAGGTAAGTTCAATTCTGATATTTTTTAGATCTTAAACTAGGGTAAGTCTCAGTCCGAATGGGAAACATTTGACGAGTCTGATTATGAGAATTATATGTCTTATTATGATCTAAAATTTTTCACTTGACGGATGAGGGGAAGTTCCCCTGTTTGACCCCGATCGTCTCCTTTATACATTTTCTTTTATTTTTAATAAATGGTCAGAATCTTATCTTCTGGCTGAAGTTGCGGGTAATATTTTTAATATTATATTAAAATTTTATATGGTAAATTTCAAAGAAAATGTGTTCCATTTTATGTTCATTTTTTTTAAAATGAGTGATATCAAAATTGAATGTTTATTTTATTCAAAGAGTGTTATATAAGAAATGTTTTTCATGGTTTATGTTTATGTTATTGTTCTTGGACATTTTTTGTAATGAAGGATGGTTAAGTGATAAAAAAATGATAGGTGGTTATGTGATAAACCAATTATTGTTAGTAACATGATAAACCAATGATGGGGGGTTACATGATAAACCAATGATGAGTGGTTCCGTGATAAAACAAGGATGGTTGGTTGCATTATAACATTCAATGCATTGGGTACTCCATAGTTATAGGTTGACCATATTGGTTACTCCATTTGTAATAGTGATATGAAAAATTATGTCCCATGTTATCTACTTATATTTTATATTCATGATATTGAGTTTTCTTAAAAATATATTGATTTTAAAAAGGTAAGATAATGATCATTCTTGAAAAGACGATTCCTTTTTCAGGGTGAAAGGCTATGTTTTCATGAAATTGTTTTTATGGGTTTTCACTAGACTAATATTTTCGTTTATTTTATGTCCCTTACTAATATTTTATTCTCATCATAAATTTTAAAAAAAAATTCATTGTATTTAAGGTGAATATAGTCCAGGATGAGATCAAGGAAAAATTGTGAAGATTTTTCACGAAGAGAAACCATGTTTTATTTTAAATACTTTTATTTTATGGAAAAAATGGGTACTATGTATAAGTGTATAGTTTTAATGTATGGGTTTACTATATAAGTTTTTTCCATAATTATCTAAAATACTAAACCTAAGATATCTTTTAGAATGATATAAATAGAGTTATAGTTTAAAATTAGTAGAATATGTAATGTTTAAGGTAGGGTCCTTACAAGATCTATAACCCCTTGTTAACTATTAGATTATTTAATAAAACCACTCTAGATTCCCCACATTATCGTAATCTTGGAACTCTTTAAATGGTCAATCACTCTTAACCTAAATGTTCTTAATATTCAATAGTTGATAACATTTTGGAGATGACCCACTCATAGGTGTAAAATATGATACATTTTGTTGAATTCCTTGATGGGTCTTCTTAAAGCCCATCTTCATACTACCCAAATCTCTACTAGCATAACCACCTGATAATACTGTTTAATTTGGTTTTCTACCATTATCAAAATTCTACTATACTATCAAGGTCTATTTCACCACCTCAAATAATGAAATTAACCTAAACTTGTTCATTCACACCCTAATAACATTCCAAATACCATCCTAAAATCTCTACACCTTGGATATCTCATCCCCAGATAATTATAGTGAAAAAAATTAAATCCTTTACCCATAATACATAACCCATGACTGAAATATCCCACTACATAAAATTTTAAAGCTCACAGGCTCTCTCTACCCTCAGTATCTCAATAAATAATTTCTCTAAGAACCTCACCTTGAAATCCTTCCAAAACATCCCTCATGTTTACCTACATACAATTGAATACCCCACCAAGGTTTCACTAATACCTTAAGCGTATATGTCACCAACATTACCCTTCAACCTAGAAGATTAAATATATGATCAACTATGGTATAAATTGAATCTTTAAAATACATAAATATTTGGGGTCCACCCGCTCATTGTAATAATAGAGGATGTTTAAAACAAAACTCTTTAATCAGATATATTATGGATAACTCAACTCTCTGATTCCATCGGTCATTACTCAATATAACCTTCACCAAACTAGCCATGAGTAAACCATCAAACAATAGCCCAACCTCAACTGGATACACTGGATTCTCTAGAACCTTTTCATGCATCACATACTCATATCCACCCTAAAAGGGAATAATAGTAACATGCCTCGATGGAATCACACTAAAAACCAAATACTAGGATCAGAAAAAATATCATAGGTAAGATATATAAAATAGGGAAAGATATAATAGAAATAATATCCCACTAGTCCATAAACATTCCAATCTACAACCAATTATCATACTCCTCAACATCACTATCCAACCTTACTATATTGGGGTCAGGTTCCACACCCCCACCCCTCATAGGGTCCACATACCATACTACACCAAGAATAAAAAATACCAGTTTGGTTGAGTAGAATTCCACCATGATGCTATGAAAGAAGAAATTATATAGCTAGTTGTTGATTTTTTGAATAACTAAATCCCTTTTTATAGATTATTTAATCTATAACACAAAAAAACACACATTTTATATGAGTCTTACATACCTCAAATGATGCATGACATGAACCCTCTCATATTTGTAAGACAAGAAAAAAATTGTAACCCAAATGACCATTAAATGCACATCATTTTTAGAAATCAGCAAACCATAATAGAAAAAAAAAGAATCATTCCAAACCCTGGTAATTTGGGCATCCTTTAGATAGGAGATATATACTCACCTACATAGGTATTTTTCCAAGTCCCACCCATCCTTTACCTTCATCTACCAAACCCAAATAATGAAATGACATCCCCACTCTGATACCACTTTTTAACATTCTAAACTAGAGTGATACATAACTTAGACATGCTTCCCCATACACCAAAGGAAAATGATTATCATGATATTATAGTGGAAATATTATACCCTATGGTTTAGATATTCATAAACAATAGTGGAGAAAATAACAATAAATTGTCTCTATAATATAACATGAGGATAAAATCTGATAACATATTATATTTTATGAAAAATGAGTAACTATGATGTCATAAAAGACATAAAAAAATAACTAGGATCACTCTTGTGAAAATCGTATATAATGATGATCTGGATAAATAAGATAAGTAACTCTAAGAATCATTTAGGATCACCATTGTATCTTCAATAACTATCAACATCCCACTTGAAGATACATCATCTCCTCAAACCCTAAGAACTTTTTATAGGGATCTTTCCCTTTCTTATGTCACAAACATAATTTTTGAACATGAATTGGGGTTCCCATGAAGTGTGTGAGTATATAATTAATAGGACACAACAAATGATGTCCTAAAATAATATCCACAATTATTTGGGTGTATGAAATTTTCAATGTACAACAACCAAGATGATAAATAATCCACACTCATATAAATTACCTAACACATACCGGTTAATTCCCTCTTTAAATTAGACATTTAAATTAAATTATTAATATTTTTATAGGGTTTAATATGGTTTTATAGGAATAATGGTTTTTGAGAGGGGTTGAGGAATTTTTTAGACTAGGAGATAGAGGGGGAAAGTTCCTCTTTGTAAAAGAACTCCCATAGGTAGTCTAGTGTGGGTACACTAGAATTTTGATGGGGCTGGTAGAGAAAATTTATACAACAAGTTTAACTCTTCTAGGTTCCCACCATAGTTCTAGTGGATTTCTAATAGTTTTTTAAATTGAATAAAATGTAATTTTTAATACTAAAACCTAAAAATACTCCCTTTTATCCCCCAATTTGACTTCTTCCGCACATTTCAACTATGAGGCCTCTCCCATAAACTATCCTCTTTATTTTATTCATCTTATGTCATATTTTCCTCCATCCATGGTTAAAGAAACTTTTATTAGACATGTGATCCTTGATTACATAATATAAGAGTCATGAATTCCTTTAATATACTATTTATTTGGGTTTATTAGTACTAGAAAATGCAATCCCATGATTTCCTAAACATTAGTTCCTAAAACTAAAAATATCTCTCTAATTTATTATAGTATATATATTATAGAGCCTTATATTTGGTGAGGTGAAGATAATTAAAAGGTTTTTATTTCATTTTTTACATACTTCATATGACTAAGACCTAAAACCATAATTCCATTATGATTTTTATTTTGAACGTGGTCTAGGTAAATCCTTTTTGTGGAATCCCACTACTTTTTATAGTTTTAAATAATTTTTTAAAAATTAAATTGGTAGGAATACCCATTCTCCCTTTCCTATTTTTAGAGAGTTATCTGGGTAATGGTATAGGGTTAAGTAAACCTAAATAAAAACAAAAGGTTTTTATATAAATCATTTTTCAAAATCTTGAGAGGGATACATAGTGTTTTCTTACCTTTTGGGACTGAATATGGAATGTTCTTCATGTCATATTACAATATAAGTTATTTTTCTTCACATCCATGTTTCTATTATCATTATTATTTATTATTTATTTTTTATGAATAATTTTTTGAAGTAAATACAATACCTTTTCTATTTTCACTAATGCTTAAAACTCTTATTCAAAAATTTAATTTTCCTTAATTTCTTAACATATCAATATTTACTAAAATATTCTTTATTGGACATGTTGGGATTGTTAAGGATATAGATATTGTGATATTAAATCTATATCAATTAGATCTTGATGGTGTAAAGGTTTCATGATTCGGATGGGTGTTAGTCCTTGACTCATTATAATATTTGGTTATTTAAGATGGACTCAAAAATATTTGGCTCATCATATACACTTCCCTATTACCAATGATAGGCTGTAAGATTCCATTAATTGGCATTGCCTAATTTACCTACATCTAAGATGGTTCTCTAGGAATATAACTTATAATGCACCCATATAATCATATGTTTGAGCACATGTGCTTACTTTTAAGATCTATTTATAGGTACATATGTTTCCTCCAATTGTGGATTTCTCATTTTATCATCTAGGATCCTTAGTTGAGGCTTGAATTAGGTATTTTGGTATGAAACATCCCTTAATAGGGAGTCAATATTCATGGAAAATGGGTATTTATAAACTCTTTGTTGTACCATATAATTTCTTTATAAGTATTACTCTATCTTTACATCATTTCATACATAAACTCTTACTTATGATAGGTTGTTAGGGGTGGTGTGTAGACTGCCTACTAAGTTATCATACTCCCACCTTACAAGAGCCCATCTCAGGATGTGTGAAAACACTTTTATTTGTGATCAAGGTAAGGACAATTCACCCAAATATGGGAGATAGTCTCACATATAGAGAATATATTATGGGTGACTATTTTTTGGGTCTTTTCTACATGGACTAGTCAGATGTTGTAGGTTGTTATTGATGCCTTTTTGGATAGGGTTCACACATGGGGAAATCACTTGGGGTATTTAAGCCATGTTTGGCCTAAATATTCATGTGTATATGTTTTTTTGGTTTAATCTCACTGACTATATAATTTTTTGAAAGTTTTGGATCCCTTTAAGTTATAGGGTGCATGAACATATTGTTTTTTCAACTTTAGTCTTATTCTATACAACTACTAGATTTCATGGGTGATTGGTTGTACACCTTGAATAATCGATACTGGGTTGGTCATTTCATATATAGGTGCATAACTTAGCTATTAATTAACTTACTTAAAGGGGGAAATAACTCCCACATGTGTAATGTTTAACCCATGGTGTTTATGAAAACCTATGGTAATTGGGAGGTGAAACTTATGTGTTTTGATGATATATAACTTGTGTTGTTTGAGTGTTAGGTTCATGGAAGTTACAAAGTGATATTAGAGCTACAAAGGGATCTTGGTATGGAACTTAAGAGTATAAAGGGAAATTGGAATTTTGGGACTCAGGATAAAACCCATAAATATGTATTTCCTTTATAATTATGGTGGAATCATGAGCCACCAAATGTATTCTAGGGTTCCACTTTCCTCTCTTTTCATTTCATTGAGTCGGTCTTTAAACTTTGAATCTCAAGCATCATACTAAAAGTTTATGGGTAGGAATAAGTATAATATAATTTCATTACATGTTTATTCCTATATTCTTTTTATCATATTGTTATTTTAACTATTTTACTACTCATAATAGATTATGTATTACCAATAAATAAATGGTTTTCCCATATGTTTTTTTAACAAGTAGGTTAATGTGTTTTAGATACTAATTCCTTTGATCAATAGTTTTTTTATATTCTAATGGTAGCTAGATTTATTTATGTTATATCCAAGGCATGCCTTTTTTCATGTTTATTTAAGAATATTATTATGTCTCAAAATGATATATTAATTGTTTTATAATTATTTTTTTGGAAAAGGGAAGTAATCGAGATAATAATGGGGTTATGCCTGACCTATATATTGTAGTTAATATTTGGGGTTTTTCCTTATAGGAATTAAGTATTTATATTATTATATAATTTATTATATAGGATTGTACAATGAAAACCACCACCTTCCAATTAATAAGGTAAAGATAAACATGTGTCACATGTTTAACCTCTAGTTGACCCACAGGTTTTGGAGGGTCTAGTACATTTGCTTCAGGAAGCTGGTAATGGAGATATATGAAATTATTCTAAATCCTATAAAATCATAATATATTTTTATTTTAATCATCCTATAACATTTTTTGGTGATGTATTTTCTAAAGAGTTCATATAGGGGATAAATCATCTCCATAAAATCTTTAAGAGTATTAAAACCCATAAGAAATACTAATTTTAGCTTTCTAATGTCATTCCATAAGTAGTGGAATATTGATTTTGGGAAATGATGTTTTATGCTAAGAAATACCAGTTCCTTTCCTAGGGAGGGTTTTAGGAGCTCTTATTTACATAATTTTACCATGATACCCTGTATCGTGTAAAGGTGAAGGAGTTCACCAAGTTTCAATTTTGGTCATGGAATATGCCACAACCTTCATATAACTTCTCCAATTCACTCTATATCTAAGTAGGGATAAGGAATATAAGGAAATGTTTTTCAAAATAGGTATTAATGATCATTTTCAAACCTAGGTTATGCTCTTAAATCTTTAAATATTCTCAAAAGTTCTCAAGAGGACTACCCCCATAGAGACTAGTTCTAAAGGATGTTTAGAAGTGGGTAGTCCATTTCCCAGTCAAATTCTTACTAATATCTCATATAGAATTTAAAAGTGACATCTAGAGGTAGTGATTGTATATGTATCTCACTGGGGAATATAAGGTGGTGTTATACATTTATCTCCTAGCTTAGAAATATCCTCTATTCAATGTCACTAGTATGGTTAACATGGGAACATTAAGAATAATTTTACTTTTGAGGAAAAATATTTCCATTAATGTGGTAAATATGGATGTATTTAGAGGTTCTACTAATACAGTACATATTTAAGTGTTAGGAATCATCATCTTTTAGACCATTCATCCTAGGCTCAATCACCTATAAATCCACTTGTGGAAGTCAACCACTATCTGGATGATCTAGTCGAGATAGAGGACATATTAGTAAGAGATAATTAGCTATAATTTAGTTTTATGGGAAGGGATTCTTTTCTTATGATTTGTATGAGGTGGAATTTAGAATTTATTCTATAGAGATACATGTAATTGAGTCTAGAGATGATACATTTACTATTATAGGAACAATACTTTTATTTTATACATTATGTTGTGATCTATTTTATATAGGTTATTTTTTTGACAAAATTTTGTATAGGTTATTTGAATTCCTTTATTGCTGAGAAATTGGTTTTACCATGAAATTTACATCTTGTGCCTTGTTAGTGGTTTCATTTAGTCATCTTTGGGACAACATGATTCTTGATATAGAAACCTTTAAGGTTATCTTAAGGATATAATAGTTAAATCAATTACAAGATTTTATTGACTATTATTCTAGAAGGATATTTTTCACATCCTTTCTAGTATTCAATACACTTTCCATGGAGAGTGTGAGTTTTATGATAGTCAAATAGTTCTTACCCATGGATAGGTAAGAGTGATCATAAGATAGATATATTTTTATTTTCCTAGAGGTAATTGAAACCAAGTATCTGAAAGTCTTACCTCATTTGTTGGATTTATATCTTAATGTGTTCCCAAAATAATTATCATGACTACCTCCTAAGTGAGAATTGCAATTTAGTAATGATTTGGTTCCTAGAAAGGAACTGGTCTCTATTCTTCCATACTTGATGGATCAGAATAAATTTAAAGAATAAAGACTTGGTTGAAGGATATCGAAATAAAGGTTTATCCAATAATTAATGTCACCTTGGGGGTAATCTTGCTATGTTTATAGCTTTAATGAACATAATTTTTCATCTATTTATGGACACTTTTGTAGTGGCCATTATTGATGATATACAAATATATTCAAGTTCTCATATCGAGCATGGATGATATATTCATATTTGTTTATAAAACATGAGGTAGAATCATATTTCCAATATGTTATCAAAATTATACTTCAATATTCAAGAGGATAAATTTATCAGGCATGTAATATATAATGTTATTATTTCATTAGATCTTGGGAAATTTGATTCCATGTTTTTGTTGGACCCAAAACTATGTTTGGTGTTAGTTTTTAGTCAATTGTAGTTTCATAAAGTATTGGAATACATTGAACACATATGCTGGAATATGTGAAATAAATATAGATTTGATGACAATATGTGCACATGGAAGATTGATATAAGGCCATGGAATTTACTGCAATATTAATAGAGGCTAGGAAGATTGCAACCTTTGATTAAGAAGAAAGAAGATAAAATAAAATTGTATCTATGAGGCAGAGAGAATGAAAATGATTTATATGATGTTAAAGATAAATGAAATAGAATAATTATAGTGTGTAATTGAAGATTTAAGACCAAAATACTTGTGTAGATCTAGAATAGGAATTTAAGTAGGCATCACTTTCCATTGTTTTCCAAATGTTTGGGATTTAAATCTGGGTTGAGAAAGAGTTTCATATAAACCCTTAATGTTAACTCAATCTCATAAGTCTAAAAGGATCACATGACCTAGTTTATAAGAATAATATATGGATTAAGGATTCATGTGATGGAGTCTTTTGAAGTTTTTGAAAGGAGTTATGTTGTCCTAGGTAGAGAGTTCACATGATTGTGTATGATCATGAGAATGAGGTGGATGAATATTCATAAAGGAATCATGTGATGGAGTAAGATAGAATAACATGTGCTTTATTAGATCACATAATCAAGGTTTGTGGTATAGGTTATATTTGTGATTAAGGGATGTGTCTTCAGGTGATCGTCTGTTGGGAAAAAATACCTCAAGGTAACATTGAAGCATTTTTGGGTTGATTGTGTTTGTTGACAAAGAAGGTTTCCATGGAGAATTGTCGAGTTCCATGGATGTTGTTGACAAAACATATTGACAAAGAGCGATGACAAAGGAATGGACGATCTGGAGGTGGTACAAAAGAGTAGTACAAGGTGGTGCCGTTTCCCAGTGTTTGCCAAATTTTTGGGGTCCAAAATTTGGAGGTTGGTGAGCAACGTGAAAATAGGATTTCCATGAAGATCATATTTTAATATGGAAAAGGCATGAATTTCGTGAAGAGAGGATTCATGGTTTGAAATTCGCAAAGACCAGAAGAATGATGGCGGTGATTCTTCGAGATTACGTCAAGCTCCGCGAATGGCAGAGTTGAAGCGCATCGTGGAGGTGAAGGGCTTTGTGAGGGAGCTTCGCGGCGAAGGAGCGAAATAATATTGACGTAATGCTCCGTGATTACAACGAGCTCCGCGATCCGAGAATTTCCGAGGTGCTTTGCGATTTTGAAAGAATTCCGGTGGAAACTTTGGAGCTTCGCGATTTGAGATGACGTGGTGCTGAATTCACACGGAATGTTCGAGGGTTGGTGGAATTGCCTATAAATAGAGGCCGACCCCCTCGAGAGAAGTAGAGAGAGCTTTCTAGGAAAATATTTTGCTCTCGGTCCATGAAGGTAGTTCGCGAAGGTAGTGTTCTTCGTGAAAGATAGGTGCTTCACGACGGCTAATATAGCTCCGCGAAAGGCAGTACGCTTTGCGAGGCCACGTGCTATAAGGAGTGTGCTTCGCGAAGAGGCAGGAGCTCCGATATGGCCTAAGCATTGAGAAGGCCTGAGCTTCGTGAGAGTGCTTCGCGAGAGTGCTTCGCGAAAAGGCAGGGGCTTTGTGAAGGCTTGTTTGAGCTTCGCGAAATTGGGAGCCTCGCGAAGTAGGATGCTTTGCGAAGGTGTTTCCAAAGTTAATTGCCTAGTGGTTAAGAGGCAAAGGGATATTCATCAGTGGATGAAAGTATGACTTTAACAGCGAATCTATCAACAGTTGATGATGCGTGCATTCATGCAAATGAAAAGACCTACAATTCTATAAAATGTGAGTGGATCCTTTCCAGAGCAGTGAGAAAAGGAAGAGGAAGAAGGTGATCCTCTCCACTGGAAGTGAGCCAGAGAGAGAGAAATAAAGAGTGACTCTTGGGAAAGCAGTGATCTGACCCTAAACTTTGTAAAGGCAGTGAGCCTGGGATAGAGTGACTGTGCCCGAACCTAGTGATCCATAGCTAGTGAAGTTTAGTGGAATTTGGTATGAACGACAACCTGTCAGTGCATGATCCTTGGACATAGCCCTTAGCGGTGAACCAAGTAAAAATTGATGTGTCATGTGCATGCTTTACTTTCTTTTTACATTGTGCAACGGGAAAGAGAGAGAAGAGTATTTTTTTTAACAGTGAAACAAGATCAGAATGAGATTTAATTTTAAATTAGTCATACCCTGATTCACCCCCCCTCTCAGGGTACTCATCCTTGTGGACCTAACATCATCATTACATGTTGGAAGTCTCATGGTGAATTTCAAGCAAGCCACATGAGTTTTCTTGTGAATTAGTTGTGTGAATTGCATGAGTTGGGATGTGTTGTAAATTATAGAGACCTCATGGATTTTTAAGGAATTTTTAAGGTATTCATATGAATCATGTATGTCAAAAGGTGTTTTTTATCAAAGGAGTTGATATTTCTAGGACCACTTATTGGTTACATAATTGACAAGTTGGAGGATCACATGTCAACTAGATCACAATGGGAGTTAGTAAATCGCTTGTCTAGGCCACCATTACAAGATAATCTAGAGGATAAGTTTAGTGGAGTTTTCATGTCTAAGGTAAGAGGAATGAATATATGGCCGCATTTTTCAAAATTATGTTAGTGGAAATTACCTATAAATACAGTACTATTCACTTCATTAGAAAAGGTTGATCATGCTTAAAATTATTATATGAAGAAAGGATTATTAGTAGTGTTGGATGGAAGGAAGTTCACATATGTGAAGCATGCAAAGATATCCAAATAAATTAGAAGATATTACGTGACACAAGTTACATGAATCAATGATGTTCTTTAGGGTTTAAGAGATGATATCATGAGATTAGGATCAAGAGAAGTGGTTACATGGTTAGGATCACATGACCCAATATTCATGATTGTGATCAAGGCTACGTAATAGGAGTCCCGCACTTATGGTTATGTTATTTAAATTTTGTAATGGATAAGATAAGATGTAGGTCACACTATTTAGGTTTCTTAGGGTAGGGCTATCATTGGAGTTACACGCAAAAGGTTTGCATGTAAGGGGTTATATGATCCAGGTCCCACAAACATAGTTATATGCATAGGGTAATCTGCATGGAGTATCACACTTGAGATAATGATAGGAATTACATACCCATGTATTATGCTCCATAATTCATATATAAGAGTTATATTCTCAGGGTTATGCAATGAGGGTTATGTAGTTGACATTTTATGAAGTGAATAGTGATTTCAACAAAATATATTTAAAGTTTCAAGTGGTGATTTCAATAGATATTCAGAATATTAAGATCTAAAGTATATATTATTGAATATATACATTCTAGAGGAAGAATTTTCTTCAAAAAAAAATTTATTGTCACATCTGGTTATTGAAGATAAGGAAAGAAACAATATAATTTCAGTGTGAAATTATCCCTACCCGGAGAATAATTTTTGTTGTGGTAGTGTTGTGGAAGAAAAAAAATTAATTTTCTCATTAAATAGATAATCACATATAGAATATAAGAATAATATTTTAGTTGAGAATAAGAGAACATATTATCAAATCAATAGTTATAATGTAGGAAAACTCTCATGTTGACTAGAGACAAACCATCATATTCCTTATCAATTGAAGTAACCTATAGGTCAATAAACTGTGGATGATCTTTTATAGAATAAGTGTTTGTAAGTGAAGAATATATTGTACACCTTTCCTAATGATTGATTGATTCCAAAAAACTGTAAAGGAGGCAATCCTGTCATGAAATGTCCATAGATGAAACATTATATCCATATAATAAGTGATTAATAGTGGATTATAGCACATCAACACATCATTAGATTGTGAAACTTGGATGTATCCCTCTGTGGTGAACTAAGTAAAATATTTGTGTTCTATGCATGCTATAATTCCATGTAAATTTCTGATTTTTTGGTGATTATTATTGAAAGAATAATATATTGAACACAATTCCTGACAATGTGGGAATAAGATCCTAAAAGCATGTTAAAAAACTTAAAGGAAATATTAACTTTACCATCACCCAGATTCACCCCCCCCAAAGGGTGACTTGGGTTATAACAAGTGGTATCAGAGCCTAAAACTTCTATCATGGTGTCTAACCTTAGAATCTGTTTAATTTGTTTTTAGATTTTTTATATTATGGTTTCTATAATGAATTATCTATTTTTTAGAGTAAGTAACTTTGATGGTTGGTATAAAGAAATTTGTATGTTCTTACAGGATATTGAAATGGGGTTATGAAGTAAATTCTTTGAGATACTGATATTAATAATTATAGTAAAAGAATTATAAATGTAGATACAAAAAAATATCCTAATAATATCATTATATAATGAGGTTTATAAAAATGATTTGTAGTGTACCACTAATTTTGAGATATGGAAGACTCTGGATGTTGTTAATGGAAAAAAGTAGTGAAAATGGTGTTGTAATGTATGCCTCAAAAGAAGATTGTAAAACTATACTAGATTAGAAACTAGTGAACAAGGTTGGTGAATACTGAATTATTATAGAAGATAAGAATAAAATGGTAAATAAAAAAAGGCTCCCATGAAAGAGGCACCCTCTAAGGTGAGTGGGATTTATATTAATGTTAAATATGCTACTAGAAATTTCTTGGATAAGGCTTGTACATATCGAAATTTAGGTTTCCCTTTTGGTATTGAAAGATATGAAGTGTCTAAGGAAGAAGTGGTAGAGTTCAAAATAAAAATTTAATAACAAGCCAAAGTGATTTAAACCTTAAATACAACAGTCGAAGAGTGAAATCATAATATTGAGAAACATAAGTATGAAGCTACTTTTTCTATAGTAAGGACATTCATGGATCCATTTAATGATAACTCTAATAGAAATAAAATATTTAGAGGCTTTAGTGATAATTATAAAAATCTTTTTTATGATGATCACTTTGACATGAAATAAGTGGATATGATATATGGTCCCCAATTCTGAGATAGTGTGTGTTAAGATTAAGAAGTGATCTAACCCTTAAAATAGAAGTTGCATCATGGGGAGATCATATAGGAAGGGGACTATGAAATAATTTAATATTTTTTCATAGATAACAAGAGGATAAAAATAATTGAGGTCGATATAAATGTTTTTATAAAGAATATGGGTACCATGATGAAATAACAATGTGACTTACTTGAAGAACTTTCCCAGGGAATTATAAAATAGATGGTCATAAAGAAAAAATTGAAGGAAACTATTAGATCTATCAAAAATATGCTATAATAGAAGAGAAAATATGAAAATAAAGTTGGAATGATATTTAAGGTTATGGAATCTCAACTAAAAGAGAAAGATCAAAAGGTTAGGGAGATTGAGAAAAAGCCCAGTCTAGTAAAGGGGAATGAGAAGATGAAAATTCTCTTTGAGAAAACCTCAACAAGTGGAACATGCAAGGATGTGAATATGGAAGTTTAAAATACAGTTAATATCTATTCAAAATCTAGAATAATGTAATCTCAAAATAAATTATCAATAAAATGATACTATAGAGAAACAATGGGACACATGATGAGTATGTTTCTAAAAGACCAAAATCTCAATGGTGAAAGGAGAGTTGTTGTATCAACATCCCAGTTGAGAAAATAATTCATAAGTTATAAATTCCATGAGAGATATTTTATTTATGAAAAAAATGATGATATGGAAATGATATATATATATATAAGAATGTGTAGAATTAAAATGAATCCATAAGGAGATCCTCAACTCCTGTGGCATATAGAGTGTTTATCCAAGAAAGAGACTTGTCAAGCTAGAAAATAGGTTCTTAGTGCTAGAATAAAAATAAGGATATCAACAAGAGGTTCACTAAGAACTTACTGGGTCACACTCATAGTATCCCCTAATAAAGAAAGAAATAATTCTTGAAAAGGAAGTGGTCACTAATCCAATTGTGAGTAAGAAACATGAATATTTTCAGAAAAACACACCTCAAGTGAAAGGGGGTGAGGTGTCTCACATAGCTATTACATAGAAAAAATATAAATAAAAATTTGGTGGACTCAAAATTTATACCAAAAGTTTTGATATAAAGGTAATAAGAAGATACCTCTAATAGAGGAAGAAGAAACAAATGATGATTGGTGGGAAGATTCCTACTCTGAGAAAGAATCGTGAAAAATGGTGCATAAGTGGTATATCAAAGAAAAAAATTAATAGTTAGTTTAAGCCCATAACTATGAAAAAGGATCAACCTATAGAACCTATAGACAGAAATAATAATGACCATGTGAGTATGGAATGCCTAATCATATGGCCAAATCAGTTTGAATTGGATAAAAAGATAGAGTAATCATAGAAAGAGTACAATGCTTTATAAGTAAATATCAAAGGGTTGGTCCATCAAGATCAAACATATTTATCTATTTAAAGACTCTAGAGGTAATACTATCCTATTGTACTAATTTTTTATAATTTATATTGAAATATTTCTAGAACTAAGTGTGAGATATGATCAATGGGGTGTATGTTCTAAACTGCAACATCTGAATAAGCTAAATTGAGAAAAATCAGATAAGAAGTATCAAAATACATGAAATTAACATATGGTTCTAGAATCAAATTTTGGTGTTATGTTATCACTTTTATCTTCAAAGATGATTCTATAATTCACATGTTGAGAGAAAGTAGGAAAAACTCATGAAGATCCTAATCTGAAGCTAAAGAGATGTTAAAGTTATATTTGAATGATCTAGTGGTTCCAAGTCATATTGAATATTCATCCATTGGTATCAAGCCTCATTTAATGTGGTATTAGACCACTGAGAGAATATATATTTGTAGATAAGTAGTAGCATTCATTTATTTCATTTTCATATTTATTATTATAATAATGCAGTATCAACTAACTATATTTGGGATACCAATAAGTTTCTGGAAAATCAATAACATTCATAATAAGTGGTCTCCTTATTATAAAGAGTAATTCAACACTTGTAATCAACTCAAAAATTGATATCACTAATTAATATCATTAAAATGTTGGACATGTATAGGTAGAGTTGGTAACAATTCCTCTAGGATATTTACCCATATCCAAAAAAGGATTCCTATGAAGAATTGAAGATTATGCATACTAAGTTGTACCATGAGGTTATCTTTAATAATTCATTTCAATTGGCTTAACATGTGTTATATCTCACACACTTGTGCATAATTTATTATTCACTGACTATTTGGTGTTAGTGTGATTGATATCACTCGATGATTTAAAAAATAAATAAAGTTAGGCTACTAGAATCTATAGAAGTAAGTGAGTGACATGGAAAAAAGTTGATGTTTTTGTATTAAACACTTATTTCATACTATGAGTTATAAGTTATTAGTCTTAGATGATTTATCAATGACTCAATTACAAGTGGTAATTTCACTCACTGAAAGTCTGTTATTACTATATAACTATAAGGGAAAAAGGTGTATTCACAAAGGGAGACAACAATCACTTTTTATCTAGATTTTAAGAGTTTTAATAGAATTATGTTTCATGACATGTTTTACTAATGATCTTTAAAAATATGATGTATGAAGATTACTGACTTAGGGGGATTGAATCTATAGATGAAATGAAGTGGTTCCAAGGTTAGGATCATATGACCTGGTATTTTTTATTCTGATCAATGTTACGTAAAAGGAGTATCACGCTCATGGTTATGTGATTTGACTCTTGAAAAGGAGCATAGTAGAATCAAGTCACACAATATAGGTTTCATGGATCAAGTCTGGCATCATGGTTATGCAACAAGGTTTACACACTAGGGTTTATGCACTGAGGTTCAAGCACATAGATTTATGCACACATGGTCACTCACACAGAGTCACACTCATGATATCATGAGAGGTGTTTCATGACCAAGAGGTTATACACAACCTCTTAAAAGAGGAGTTAAACACACAAGGTTATGAAATTGGGGTTATGTTCTTTAGTTATTATGTAGTGAATACTGATTTCAAAAAAAAAATCAAAGTATCAAGTAGTGATTTTTGAATCCATTCAAAAGATCAAGAGGTAAAATATGGCATCTTGAATATATCAATTTTAGAGGAAGAATCGGTTTCTTAAGTATACTTTGAGTATTAAATTCAGTTTTTAAAGACGTGGAAAGAAAGTGGATAATTTTAGTGAGATATTATCCCTGCCTAGAGAAGAATTGATGTTGTGATAGTGTTGTGGGAGACAAAAACTTAACTCACTCATGGAGGAGTTAATATAATCTATCATAGAATAAGAAGACTACATTAGAGGATAAGATCAATAGAGCATAAAATAATGAGTTATGATGTAATTAGAGTCTCATGCTAAATAGATACATACCATTATGTTCCTTATCTATTGAATAGACCTATGATTCTATAAACTGTGCAAGATCCTTTATAAAAGTAATGTGTAGAAGTGAATAAGAGGTAGTGTTCCTTGGGTATGGAGTGATAGATACTAGAAATTTATAAAGGCGATGACCCATGAATGGAGTAACCATGGATGAAACAGTTAATCCAAAGAACTAGTGATTAATAGTGGATTATAGAACATCTAAACATAATCAAGGTGTGCTCCTTGAATATATTACTCTATGTTGAACCAAGTAAAATCAATGTGTTCTATGCATGATTTAATTTCCTTTATATTTTTTTGGTGATTGTGCTTGCAAGAATAATAGGATGAATATAGTTCCTATAAATATGGGAATAAGATCCTAAAATAAAGTTAAACACCTTAAATAGAATGTTTAATTTGTCCCTCATCTTGATCCCCCACCCACTATTATGGTGTCTATGGTTATAATAGTTGTCTTAGAAAGTTACAATAGGCGTTCTACAGGTTATAATTTTTCTTTTACTTTATAGGTATCATTGACACATTATTTATGAATACTGTATGTTTTTTATTTTGATGAATTCCTTGAGCATGAAATGCACCAAATTCATCTGGTCAAACCAATGTGAATCAACTTTTCAAGAGATAAAGAATCAAATAACCTCAAATATTATTCTTATTTAACCTTGTTCATGTGATGGATTTGAGTTGTATTATAAAAAATATTTAGTGATACGTGGATATTTTCTCAGGAAATATCATTGAGTAGGTATACAGTTCCAAATAGTTTCATCCTCATGAATAGAACTAACCTACCCCGACTTGGAGTAGACTGTTGGGTTTAATGATTTTGGATGTTTGATAAACTACCTATATGGAAAAATATTTATGGTATTTATGGAGCACAAAGCCTAAAATACATATTTATATAGTAAAAATTGAACCTTAAAAAAAATTGGTTATAATACCTCCATTCATTTTATCGATATCAAATATGGTTTTAGTCAAGGAAATGTAGTTAGAAATTATCTTAGTTGAAAACTTCACCCTAAAAATGTGATAGAAGCCAAGGATGAGTGGTGATTGATGTATCACATGGATGAAATCCACATGGATGTGGTAGATGATCATAGTGGGATACACTTATTCCATATCAACCTTGTGTATTGTCTTATGGAAAAGGTCAAGAAATCATATATTTCATATCATTATTATACCATTATTCGAGAGAGACTCAATGGTTGAAATATCATAGATAGATGGTTCCTAGATTAATCATCCTTTTTATACATCCATGTAAGAGTAGTTATTTTAAATAATACAAATGAAATCTTGATAAAATAATATCATGATTCTCGATGGGTTATGCATTTGGTAATTACAAAGATGTATCATGATGTTTATTTCCAATTCTAGTGTCCTAGTATGAAAATTGATATTGTGGGGTTCATTGAAAGATTCCTTACATATAAAAAGATAAAGGTTGTGCACCAAAGGATACTGAGTAATCTTTGACCACTCCCATTATTAGTATGAAAGTGAGATGATTTCACTATAAAGTTTATGACTTCTTTTCTAAGAATTCTCGGTAGTAGATGCACAGTATGGGTGACCATGGATTATTTAAAAAAAATGCTCACTTTATATAAATTAAAGTGGCATCATTAGAAAATGAATATATAAATATATATTCTAAGAACATTTTGAAACTACATGTTATACCTAATAGTATCATCTCTTATAGTGATCTTAGATTTACATCTCAGTTCTCCAAAATGCTACAACGACATTTGGGTTTATAGGTAAGGCTGGGTACTTCTTTTCACCCACATAATGATGGTCAATCCAAGAGGACCATACATATTCTAGAAGGTATTCTATAAGTTTTTATTCTTGATTTTAGTGTCTTGTGTGAGAATCTACACACTTTGGTGTAATTATCCTACAATAATAAATACCATTTTATTCATATGGCATCCTTTGAGTCCTTATATGGGAGACCATGTCATTTTCCTTTATATTGGATAGATATAGGTGATACCTCTATGATTTTACCTATAATTGTCCAAGAGACAACTGATAAAGTAAATATGAATTGAAACTAACTTTTAATAGTTATAATTTTCCAAAAATCCTATGTGGACCATTGAAGATGGCCCTTCGAATTCCAAGTGAGTAATCATATCTTTTTTTATTACTGTTGAGATTGGGACATCGATGTATTGGTTTGTAAGGGAAACTAATCCATAATTGTTTTTTTAATTTCATAATAATAGATTAGGTTAGATAAGTGTCCTATCATCTTTCTCTACCACCTAAATAAAGCTCCATGCATAACACTTTTTACGTATTCCAACTATGGTTGTATGTTGCAGACCCTTCACAAGTGATTAAATACGAAGATGTTGAGATTGAGGTAGATGTATTCTATACATACTATTCTATATATATCATTGAAAAAATTTAAAAGGTGTTACTGGGAAGGTTTATTCTTTTTTTTCAAGTAAAGTGGAAACATGGGTAACACTAGGAGAAAACCTAAGAATGATAGATTGATATAAAGATTAAATGGCTATAATTATTTTCTCAAGAATCCAGATGAATCTTATTAGGGATGAAAAGAATAATGGTGGGTAGGTTATAAGAACCTTAACCCATATAAGTTATCCCTTTATTTAAATTAGAATTTTAGGTTAAATTATAGATGTATTTTTTGGGATTTTAGTGGATTTAATGGGTTTCAAAAGGGTCATGTATAGTTTCAAAATTATGGGATAGAGGAGGGAGTTCTACATAGTAAGAAAACTCCTTCAAGAAGTCAAGTTGGGGTCCAGAAAAACATTATTGGTGTGGAAAATGCTACAATATATTCCATAAGAACTCTGTTGGGTTCCCATAAAATTTCTAGTGTTTTTCTACTGTATTTTTTTAAAATTGGCATAAAAAGTAATTTACAAAGTTAAAACTTAAAAATACTCCATTATATATCCCATTGCGACTTCTTCCCCTCATTTTAGATATGATACTTCTCTCATAATTTCTCCTCTCTCTCTATATATATCTCCATCTTAACATAATATATCTCTTCTTCCATCCTTGGTCGAAGAAACCTTGATTGGTCATGGGAGTATATCTAGAACAAGGTACGAGCCATGGATTCCTTTAATCACAAATTTCTTTGGGTTTGTTTTAAGTATATGATGTTATACCTTGGTTTCTTACAATAGGATCCCAAATCTCATTAAATTTTTAAAATTTATTTTATTCTAGCTGATGTGGATCGTTAGCCTTGGAAAACCAAAGGTTAACACATGGTATTTTTTTCTTATTCTCCTCCTTTGTATGACTACAAACTAAAACAGTAAATCCCTTACTATTGTCTTTTAGAGGTGGTATAGTAAAATATTTTAGTGGAATCCTTCCACTTCTTCTAGGCCTTAATAGTTTTATAAAAATTTAATTGGTAGGTATACCCCTTCCCCCTTTATTATTCATAGAGAGTTATCCAAGAAACAGTATGGGACCATGTGATCCTAAATAAAAATCAAGTGCTTTGATTAATAAATATTTTACCTAAAACTCAATATGGTTAAAAATTGTTGTCTTTTATATTTTTTGGTTTTATATGACTTGGCCTTCATTCCTATTATAATCTATGTACTTGTTCCTCACATCAATGTTTCTATTAGAATGTTTATTTCCTATTTATGGTTTATGAAGAACTTATTGAAGTAAATGAATTGTCTTCGCTCATTTTTATTAATGATTAAAATTCTTATTCAAAAATATTACATTATATACTTTCTTAAAATAATCAAGGTTGTCTGAAATTCACTTTATTATGAATATTAGACATAGTAAAAATATATATATTGTATTATTTATGTAACGACCCAAAATATTGAATAAATATTGTTTCCTACTTTTGTGTGTTATTTTATTTTATTTTATTTTATTATTATTTTTATACTCAACAAAACTATTTCATTGGATAACATGAGTATAATTAAAATGAGACTATTGGTTTTTGACTGTTATATGACCATTGGTCAATATGACTGCTGGAAACTAAACATTTCGATATTTGTCTCTAAATACAAGTGATCTTGGTTAATTAATTTAGAAATAAGATTCGATGGCCTCACCCAGTAGTCTTGGACCGATCGAAGCCCATCTAACAGAACTTGGGAAGGAGGTATCACCACTGGGCTTTGCTCTAGACCAAACCCAAGCCGAACTTCATCGTCTGAAGCTAGAACGGAATCACCTTCGCGAGAAGTTCAAACTGATAGAAATTACTACTCGTGCGATGTTGGTCGAGCCTCCCTCAGATTCTCTCACCTTAGCACACCTTCCACTTAGGTCCTATGCTGGTGTGATAAGGGGCTATGTAAGAAGACCGTAACTGCCTTGTGTAATCCTTTGTTTTAAATAAAAAAGTTTATTTCTTCTTATAATGAAGTTTATGAATTTTCAAATGTTCGGATAAATATAGTATGCATATTTTTGGTGAATTTTAGAGAAAAGATATTTTAAAAAATATTTATGTAAACCATAAATAATTAAAAATGTGTAATGATTTTCAAAAAATGGTATTCTACAATTATGTTAAGTATGAAATTTAGAGTCTAATAAGATCAACATAATTTTTGATGAATAGTAAATTATGAATAGTGATTTTATGCTTAGGATTAGTAATGTGACCAAATGGATTAGTAATCTCACTTAAATAAAGCATTAATATAATCTAGGCACCTTGATTAAGTAATGTGATTCAATAAAATGGTTAAATAACGATTTCATAAATTATTAGTCAAGTATTAGTTTTTTCAGGTGAATAGTTTTTTTTAATAAAAAATTTAATTAAAAATATTTAGAAAAATATTTTTAGAAAATATATTTCATTTTTGAACTCAGAGCATCGATATTATGTTAAGGTAATTTTTGGGGATTTTTCTGAAAAAAAATGAATTTTTGGTGAATAGTGTATTTATTTAAAATTAAATTAAGAATATTTAGAAAATTATTTTTATAAAATGGAGTTCATTTTTGAAATCAGAGCATTGATATTTGGTTAAGATGAAATTTTGGGATTTTTCTGAGAAAGTTGAATTTTTTATGAATAGTGAAAATACAGTTTTTAAGTTACAGGTGTTTAATGACATCATTAAATGATGTATTAAGTATGTAATCAATATGGTCGAATTATGAATAGTAATATAAGGTATGAGGTGTCCCAAGTGGCCAATACCATGGTCAAATACTATGGGAAAGCCCATGGTTTTGCCAAAACCACTAATGAGGTGTCCCCTGGCCATTAATGCATTGTCCCCTCACTTTCCCTATAAATACCAAGCCATCCTCTCATCCATTAGACTCCCAACTCTCCCCCAATAAAGCTCTGGTCTCATTACCTCCCAAAGAGTCCTTCCAAGGTTCCCCCAATCCCTAAAGGTCCCAACCTTTGAGTTTTAAGAGTTACGTTTTAAGGTAAGGGATCCGACCTCTCTCTTTCTTTCCAAGTAATCTCTTTTATGTCATTCCATTTATGATCCAGGTTCTTATGTTGGAGGATGCTATTTTATATTCATATTACTGTCCTTTTCATGTTAATATGATGGGATACCACCTCTTTCTCTCATCAATTCGTTTTAAGAATGTTTAAGTGGCGCCGTTAGGCTGCCAAATTTTTAAGGGATTCTTTCACCCTTCTCGTTTTCAAATTCTACTTTAATGTCAAGTCTTTCAAGTTCTTTTTTATTATGTTGGGGTATGATATCTATATATATAATACTGATATTTATGATCATATGATGAGAGACCCCATTTTATCTCTTCAATTCAGTATTTTGAAGTTTTAAGTGGCGCCGTTAGGCTGCCGAATTTTAAGTGGTTCTTTCACCCTTCTCGTTTTCAAGTTCTACTTTCATATAAAGTCTTTCAAGTTCCTTTTTATTATGTTGGGGTATGATCTATATATCTATAATACTGATATTTTATGATCATATGATGAGAGAACCCATTTTATCTCTTCAATTCAGTATTTTGAAGTTTTAAGTGGCGCTGTTAGCCTGCCGAATTTTAAGTGGTTCTTTCACCCTTCTTGTTTTCAAGTTCTACTTTCATGTAAAGTCTTTCAAGTTCCTTTTTACTATTTTGGGGTATTATATCTATATCTATAATACTGATATTTTATGATCATATGATGAGAGACCCCATTTGATCTCTTCAATTCAGTATTTTGAAGTTTTAAGTGGCGCCGTTAGGCTGCCGAATTTTTAAGTGGTTCTTTCACCCTTCTCGTTTTCAAGTTCTACTTTCATGTCAAGTCTTTCAAGTTCCTTTTTATTATGTTGGGCTATGATCTCTCTATATATCATACTGATATTTTATGTTCATATGATGAGAGACCCTA